>JAFIRS010000184.1:600000-1052512 GCA_018342105.1 Gonioctena quinquepunctata
AACAGATCTTCTCCTAAAGAGAAATGAATATATCTTGATAGCTGTTCTATTTCGGTTGGGAGACTTCCGAAAGAATGAGAAACCTTTAGAGCTAATGAATGGCAAGTACATTCAAGTACAAAGAAATCAGGAAAATCTCTTTTTAGCAATGATTGTTAAGAATTATACTTGCCTATCATTTCATTGATTCCATCTGCTGCAAAACCCACCATATTATCTTTATACTATATTTCATTATTTACAAAGGAGTTTGTAAGTAATGTATACATAATGTATATATCTTTTCTACTGTGAGAAGACATAACAGCTGAACCATGATACCACATGACAATTCATTATTCTTTCAAACTACGGCAGCCATGGTTTTTGTTTGAGATATGTCCATTGATTCATGGACAATTTTTGAATTCGAATTGCATTATGACATTCAGTCCTATTACAAGATAGTTTAAAATTACTTTTTTTTGGGCTTTTTGAAGAAACCGATTTTATCAACCTAATCAAATGTTCTGTTATTCGGGTATCATGATCTTCACTGCATTTTTTTTTCCTATTTCGCTGTGAGAGTCAAATATTATGCACGATACTATCGCGGACAGTACCAACCGCAGTGGAGTTCCAAAACGCACAGTATCGTAACTTCTGAACCAGCTAATGGATTTGAGTGATATTGTTACAGTGATAGAAGATGAAAATAAGTAGTTTTAACGACTTTTTGGTACTAACTTCCATAGCAGTAGTGTGTCAGTAGATCGAATGAAATTGTTTTTTTGGGACACTGTACTGCTATTGAAGTTACTGCAATGACAGTAGAGTTACCCTTTATCGTCAAGAAGACGCAATTGCACCTTTGTGGACTCAAACATAGTACTGACTGAGATATGAATTATATATTACGACCGTGCATATACAGTTCAACAAACAATTGGCTAGTGCAATCTATCATTATACTTGTTCTGAATTATGGAAGGGTCAAAACACCCAACGAATGTGTTTCCAAGTAATCCTTGCAGCTCCAAAATGTCTGAGCTCGCTACAGAACTGCAATGACAGTTAAAAAAATGTGCAAATCTTATAATTCTCCGACAGAGGTGGAGTTTTTTCAGGAAACTGTCCTTGGATGTTATTCAGTTCCTCTCCAGCTCTCCTAGGTCTATCGCCATGGAATGATTTCGGTACATCAATTTGGCTTCCGTACAAATCACAATATATATTTTACAGGATACAAAACTTTTTAACAAACAATGAAACCGATGAAAAAAGAAACTGAAAAGTAAAAATAAAAATGAACCTTTTTAGTCTAAATAATAACTGAGCTCCCAAAATAATGTGAGTAACCGATTTTGAGTCGTCGCCAAACAAACTAGCAAATGATGGTAGCGGGTTGCACTGCGGCGTTCTGATTATTTCCTCAAAGTAATATAATGATCTTCGTTGATTGTTTGTTTGTCGCCGACTCGAAATTACCTACTAACATAAGTTTAGGAGCTCAGTTATTATTATGACTAAGAAGGTTTATTTTATTTTTTGCTTTTTAATTTATTTTTTCGTCGGTTTAATTTTTTGTTAATTTGTTTTATTTTTTGTGACTGAAATCCACTAACTACATACTCAATTGACTCCAGGTATCCATTATGTTGTAGTGTCATCAGAACTACATATAAGTTTCCACAGAATGGGTTCACAGATGAAAAATCAAGCATCTCCTATTTTTCTACCCTTAGGGCTCGATAATTCCTTTCCAAATCCAAATATGCCCAACTCTGGAGTATACCCTATCTAATGAAGAAAGAATTATCTGAATCGGATAACCCAGTACAAAGTTATAAGTGGAAGAATCGGTTAACGGGTAAAAATTCAGTGGGTGAACGATGAATATCCCCTATTTTTCTACCCTAGAGGGTATTTTTTTTTTCAAATTCAAATGTGACCAACTTCGAGGTATACCCTATCCAATGAAAAAAAAATCTTCTCTGTGGAAAGTTATGCATGGTCATATATATAAAAGAAAAAAAAATATACGCGTCGTCTAGAGAACCTCACAACCTATATCGAGCAGATGAAAAATTACTTTCTTGTACCAACGTATGGGTCTGAAGAAAATGCCCACCGAAGGACAGAAATATTAGTACCCTCCTTGGACCAAAGCAGATTGAAAACATCCAGGGGAGTTAAATTTTTCGCAATCTGAATTTTAATTCCGTCGAATTGGGTGTTTAGGATATCACCCTAGGTTTCAACCCAGTCGTCATTATCATCATCTTTCAAAATCATGCTTCAAATATTTGAACAAAACAATTCGTACAAATAAAACTATGTCCTCAAAATTAAGTGCTTTCCTTGCCAGAATTATTGTTGACTTCTGGTATTACTTGTCGAGGATCCACTAACACTGCGTTATCGCTTGAGGAAGTACTACTATAATCTTCCACGCATTTGGGATCAAAAGTAGGATCAATACCATAAGTTCCATCATCTTCAAATAGGTCTGGACGTTCATACTTCGATCTGTCGTTGGAAGTCTCACTTGAACTACGAGTTTTCCCACTTGAAACTTCCTCATACCACTTTAGAAGCATTTTTTCTTCTTTATTATTAATATTTTTTATCATAAGATATTCAAAAACAACGAACACTACCAAACTGCACACTAATTCGAGCGTTGTATAGAGCACAATGCACTGATTACCACAATAGCAGTGAGCGGCCCGCGGCCCCACCACTAGAATTGTAAATCACGTGTTAATATTGGCGGGAAAAGTTTGACGTTAGGGGAGACTGCCCAACAACACACTGAGCGCTTTGTGGACCGTAGGTTTATAAAGCCATATATTCTTATGCGTATTATTATTGCTAAGACAGTAGTGCGATGTGCAGTAGTGTGCCAGCAGATCGAAGGCATCTTATGGCAGTAACTGCCCGCGAAAGTGTTAATATGTATTGATAACTTGACTTTTTGAAAGTTTGACTTTTATATTCTTCAACCTCAACTTCACATTTCATATTCCGTATTCCTAACCTATCGCTAGTGGTATGTTTACAGAGTACTCTTATGTAATAGCGATGGGAGGCATGATCTATTCAAATGTATGTACGAGGCCTAGTATTGTATTTTCTTGTAGTCAACTCAGCCTATTTAATTATTGTATAACCAGAGTAATTGTAGCAAAAAGGGTTTCATGGTATTGAGCTGGAATTAAATATTATGGATTGGTATTCAAAAATTGAAGCAATTATTGATGCTTGCTGGGCAAATGATCCGTATACGGATTTTGTGGTGGGATATAGTACGATTCGTTGAGAATCTCGTAAACAATACCCATCTTTGTTAAACCATATTATCTGCATTGATATGAAAAATACATTAATATACTTTTGGTATTGAAAAAATATTTTCGCAATCTAATAACATCGGTAGACTGATATCCAGAAGCAAATTATTGATTACGAGTTGAAGGACACATACTGTATAGAACTCACCATATCAATTTCCGATATAGAGCCCATACTTCTAACCATGATGTCTACTTCAACAACAGTTGGTGGCCCTGAAAAAAAAAAGAAAATATAGCCGAAATTAACTCAAAAAGAAAATTACAGGAAATAATCTAGCATTCTCATAGCTCAGATTTTTTTTTCAATGGATGATAACACAACAATCAATCTTTGAATGGTCATATAATAGAAAGGCCAGTTGCCATATCCTGAGAAAGGTCGTGCCAATAATAACAAATTTTCAATACCATTCTTCATTCGGTTTGAAATATCATTTTTAATCTAGCATAATGTATTTCTGAATCCCTTAGAAATATCATATCATTTATCGTTCGTTTAACTAATATATATTTTCCTTTATCTCATACAGCTCATGACTGAACCAAATCAAAGCGGTTCTGTTTACTCTCACACTGCAAACATAAGCTCTTGATTTGACTCAAACAAATCAGTATTTGTTTACACTTTCTATGCAAATATGAGCTCCTTCTACATGAACTCAATAAAGCAAGTATTTACTCATATCAGAATGAAGCCAGGAGCCATCAAAAAAGTTATTCCAGAATACATAAATGAATAAATTCAAAGAAAATTTGTTTTATTCTTATAGTATAAGGACTTTGTCCAAATTTCCTCAAATACTATATTCAGAATCACCAATCAATTAACTGCAAAGTATCATCCCGTATGAATGGAGTTTGAACCATGATCCGATGGTTTTTTATCAATAGAGCGGAATTTGATAGTGGATATTACGAATGTTGATGTAATATAATTCTAAATGAATATTCTATTGATATCACTTGGGAAGGAGTAACTACTTATGATTCCAAAATAAAAAAATCAATTCTCAGATTGAATAAAACACTAGAAAACTGGAGCAAGTAAAATAAACTTTTCTGGGTTATATCTTTTTATGAGAAAAATATTCGCTCATGGCAGTTTTTCGCACCTACCGCAGGGAGGACGGTGTCACATACCGATGACGATAATACATACCTGGGATGTGCTTCAATGAGTTCAAATATCTGGAAGACTTTCAAGCTCACATGTTCAAGACAATTTTTCCATCAATTCAAATATGTATTGTGTAATTCTTTTGTGAACATAACAATCGAAGTTTTTATCAGTATATTCATTTATTTTGCTCAAGAACGAATTAAATTTTCCATAAAATACTTGTCAATAGGTGATCTTGTTTAAAATATTTGTCAATTTTGTTTATGGATATTGCGCGGCAGTTCTCCACTTCTAATCACATTTCCATTGATTTTATTGATATGACAAATGGAAAAAGTCATGCTATTTTCATAGAATCTCCGATATCTAAACAGAAAACTTGTCGAATTCAAGATTTTGCAAGTAACATTGTCATACTAGTGGCTACATGTCTAGCTACCAACTATGGCTGATTATATAGTTGATTCTTTGAGAGAGGTTTAAAAACATCTCAGTTCAGATCAAATCAGGGGGATTACCAAAAAATGTTTCACCAGACAATTTGAAATCAGATTTTGATTGGTGGATACCACATATTGAGTTTGTTCATAGAAATATCTTGCAAACGGATAACAAGTTGAAAATATACTCGTGCTATAGAAGGAAGAAATACATGGGTTTTTGTGAAGGAAGAAATACATGGGTTTTTGTATCCCCGCAAAAAATTATCCAATATTCATATTTTGAAACTCACAGCTGCATTTAATGGTTTGAAATCATAAAAACTTAAACAAATAAAATTTTGTTGATAATTGATAACAGAGCAGCAATAGCATTTGTTAATAGAATGGGGATTCGAAATATCAGACCCTGAATGAAGTCACAAATATATATTTATATATATATATATATATATATATATATATATATATATATATATATATATATATATTTATATACATATATATATTTATATATTTGGTTGAGGGTTCTTAGGTTTGGGATTTTTGTATAAAAATAGAACTATCTTATATCATGCTAGACGTTTCGCCACTGGCCGGAGGCATCTTCAGCAGGGGTTTTTTTTAATTATTTTTTTATTTTTTCTCCTGATAATTAACAATGACATCTGAAAAGTAAAACATTCTGTGTTATAGTTAAAATGAAAATAATAGTTGTTGACATGTGCAAGGGAGAAATGTTTGGTCAGGGGGAAGGGTGTGGTAGAAAAACGATGTTTGTACGTACCTTGGCGATCATCATTGTGAAGATGATTAGATTATTTTTTTTTGATTTATAATTGTTATTCCTTAGTGTGGTAAGTTCTACAGGTTTTATTCTAACAAATAGTTGAGAGCGACGTGGCATTGGCAGTGTATTCGACAGCAAGAGATCAATGTGTTTATGGGAGGTTTTGTTTTACGGTAAATATTGTTGGTGTAACTGTTGGGTCGATTTCTTTTCTTACTTGAGTGGGTGGGGAACTTTGGGGGCGATAGGCGTATTGTTGTTGGGAACTTGTTGGAAGAGTATTTATTTTATTTATTTTTATACTTTTTATTTGTTGATATTACTGACTATCTATGCAAGGGGGTATATGTGAGGTATTTGTGGAGCCCCGTCTCATAGTATTGTGTGGTAGAATTGACTGAGGTTATGTATATCTGTTCTATATTCATGGCGTTATTATTTTTTGATGTAAATCATTTCTTTTATTACTCTTTTCTCTTTGTTGTTTTCGTGTGCCAGAATTTTTGTGTTATCGAAATAAGGGTTGTGATTCTCGGTTAGGATATGTTTGTTCAAGGCGTACTGGATCCTTTCATGTACTTGTGCCCATTTAGTCTGTTACATAAGAGTTGGGAGGTCATACCGATATAAACTTGGTTGCAGTCGTTGCACGGGATACTGTATATTAAATTAGCTTTCTTCATTTTTGGATCTTTACTTTCAATAGGGTTGTACAGTTGTTTGAGTAAATTATGGGATTTTAAGCTTGTTTGTATGTTGTATTTGTTTAAAATGTTTTTTATGTTCTCTGATAGACCTGGTATATATGGAATGGTTGTGAAAGTGTTAGTAGTAATATTATTCGTGTTATGTTGTGTTGAATTATACTTTATATGTTTTCGTTGTTTTATTATTCGGTTTATTAAGTGTATCGGGTAGTTATTGTTGATGAGAGGTTTGCGGATTTTATGTAGAGCGTTTTTTCTTAATTCCGGACTGCTCAGTATGAGGGCCCTGTCAGCTAGGTTTATAACTACCCCTCTTTTTTGGGACATTGAGTGGTTTGAGTTGTAATTCAAGTATCTGCCAGAAGATGACGGTTTTGCGTACCATTCTGTTATGATTTTGTTGTTGCTTTTTATTAGGGTAAGGTCAAATTGGCTTTCAAATTTATCAAAAACTACCATCCCAGAAGACATTGAATCCGTCCTAGCATATGGAGACAATTTCTAAATCCCTATCGTAGATGAAAGTGAAATCCCTATTATCGAGTACATTGCCAGTATTGAAGCAAACCTCAAAAACATACCCACAAACGATTGCAACGAGATCAGAAACAAGTAGTAAATACCTTAAACAACCATAAAAATAAAATTAAAAATAAAGCACTTCGTAACAATAGCACTCATCAAATTCATCAAAAACTTGAAAAAAACAAAATTTTCTCAAAAAACAACCCACAAATTATAGTCATCAAACCTGACAAAAGCAGGGAAACAGTCATCATGAACAAAATAGAGTACGAAGAAAAAATGACCAACATCTTACAAGACAAAAACACTTATAAAAAATTAAACTCCAACCCAACCAACCGGTTCCAAACCCAAAATAACAATATTGTGAAAAAATTGCACAAAAAGGACTAATATCTGACCATCTAGTAAAACAACTAACAACGCTACGGCCCCTAAAATATACGGCCTACCAAAAATACATAAAGAAAACCACCCCCTCAGACCAATAGTATCAAGCATACAATCCCCTTTCTACAACATTTCAAAATTACTTGCTAATAGCTCATCAAAAATAGTTGGACAAAACGAATATTATATAAAAGACACTTTCTGTTTTAAATCCTTCATCAACCACGTCCATATCCCAGAAGACCACACCCTTGTCTCATTAGACGTTGTATCCCTGTACACCAACATACCTAACAAACTCGTAAATACCGTATTGAATAAAAAATGGCACATCCTCGGAGACCACACCCCACTAACACAAGATAAGTTCATCAAAGCAGTAGAACTAACCCTATCAACTAATTATTGCCAGTACAAAGATTATTTTCACCAGCAAATCAGTGGATGCGCAATGGGATCTCCTATTTCTAGTACCATTGCCCAAATTATTATGGAACATTTAGAAGAAACGGTCCTTGATAAATTAAACTTCACACTACCCTTTTTCAAGCGATATGTTGATGATTGTATCATGGCAGTCCCAAATAAACATTTAAATGCACTCCTCAACGAATTCAACAATTTTCACAAAAAATTACAATCAATTTCCTGGACCTCACCCTAATGAAAAGCAACAACAAAATCATAACAGAATGGTACGCAAAACCGTCATCTTCTGGCAGATACTTGAATTACAACTCAAACCACTCAATGTCCCAAAAAATAGGGGTAGTTATAAACCTAGCTGATAGGGCCCCTCATACTAAGCAGTCCGGAATTAAGAAAAAACGCTCTAGATAAAATCCGCAAAACTCTCATCAACAATAACTACCCAATACACTTAATAAACCGGATAATAAAACGAACACATAAAATGTATAGTTCAACACAACGTAACACGAATAATATTACTACTGACACTTTCACAACCATTCCATATATACCAGGTCTATCAGAGAACATAAAAAACATTTGAAACAAACACAACATACAAACTAGCTTCAAATCCCATAATTCACTCAAACAACTGTACACCCCTATTGAAAGTCAAGATCCAAAAATGAAGAAAGCTAATTTAGTATACAGTATCCCGTGCAACGACTGCAACCAAGTTTATATCGGTATGACCTCCCAACTCTTATGTAACAGACTAAATGGGCACAAGTTCATGAAAGGATCCAGTACTGCCTTAAACAAACATATCCTAACCGAGAATCACAACCCTAATTTCGATAACACAAAAATTCTGGCACACGAAAACAACAAAGAGAAAAGAGTAATAAAATAAATGATTTACATTAAAAAAATAATAACGCCATAAATAATAGAACAGATATACATAACCTCAGCCAATTATATTATATTTATACAGAGTGTTACGGTGCAGACACACCACACTTGCAACACCACTGTTACGCCACTGGTCTATTATTGATGGATCACTCCTTCAACGGTATACCATTGAACGCTAAGGACTTCTCAAATATGATTACTTGATCATTCCTTTGTTGTTAGGTTGAGAAAACAAGCATCAAGAGCATCGACTGTCTGAGGATGGTCGAACCGAGATTATGTTCCTGGAGCGGTCGACAGGAAATACCCCTTTCTCTCTGTGCTTGGGCGTGAGTTGTTTATCCAGGAAGTACGTACCGGATTTCAGAAAGATTCGAAAAAATAATAAAAAATAATAATGCACTAATAAAAATGTTAAGAATAGACATATATATTTAATAAAAGTTGACAAAAATAGTTCATCCGTTCTATAAACGGATAATATGAGACAATATTCAGAAAACAAATAGAGTGTAGTTTACTTGAAGTTAATTTTACATCAGTCTACAAATCAATTAGATTGACTAAAAACAATTGTGACATCAATTGTCAAAAACGGCTGGAAATAATTATCTTTTGAAAACTTGGGTAACATGAAATTATGGAGATACATTTAAAGACACATTCGCATTATAAATGATTCAATTTGCCCACACATAAATACAAAAAACACATAAGAACTTACTCCAACATGCCTCGATCTACTAGTCCTGACTTCATCTACCATTTTGGATATAACGAGGTACGTTTGTTTTCATCACTTTGAAATTTAATTTCTATCTATTGAATATCTATCGCAAGCAATGTTTGCACCATTTTTGTACATTCACCACATAATAAATTCAACATTCCACATAATTTAAATATTTATTGCATTGGCAATTGTTTTAACTTACAGCTCTGATCAAGAGAGCTGAGGTTAGGCGAGCGACGCTTCCCAAAATTTAGTCGAATTTTACAAAGAACAAAACATGTTTCCATTTTTTTCGGATTTTTAATCACTGTAATTTGTTATAAAATGGCATTATACACTCGTAATCCACGGGTGTGCAAGAGGTTAGGTTGTATAATGGTTTTGAAGTTGATAGTGATATAGTGATATTAATGTATGACGGTCGTTTGAATGATCACACCTATTTTGAATTTTTGAAAACATCAATATTTGATAGAGTTCGATCCAATTAGTTTTTGAGTTGTATTGTTATGAAGCATTATTCTATAACACTGAAAGTATATGCCAATATTCAATTGAACAATTTCCTGATGAGTGTATAGGAGATCGAGGAGTAGTGAAATGGCCACTGAAAACCCCGATTTCATTCCACTTCGATTTTTTGAGAGGCACGTTTAAAAACAGAGTTCATCTAAACGATAATGCTGATATAGGATATATGAGCTATATTCTATGAAATAAGAGATTGATTTTGAATGGGCTAGCTGAAGGAGGAACAAACGATTCAACCCTTTTTAACCCAATACCTTAATAATTTTGGATAAAAAAAAGCGTTTTCACACCACAGTATAATTCATTCATTACAAAAATAACTACGTCAAAATGATGAATGAAAAATAAAGAGAGTTTCATAACAATAAACAAGTACAGCAATATATTTACGATAATTCGTATTCAGTGGTGAGAAACCAGATAGATTTTTATAATGTGTCGAAGGGATTCACAGTCATTATAGGGTTTCTTCGTGGAATGGAATGAAGAGTCGCTATAATACCGAAGGATTTAATTGCAGTCATAGAGGGTAGAGTGATATCACAGTAAAAAAAATGAAGATGGAAATATAAATTGACAGTTAGGGCCATTCTGAAAAATAGCAAACTATATGGTAATTTGTCGTTATTGTTGATAATCATCACCTGGAAAAAAATCTGTTGAAAAATCCGCAGTGACAGAATGAATAACAGAATAATTCACAATGATCGAATGATAAGCAGAGGTGGGCCTTTCGAAAAGTTGGGGAATTTGCATATACAATGAGATTGAAAAAAATTCAGACATGGAATTCCTTACATAAAATGCCACCCAAGTGAGCACCGGCGGGAGAGTCTGATCATGGTATCTTACCTGCGCGTACGTGTACGTGTACTAGGGTCTACGTTAGGTGAGCTTATGTTTTTCGGCATCTAACCTAACGAAATATATACGGGGGTCTAACCTCATCTGTCATTGGAGAGAAAAAAATATGGCCACCTGTCAGTGGAGAGAGAAAAAATATCAGAAATAAAACAACATGAGATTTTGATACTAAGAAAAAAAACCTGGCCGCCTGTCATTGGAAAAAAACATGGCTGATGCTAAGAGAAAAACACATGGCTGTCTGTCATTGGAGAGAAAATAACATGGCTGCCGCTAAAAGAAAAACACATGGCTGCCTCTCATCGAAAAAAAAACATGGCCGACGCTTATAGAAATTCTCATGCCTCAAATTATGGCAACATTTACGAATTCACATACATTTTGTATACAGGGTAGACCAAAAATGTCAATGTCTCCGATTTGGCTTATTTTCAACGAGCTAATGTAAATCAATGTACTCGAGCCATTTTGGCACTTGAAAAACAATTTAAAAAACAAAACTTTTCATTTGAACCTCAGCATACCAAGTGATGTATCAAATTGAAGGAGAGCACCCATAGATTGTAAATTCATCAAGCTTCCCCCTCCAGCTTCATCGTAGAACAATAAATCGATATTTGAATGCTTTGAATAACAAAACCAATGCTTAATTCGTAACTGCCGCATCGAGCAGGGTCCAAATCCATAAAAAACAGAGAAATGTCAAAACCCAGGCTCGAACCTGGGACCGCCAGATCTTCACTCTGATAAGGGAAATTCACCAGTGTCAATGGATTCGTGTCAACGTCAAGAAACATCATTAAACATTTTCTTCGTTATTATTGGGAGCACAGCTTTGTGCTTTGTATCTCTTTTTCCAAGCTGAATGAAATCTTAATATATATTCACGAATTTCATTTGATTAGCATTTCATAATCATGCTACACTTATTATCACAAAGTGCAGAAACTCAGCAGAAAGCTAATTATTCACAATGATCGGAAATTATTGACCATCATTAGAATTATTACAGAATTGCATTCTCGCACATTCATGAAGTGTGTTTATTCATAACAACTGCATCAGCGTAAACTCGGGGTCAATGTCCTGATAATGAGGTCAAACGAAGCAGAAAGTCAATTATTCACAATGACCGGAAATTAATATCCATAATTAGAATTATTGCATTCTTGCATATTCATAAAGTATGTTGCAAGGATAACGTGGCCCGGCCACGTATTCCCGATAGCTGGAGGGAGCGGGAAAAACTTCCTGAGTAACAAATGAGTTGTTGATATAGGCGTCAATTATTCATCCGCTCTTCGACTGAGTATCAGTGCTCTAGTTACGCATCAACTCTTCTCCGAATACCAGTGTTTGAGTTATTCATCAACAACGCTCCTTCAAGTATTTTTTCATAGAGTGTTAAGTTCCATCCATCACAAAAGTAATTGATTTTATTATTATTCTCCAGTGCTTATCCTCATAGGTTTTTTTTCAAGTGCAATTCATTCAAAAGTTGATTGTTTTAATGGATATTTTTTTCAAAACTGCGTGCAATCTATCATTCTTCGTTTTTTTTTTAAATTGTTGATATCCAGTCAAGTGTTCAATTCTTTTTTCAATAAGTATTCAATCCATTTAGAAGTTGATTGTTTCAATGCCTCTTTCTGCGTGCCATTTTTAGTGCAGTTTTTTTTGTTGTCTTTTTTGGATTTTTTGTTTTTTTTTGGATTTTTTGTTTATTTTTGTTTTTTTTATTTTTTTTTGCGGATAGGCTACCCTGCATCAAGCTCAGTGATCTCACCATCAATCTGCCCTAGAAGATTTTGATACCATCCTCATCAGACTAGAGGATCAAGTGACATTCCTGCCTCACCGTGTGAAAACTCAATATCAGCCCCATCTGGAGCAGCTCTCATCGGGAAAATATTGCATCATATTCAGAGGCCCAGTCGACACAGGGAAGTCATCACCAGCAATCTCGTTCGAAATCATTGAGAATTAAGGTAAACTATTTTTATTTCAACCTTCTTTTCAACCTACGAACAAACCTCCCCCCATGTTTTTTCCAAAGTGAAATTATAAAAGCCTTTTTTTTCCAGATAATCGGCAGTTTGTACGTCATCCTCGACAACACCACAGTCCTTCAGCAGTAATAGCAGCAAACCACCTCATCTCGCATCAACTTAGTTCAGCAGGCCACCATCAACGTACCTCAGCAGACCCCCCCCCATCAACCCACTTCAGCAACCTCACCACCTCAACACACAGCAACCTCATCACGTATCAGATCAGCAACCTCATCTCGCATCAGCCCACTGCAGCAGACCACCCGCAAATCAGCCTACAGCACGTTCACCTCCAGAACAGATTCAAATTGGTGAGTTATGAGTTTTGAAAAAGTGGTTTCTCCTTCCAAAATTGATGCGACTTTGGAATTAATTGAAAAATTATCGATTGAAACAGCTTCAATCAAATTAATAAACAGGTCATGAGAAAATGTATGTTGGCAATGGAAAAAATCAAGTTCTCAGTTGGCGAAAAGAAAAAAATATATACTGAAATTGGTAATCTAAAAGGAATGAAATGTTTGATCAATCTAAAGAATTCTGGTCGCATCGGTTTTGAGTTGAGGCGGCGAACCCAAACTCTGAAATGAATCAATGTTAACGCGATTTCCGAAAAAAGAATTAGAACAGGATTATTAATAAATTTGGGGTATATGATATTTTGATTTGGGGTATATGATATTCTGATGATATATTTAGTACAGGCATTCAAGCTTTTCAAGCAAAAAATTGCGAAAAAATCACCTAACGCGATCATTAACTCAGGGATGGACTTGACTGCTTGGTATTCTAAGTACGTTATAGACATCATACTGAATAAAATGGACCAATTTCAGGAACGCGATTCAGGGTGGTTATTGAGCAAAACCATTTCTCTGGAAGTCAACATAAATGAATTTGAAATTGGAAACGGTTCGTCCTCCATCAGACTGCCAGATCAAATTTCAAAAAGCAGACTTGTATAAACATCCAGAATTCTGATCGGATGTGTTTCTACTGGTCTGTTGTAAGTGCGCTGTACCCTGCAAAAAAGAATGGAGAACGTACTTCATCTTATCCCCATTATAAAACTGTATTGAAAGTTGAGGATACGCCAATGTATCTGCATCGCATCGGCAAATTCGAAAAATCTCATAATATATCTGTCAACGTGTACGCTTTGGAAATGAACAAAGTTAACCAGAAGACATTTTATGTAGTAGCGCCTGCACGTTTTACTTAAAAAAAGCAGGATCGTCACGTTAATTTATTGATTGTACAGGATAAATATTTCCCCAAACTGAATGATTACGAAGCTCCACCTAATAATGATGACGAAGATGTTACTATAAAATATCATTACTGCTGGCTTGAGAATATGTCCAGATTATCGTCAAGTCAATTGAATAAAAATACACAAAATAAATTTTTCTGCGATCGATATTTAAATTATTTTTAGGCTGAACAAAAATTAACTGAACACAGCATCATATGCGAAAATATCAATGAATATAAAATTTATTTCCCGTCATATGAATATGTGGAGTTTGGTAACCATGTGTGCAAACAAAAATGCCCGTTTGATATTTACGCAGATTTCGAATCTATTTTAGAAAAATGAAGTGACATCATATCAGATGAAACTGGAAAATATCAGAAACTGGAAAATATCAGAAACATAAAGCATTCAGTGACTGCTACTACTTGAAATGATCTTATGATGACGGTCTTTTTTGTTTCGAGAGTTATAGAGGTCCAGATTCTATGCAATGGTTTGCAGATCAAATGGCTGACATTGCCAAATTTGTCGAATCAAAATTCAGGAATGTAGTACCAATGATTGTTTGACCAAATACCACAATGCATTGGTATGTCACATTTGCGGGAAACGCTTTGTCAAAAACGGGATTATCGTTCGTGACCACTGCCACTTCACGGGGCAATTTAGAGGTTTTGCCCATCAGGCCCCTTGTAACTTGAACTTTAGAAAGCTGTTTGTAGTACCTATCGCTTTTCACAATATCTCGGGCTACGACAGTCACCTCATAATAAGATACATTGCCAAAAGGGGACAGGTGAGCATTCTTTCTATCAACAAAGGAAAATACATTTCATTGACTCAAAACGATCAAGGCAGGAGCATCCGATTCATCGATTCCTATCGTTCCAAGAGCGCAGGTCTCGATGAATTGGTGAGCACGCTCAGAGTGTATCTCTGTATTACAAAGCGGAAATTTCAAAATTTAATTGACAAACAATTTTCGTCAGTAACACGCAAGGGGATTTTTCTCATATGACTTTGTAGATTCACTCCAGAAATTAGACATGACTGAACTACCATCAAAACGTCATTTCTACAACAAATTATACTACTGCGACATCACTGAACAGTATACTCACGCGAAAAATGTATGGGACGAATTCAATTCAACGACGCTGGGGGACTACTCTGACCTTTACATGAAGACAGATATACTACTTTTGGCTGACGTCATGGAAAATGTCCGTTACATAGACATGAATACTTACCCCTATGCCAGGGTACACGTGGGATTGCATGTTGAAGTATACACGTTGTGAATTGCAGATTTTGGAAGATATGGTGATGTTCATTGGAAAGGAGATAAGAGGGGGTATTTCAATTTGTTCAATAAATTGGGTGAGGCGAACAACGAGTATATGCCATCAGAATACCTGTTTTATTTGGACGTTAATAATTTGTACTTGGATCAACGACACAAATATTGACGTGACACAAATTCCTAATGTCGCTTCGGAGGAGTATTTCTTAGAGGTGGATCTGGAATAGTGATTTTCCGTTCTGTCCCGAGCATCGAGCAACGTCAAATTCAAAATTAAAAAATTATCAGGTACCCTATACGATAGAAAACACTACATTTCACATTACCGAAATTTTGGACAATGTCTGGCAAACGGTCTGATTCTCACGAAAATTAATAAAGTCTTGAAATTCCGACAATCGGCGTGGCTGCGTCCCTACATCGAGCTGAATACTCGACTAAGGACTTCAGCTCCAAGTTCTTTTGGAAAAAATCGATTCAAGTTGGCAAACAATGCAGTTTTTGGCAAAACCATGTAGAATATCCGGTTGCATAGAATCGTGAAATTAGTCTCTTCGTATCAGGGCAGGAATGGAGCAAAAATCTGATTGATATCCCCCGGTTTCAAAGTCGCACCGTTTTTGATGACGATCCATCGGCGATTGAAATAAGAAAGGCCGAGTTAATGTTTAACAAACCCATGTACATTGGAATTGCAATACTGGACATCTCAAAAACGTGCATGTTACAATTTCATTATGATTTCATGCTACCAACTGTACGAGCAAGAAACTGTAAGCTATTGTTCGCCGACACGGATAGCTTCATTTATGAATTGAGTTACGGTGATGCGTATGCAGAGGTGATAAAAAAATATTCATCCAAGTTCGATTCTTCGGATTATGCATAAGACAACAAATATGGCATGGAGTTACAGAATAAAAAGGTCCCGGGACGATAAGTGGCAACTTCTTCCCGGATCTTTCGATACTTAGCCATGGGGGTATTTCAGCACAAAATAACATACATCCATTTCAGAGGTTCAAGACTTATAACTAGTTTGTGTGTAGTATATCGTTTGCCTTTCCTGTGCTGTTGCTAAACTAGTGACCATATTTATCTCTCCAGAATTTGGAAAATCTGTTCATTTCAACTTCAGGAAATATTATTTATTTCAACTTTAGAAAATATTGTTTATTTCAACTTTAGAAAATATTATTTATTTTCTGCTCATGTTATTTCGTTTGGAAGATTGTGATGAATAATTTAATATTTTTCATGGAACTTCTATTTTGTTAATAAACTATGTTTTTATATATCTACTATCTTTATTTCTTCATCATTTCATCAATTGATATTCGCCTTTGAAAATAATAAAAAACAAAACATAAAATAGATATTCTCTTAGACCATTTGCATACATACTGTCTAGAGATGATGTTCGACAAAAATCCCTTTATAAGTTCATTCACAGTCAAATTTGTCTTATTATCACGTTGCCAAGATTTCACCATGGCAAATACATTTTTAAAGTAATCACAAAAGTTTAGAGAATCAGCATGGTCATGCGATCAGACACAACCTCCCCTTTGAGTTTGAAGATTTCTTGCAATGTCTTGTTCATTCAGTTCCAATTCAGTGTTGCCCTTAATGATGTTCAGCTGCTTCGTATCAATGAACTGAGTAACGGTTACGAAATCGCCGCCACAAGTCGTAACAGGTTCATATTCGTCTGGATATCCATCGATGACGTCACGGAAAAAAGTATCCAATAAGTTGTCCAGAGTGTGGATGAGGGTGGACCGGTCGTTAGATGAGCTAGAGGTTGTTTTAAATTCAGTTTTCGCGATCAACACATATTTGTGGATTACTGGTGATTTTAATGTAAATTTTAACAACCCCTCCCATGAAACTGATGATATTATCAACATTATGGCCCAATACGGGTTACATGGCATAGCGTTTGAGGATACCAGAGTGACTTCTTCTAGCATAACTAGAATCGATAATATTTTTACAAATTTAGAAACAGAGGCAGTCACAACAGTCAATGACACCCTAATTTCTGACCACCGATCCATAATTGTTGGGATTAATTGAAAGATAATGCATCATACCAGTAATTCACCACTACAAAAAGGGTACTTCAACTCCTTCAATAAACAAGTATTCACAAATACCCTGATTGCTGAAACTTAGAGTGAGATCTATAATACAAACGACTGTAATCATAAATTCAACATTTTTCCAAACACCTTCCGTGATATTTATGAAAAATGCTTCCCAATGTCAAGTAGAACTAGCCAGAGAAATAAAAAGAATTGGATATCAGTTGACATCCAAAACTCTAGTGATAACCTGAAAGATTTGTTCATTCTACAAAAGCAACTGTTGAAGTCAAAAATTACTACAAATCAGAGAAAAAGGAACACATGCATCTCATTGAAACCACGAAAAAAAATATACTATAGTAGTCTAATAGAGGAATCTGAAAATAAAAATGAAACTTCCTGGGAAATCATAAACAGGCTCAGAAATAAAACAAGAAACTCATCCAACATGAAAATCCTGCATGAGAATAATGGAATTATAACAACCCCAAGATTATAGCTGACACTTCCAACAATTTTTTGACTGAGGCACCAAAGAATGTAGTAAAGTCCATTGTGAAAACAGGCAAATTTGACTTTTCAGGGAGAAGCAACATAAACTCTATTGTTCTGATGCCATTTTCTAAAGCTGAAATGTTACATATTTCATCAAAGTTGAAAAGCAAAATGTCCACAGGTCCAGATGAAATTCTCTCAACTTTATTGAAAGAATTTGGTGAAGACATAGTTAGTATCTTAACTCCTTTAGTAAATGGTTTCATTTACATCGGGGATATTTCCGAACTGCCTTAAATCAGCAAAGTTAACTCCAGTGCATAAAAAAAAGAAAAAACCAGCATCGACAATTATAGACCAGTATCTGGTGTCTAGCCGTTTGCAAAGGTGAACGAGTATTGTATGCTAGATAGACTTATTCCTTTCATCAATAAATACAGACTCATACCAGACCAGCAGCATGGTTTTCGAAAGGAAAAATCCACAACAACGGCAACAGTTGATTTTTACAATAGTGTATGGTCCGAGATTGAAAAAAAAAATAGCCAGTTTGAATTTTCTGTGACTTGAGTAGGGCTCTTGACTGTATTCCCCATAACGCACTGTTACAAAAACTTCGGCTCTGTGGCATACGAGGAACTGCAGCCAAATGGTTCGAATCATATCTCTTAGAAAGAAGTCAGTTTGTCCAAATTTGTTTCAAAGAAGCAGACGGGTCTGTCAGTAAGCATTGCTCAGGTACCTCGCAACTGGAGCTGGGGGTACCACAGGGTAGTGTTTTTGCCCCAATACTATTCTCTCTATTCATTGCCGACATAGTGAAATTTCTACCTGAATACAACATTACACTGTATGCTGATGATTCCTCTTTTCTTGTCTCTCAGGAGTGCGGGGAAATGATTGAAATGGCCTGTAACCATCTTCTTGGCAAACTTTGAGAATTGTTTTCAACTAATCAACTACATCTCAATATAGAAAAAACTGAATATCTAATCTTTCACACAAGACAAAAAATAATGAACAATCCACTTTCAATTAAACTGAATGATATAAATATAACCAGAAAATCAACAACAAAGTTCTTGGGACTAACATTGGAGGACGATCTTAGTTGGAATCAGCACATTATAGCAGCAATAAAAAAATACAAAAATATATCAAATTCGATGTATGCGGAATGTTGTTGATATATGTAGTTTGGGGAATTTTTACTTTGCTGAAATCCAGTCTATCTTACTTCAGGCATTTTACTATGGGAAAACTCTCCAGCAGCACGGCATCTATTTCTCATTCAAAAAAAAGCAATAAGAACTATAAAAAATGTATCACCCAGGAGTTCCTGTGAGCCACTGTTTGCCGAATTGAATATTCTTCCTCTGACCTGTCTTTATATGATGGAAGTTGCATGCTAAATCCATAAGATTAAACACCCTTCTCAGGCACAGGAATATGCATGTTTACCAAACCAGAAACAATCAATTGATCAACCCATATCATAATAATCTTCAAATAACATCAAAAAGACCACTCTCAACAGGGGTAAGAGTGTATAACCAATCACCCACAGGCATTAAGAACCTATCTGTACACTCCAAATCCCAAAACTCTGTAAAAAAAAATCTATAAGAACATTTATTTTTATTATGTTGTCTAGTATCTATGTACGTAATTTTATTATATTTATATTTACAGATACGTATTCCAACACTATATCCCAACATGTTCTATACTCAAATGGGTCTTTCGAATGAATAAACTGATTTGATTTGAGTTGGAGATATGTGTCGAGTGGAATACCTCTGTTTCAGAATGCCGCAGCAGGACTTAGGCCGCAACGAATTTGATAGTTCTCCATTGGAAATACGCTGCCGTACTAATTTCGCTGAGCTTTAACCTCGTATCGATCCAGGGCCTCATTGATTTTATCGGAATCACTATCAAACATGTCGCTGCTGCTGCTGATAACGTACGTCCTACAACGCGATACACAACCATAAGCACCCGTGAGTGAAAACCTGTTGCGGAACACCCGTTGATGCTTATATAGCAGACTGAATCATAGACAACCATAAGCTCCCGTTAGTGAACACCTGTTGGTGAACACTCATTGCGAAACACCCGTTGTGGAACACCCTTTTGCCGAACACCCGTTGGTGAACACCCGTTGCGGAACACCCGTTGCGGAACACCCTGTTGCCGAACACCCGTTGCGGAACACCCGTTGCCGAACACCCGTTGGTGAACATCCTTGCGGAACACCATGTTGCAGACCACCCGTTGGTGAACATCCTATGCGGAACACCCGTTGGTGAATACCTGGTGGTGAACACCCGTTGCGGAACATCCGTTAACAAAGTCAAAATTCAGTTATTTCTGTTTGGTGTCTAGTTCACTGCAACCCATCGTTGTCGCAATGAGAGTAGCGAATTGAACACAACATCACATGCGAAAATATTATTGAATGTGAAAAATCCCTTCCCGAGGTGGACTTAGTCAAGTGACCCCCTCTCCAAACGGACCGCAAAGATCGCAGGTTCGATTCCTACTCAAACCTGTGAACTGAACAATCAACCTGAACTCACGCTGGCGACCTGGCCTAACCTAGCCTGAACTAACCTCTTGCATTTTTGGGGTCTAATGGGGGTCGGGTTGGCATCAGTTAGGATTTTTTTGTGGGACAATGTGGCTGAGTCGGTCCGTGGTGGTGACGTCATAGAGGTATCTAGCAGGTGTCTGGTCTTGTGTGAGTTCGGGCTGATTGTTCAGGTCGCAAGTTTGTGCAGGAATCGAGCCTGCGATCTTTGCGGTCCGTTTGAAGAGGGGGTCACTTGACTAAGTCCACTTCGGGAAGGGCTTTTTTACATTCATCAATATTTTCGCATATGATGTTGAGTTCAATTCGCTACTCTCATTGCGACGACCACGACGGTTGGCAGTAAACTAAACATCAAACAAACATAACTGAATTTTGACTTGGGCAACGGATGTTTCGCAACGGGTGTTCCGCAACGGGTGTTCCGCAACGGCCTAAGTCCTGCTAGAGATTTCGGCACCTGCGGCATTCTGAAACAGAGGTATTCCACTCGACACGTATCTTTCTCATCCACACTCTGGACAACTTATTGGATAATTTTTTCCGTGTCGTCATCGATCGATATCCAGACGAATATGAACCTGTTACGACTTGTTGCGACAATTTCGTAACTGTTACCTGAGTAACTGATTCAACGAGAGTGATACGAAGCAGCTGAACATCATTAAGGGCAACACTGAATTGGAGCTGAATAAACAAGACATTGCAAGAATTCTTCAAACTCAAACGGAAGTTGTGACTGGTCGCAAGGCCATGCTGGATTCTCTGAACTTTGTGATGACTTTAAAAATGTATTTGCCATGGTGAAATCTTGGCAAAGTCATAATAAGACAAATTTGACTGTGAATGAACTTATGAAGGGATTTTGTCAAGCATCATCTCTAGACAGTTTGCAAATGGTCTAAGAGAATATCTATTTCATTATGAATCGCAACTCATCCATGATTCATCTAATGAATGATGTGAAAATCATGTTTTGTTTTTTATAATTTTCAAAGGCGAATATCTATTGATGAAATGATGATGAAATAAAAATAGTAAATATATAAAAACATAGTTTATTAAAATTACAAAAGTACTATGGAAAATATAAAATTATTCATTACAATCCTCCAAACAAAATAACATCAGCAGAAAATAAACAATATTTTCTAAAGTTGAAATAAATAATATTTTCTAAATTCTAGAATAATGAATATAGTCACGAGAAAAAGCAAACAATAGAAAAGGAAATACGATATACTACACACAAACTAGTTATAAGTCTTGAACCTCTGAAATGGATACATGTTATTTTGTGCTGACATGCCCCCATGGCAAAGTATCGAAAGATCTGGGGAAAAGTTGCCGCTTATCGTCATGCGGACTTTCTTTGAAATCTTTCAAACACTAGATAATCTTCGAAACAATTTTATTTTGACTACGTTTAATTTAACTTCCTTTGATTTTTTGACAACTTTACCGCCTGAACTTTATAACTATACATTTTCGAACGTAAACCAACGCAATTTGTGATAATTTCACCGTTCGCTTCGTCCTTTATCAGACCCGGAACCTTGTTATTCTGTAACTTCATGCCATATTTGTTGTCTTGTGCATAATCGGAGGTATCAAACTTGGATGAATATTTTTTTATCATCTATGCATACGCATCATCGCAACTTAATTCCTAAATGAAGCTATCCGTGTCGGTGTATAATAGCTTACATTTTTCCGCTCCCACAGTTGGTAGCATGAAATCATAATGAAATTAGAATATGCACGTTTTTAAGATGTCTATTATCGCCATTCCAATGTACATAGGTTTGTTGAACATTAACTCGGCCTTTCTCATTTCAATCGCCAACAGATCGTCATCAGAAACGGTGCGACTTTGAAACCAGCTAGCAATCAGATTTTTTGCTCTATACCTGCCCTGATACGAAGAGACCAATTTCACGATTCTATGCAACCGGATGTTCTTCATGATTTTGCCGAAAACTGTATTGTTTGCCAACTTGAATTGATTTTTTCCTGAAGAACTTGAAGCTGCAGTCCTTAGTCGAGTATTCAGCTCGATGTAGGTACGCAGCCACGTCAATGTTTGTGTCGTGGATCCAAGTGAACCCGTCGATAGGTAGATATTCCGACATTGCCCACCCGTACAAATTATGAACGTCCAAATAAAACAGGTATTCTGATGGTTTTTGGGATCGTATGTTGGCATATACTTGTTGTTCGCCTCACCCAATCTATTGGAACAAACTGAAATACCCCATCTTATCCCCCTTTCAATGAACATCACCATATCTACATCCTTCAAAATTTGTTATTTACAACGTGTATACTTCAACATGCAATCCCACGTGTACCCTGGCATAGTATAGTACCAGGCAGGGTCCAAACCATAAGTATTCATGTCTATGTCACGGAAATTTCCCATGACGTCAGCCGAAAGTAGTATGTCTGTCTTCATGTATAGGTCAGAGAAGTCCCCCAGTGACGTTGAATTGA
Organism: Gonioctena quinquepunctata; assembly: GCA_018342105.1. Lineage (NCBI taxonomy): Eukaryota > Metazoa > Arthropoda > Insecta > Coleoptera > Chrysomelidae > Gonioctena > Gonioctena quinquepunctata. The sequence continues at coordinate 623,051 of JAFIRS010000184.1, forward strand.
ATTCGTCCCATACATTTTTTGCGTGAGTATACTGTCCGTCAGTGATGTCGCAGTCGTATAATTTGTTGTAGCAATGACGTTTTGATGGTAGTTCAGTCATGTCTAATTTCTGGAGTGAATCTACAAATTCATATGGAATAACCCCCGTGCATGTAACTAACGATAATTGTTTGTCAGTTAAATTTTGAAATTCCTGCTTTGTAATACGAAGATCATTCACTCTGAGCATGCTCACCAATTCATCAAGCAGGTCTTGTTCTTCACCCCTCATCATCCATATCACTGAAAATAAAAGAGGGGAAGAGAAAGTGAAACGAGTGAACAATAGGAGGAGAAATACAGTCGACGTTGCCGCCATGATGGCTCCAAAGTCTACTTCTTCCACGGCTAAAGGAAGGTCAAAGAAAAGCAATTCAAGGACATATTGAATTATGTTGATCTTTCATCCTATGCCCCCCTGCAGAAATGTGCTGAAATGAAAAAGTTAGTGAAACGAGGAATTCTTGAAAAAAAGGCCGTCCTTGTTCAGTGTGGCGAAAAAGATCGAAGTTTGCATGAGGAAATGAAAACCATGAGCATACTTCAAGAGTACATTACAGTCATGAAGAGAGAATTGACAAAAGTTCAAAATCAATATGATTCTCTGGTAGCTAATGTTGATGTGGAACGACAAAATAAGATGATTTGCAATAATGCAGAGAAGTAGTTGAAAGAATTCCACAACACCAATGGAGCTGTCATGATGACAAGTGCATAAAAGACTTGAACAATGTATTTCATAGTGATAGTGAATAGCTCTAATTTTTCAAATATGTATTGATTCTTTTAATAAATGAATTTGAATTAATCATTTTGAATATGCGAATGTATTTGTGTGAGTTGTGTGTACATGCAGAACACTGCGAGCAATTAAAATAAAAAAATACTTCGAAGCATACACTAGTTTATTATTTCAAAACATTACATCATATAGAAATATTACAAAATGGCATTATGTGAGATCTATGAATTGTGTTCATTGGAAAAACCTAACCGTTTGACAAAAACTTTTTGTCCTTTTCTCTTCAATGTCTTCTCGACAAGGTACACGTCAGGATTTCGAGATTTCTGCAATTCAGCTTCATAGAAGCAGCCTTGGGGATTCTTATCCATGTCTTCGAGAATGTATGTTGGTGGATATGTGCTGGTGACTTTGATGACCTTGAATAATTCCGTGGTGAAGTTGGCTTCATAACTAAGAATAAATGTTTATATTTGCTAATACGAACTGTGTCATTCACTCGATATCTTGGCTCGATTTTTTTCATCTTCTTTCCTTTTTTCTTTTTGATGATTTTCAACTTTGTAGTGGTATTAACATCGATGGGTTTCATACCTATTGTACGATGTTTTTTATGGTTATATCTATGTGTAATGATTGGAAGGATTCCCTTCCATTTATGATTTCCATTCATTGAAAACTCCCTATAGATCCAAGTTTTGATTGTTCGAATTACTCTTTCAGCCATAGATTCGTTTGTAGTTCTAAGAGTGGAATAATGTTTAATATTTTTTCGCTCCAACAATGACGAAAAATTGCTATTGTAAAATTCCTTTCCTTGATCGCTTTGCATATGTTCCGGAGAATATTGAGCATCTTCCAATACCATCCCCATAGCATAAGTTATTTCTTCACCGGTTTTTATTTTGATAGTTTTGTCCACAAATATTTAGAGTAACAGTCAATGACTACCAAAATAAATCGATAACCTTCATTAATTTTGGCATAAGGTTGAAATTCGGCCAGATCTATTTGCCACAAATCTCCTTTGCCTTTGACGACAGTTGATTTTCTCTGGAAATTACGACGAGCTGGCTTATGTAACTTGTCCACAATATGACGTTTGATATTATTAGCCATTCTTCTTCTTCTTCTTCTCTGATGATATTGCAATGATGAAGTGATTGTTCAATATAGTTGTATCAATATATAATACCTTCTTCACGTAGCTCCTCTATTATTGATATGATCTCCATTTTCAAGTCCTGTATGACCGGATGCTTTCGAAGCAATTAACAATCGCAAACCATCCACTAACTCTTTAGGTTTATTCCAGTATACATAATTCTTCGGTTTTGATGTAAACACTTTCTGTGACTTTGATCTTTTCATTCCTCCGCCGCTTTGATTCAGAAGTGTATTGGGATTATTTCTCGATTTCAATAGTGGCTTTATGACTTCTTGATATTCCTTTGATTTTTTATATCTCATTCCATTTTTTACTTCATGCTGTTTGTACGATGCTATCGTAAAATCCAAAAGTTTGATACATGTGTTTCCAATTTTTGCATCTCCAACTCCAGGCGGTTTCTTGAGGAATATCAAGTTATATAAATCTGAAGTGTCAGAGTATTGACGTGATTGCATAGTACCATCCCAAGAGGAAATATTTCCATCATCAAAACGGACTTCTAGATTTCCCATTTTTTAGTGTTTATGTTGAAGGATCTACCCTCACACCATAAGTCGCATCATATGCACTATTGCCATTTCTAATATCATGCAAATGTTGTTTTAGTCTCAAACCATTGCTGGAAGATTTCAAATCCCGTGAACTCGTAATTGATGAAGTGGGTGTTTCGAATAGGGTAGTTGCAGCTATTTTCTCGCCATCCACATCTTTGATGATTTCATTATCAATACCTGAAAATGATGAATCACTGCTGGAAGAATGATTTTTTCCAATGGAAGTGCTGGTTCGAATGGATCGAGAAGATATAGACGGTTTCACAATAGCAGCAGAAGAAAGAGCATTAAGTGGTTTTGTGATAGGATCATAAAATTTTTCAAAGGCAATCTTTTCTTCCAAATTTCCACTTCTGATGGAATTGAATTTTTGTCGAACAGCTTCGGTCCCTTGAATTATTTGACGTTTCAAATCCATTTTGGTTTCTACACATTCATCTCGCAAGAGATTCATCATTTCGATGACGAGTTTATTGTAGAGACCTTGACGGAGTTCGATGAATGATTAAGTCTTTTCGAATTGAGATATCAAGGATATATGAAACTATTGAATCCTTTGCGATATCGTCCATCACAAACTTCATCTCTATCAATGACAAGGAATCCATACGCACATCATTTGAAATCATTTGAATGTGACATCGGGCGAGACGTGATCAGAGAAGATATGATGTAAGTTCATCTCGTCTTGCTTGAATATGACGAAGAAGTTGGTATCGTCACGCACTAGCTGTTTCGGAACTCGTCAATAGGTATATGCAAGATAAAAGCAATCAACATCTTTATGGCGTCCCATACAAAAATATGATCGGATAATATCCTGCTTTTCACAAATCACATCATCAAAAATGAAAACTGAATTTGGTTTAGCATCAGAGGGTTGCACAATGTCTGCATTATTACTAAATGTGAAAAAGTCCGATCTTTTTATTGGTGCTAACACATTGCGCAAGTATTCATATTTCGGTTGATTCAACGATTTCGAATAGAGATAAACGTTTGCAAATCGCAGTCAAATCATAGACTGTAGCATGGAGGGCATCTTCAGCCAAAGCATTCAAATAGGAACGTAGTCTCTCGATGGCTGTATTGATGTCGACGGCTTCCACCCAATGTTGGGAGGCATAGTGCATCCACATGTTCGAGAATTGGAAACTGAAACAAAAAAAGAATTGTTAATATATCCGATTGATATTCAAATAATTTTACTTACATGAGAAAAATGTGATTCTCCAAATATATTACTTCTACACTGAATGTTATTTTCAACTGTAGAAATATCTATATTCAACATAAAATCACTATATCCTAAATATTAACATATAAACAATATTATCATTCAATGAAGTTGAATTCTACTAGAGGTCGAGTTCTTAACCCCCTGATACTTGTGGACTCTGACACAAATATGTTATTGTATATTTGAAATCTGAAGCATTTATGCAACTGACACTTCCGCATTGAATTCATCTGAAATACTTTTTGACAACCATGATTTGAATAAAGTATTATTATCATCACGTAATGTCATTAGAATAGATCTACCAAAACGAGTGTTACAAATCGTCATAAAAATTATGTTGGATGCTTTACCGATGGGTTATGATGATATTGCTCTTTGTTCAAAAACTCCCACCCTCTGTTCAATTATTGAAGAATTGGTTCTACAAATTTTGGAAGAGAAAATAAAGTAAGACTGTATGAAAAAATATAGATTATTTCCTGATAAAAAATACACTCACTGAATTGAGACACCACTTCTCGTACTCTAATGATATTATCTAACATCTGATTCCTCAACAACGACTTCACACATTTTTATAAGAGACACCCCCACCCCATTTTCAGTAGATGGGCGTGTGAAGTTCATTGCGCACTTGACCATCAACACACTCATCAATACTTGCAGTTCACTCTTAGCTCTCTCACAGGATGAACGCCGTCCTCGTTTGGAGAGTGCAAGGATTCATGAAGGTCATTACCTCACAGAATATGTATGCCCACGCCACAACTTTAGTCAGGGTCAAACAAAAACAAAAACTCAAGATTAAATCCCAAGACTGCCGAAACAATCGCAACATCAAAAAAAATCTCAAGGTCAAAACCTAATGTTATGAATCTCAAGGTCAAATTCAAGGTGAAAACGGATGGTTGAATCTCAAAGTCGTCGAAACCCAATGTCAAAACTCAATGACAAATCTCAAGGTCAAACACACATACACATTGCACACCTGCAATCATTCAAGGTCACACGTGACGTCATAGTGGTGGGGGGAGACCCAGAACCGACTTAAATCTCCTACTATAGCTCAAAGAGTATCAGTTATATAAAAATGGAATTTTGTACGACGGTTGCATTTCAGGGTTAGGTGGCTACTGAAGAATAATTTTCCAAAATTTGAATCTCAGGGGGTTGAACTACTTACTGAATATTTGAATTAATTTAAACCCCAAAATTATTGATTAATAATATCGCCATTTTTATTTTCACCTAAAAATTCATTTTTTTCATGTCTGAATTTTGTATCCCAGCCGGTAAAATCTACTACTGTTATGAAAAGGTTATACCTCAAAAATAATCGATATGGAAGGATAAAATTTCGCACGAAAGTTACATTCTAGGTGCAGGTACGTACTAATGAAATGAATAATTTTTCTTAATTTCTTTTAGTTTTTTTATTGCTTCCACCAACCGGAAATTTTGCCGAATCCTGTGTCTTATCTCGTGCTCATTGATAAGACGACTGCAGCTGCGAATACGCTACAGTTATTAGGGTATTTTAACGCGTACCTTTCTTGTCAGGTAGACCTTCATTCACGTATTAACCGTACTACCGTTCCTTGGCTCAGATACCGATAAGACTCTCGGCAACCTGACCAGCCACCGGTGTCCATATCTCAAGTAGTTGAAAACTGAATATTCCAATAATTTTCATTATTGAAATCGTTAATTATTTGCAACGTATCAATTTGAAACTATATAAAGTTGTGTGTCAATACATAAAGCATACATAATCCCAACGAAAATTCTGGTTAGCAATATTGACGTCATTTTGACTTTTGAACAGATCGGCGCTGAATTCAAGTCATATTTTTCTCAGAGTCACCAGTATTCAGAATAAAACTGAACTAACTCCGTAATCAAGAATATGAAAAAAATATAGTTGTATAAACCTAAAAAAAACACGCTTTTGTACGAATATAAACTAAAAATTCAAAAATACTAAGAATAAAGTCATTGACCGAAAAATCAACTTTAATGTAAAAAAAGTGTGCTTGATATCAGTTGTCTTGAATTTCTTATAGTTAGCTATTCGTGAAGGTAGAGAGAAAGTAGAGAGCACCCCACGCTTTTTTTAGATTGAAGTAGAATTTTTGGTCAATGACTTCATTCTTATTATTTACAATTCTTCAGTTCATAGTGCTACGAATGCGTGTTTTTTTAGTTTTTGAGACTATGATTTTATTTTTAATTCTTCAGTCCATACTGCTGAAAAATGATGGAATCTTAACAGCAGCAATGGTTATTTAAGTAGAAGATAAACTTTTATAATGAAATAAATAAAGTACTGTGACAAGTTTTATATCTGTCTTCAACATATCATATGTACATAACTACCAAAACAATAATCTACTATCTAGATATAAAAATATAAATTCTGCTTTCCAACACTCCCACTAGAATTCATATTTTCCGGTCTTCAAATCTTAGTCCCATTTTTTTCGTTTTGTTTTGAAGACCCATTTGGTTCCTATGACCTTCCTGTTCTGAGGTAAATCTGATAATACCCACGTATTATTTTCTTCCAGTTGCCCCATTTCTATTTTCATTGCCTCTATCCAGAAATCTTTGTCATCCCTGTCCATAATTTCATCAATTGATGAAGGATCACCCTTTTCATGATGTTCCGCTTGATAGCACACAAAATTATCAAATTTTCTGGGTTGTGCTGTAGATCGACTTGAACGACGAAGTTCCGAAGGTTTTTCTTCATTATTCACTTGAATGTCACTTTGTGTAGAATTGCAATTCATCGGTTCGGATTCCTCGAAATGTGTTTCTTGAATTATATCTCCCTCTGTTTCGTTATTTTCATTCGTGAAAATTGGTGAAAATTCAGACGAAATTAACATAGGAACTGACTTTTCCTCTGACGTTTGGTTATCAAATTTATTTTCAAAAAAAATCACATCTCTCGATATCATTATTTGTTTCGTCTTCAAGTTGTATAAACGGTAACCTTTTATATTATCGGCATACCCCACGAAAATACATTCTTCACTTTTCGGATCCCATTTCCGTCTTTTTTGTTTTGGGATATGAGCCATAGCTTTACATCCAAAAATGCGAAGATGGTTCAGATTTGGTTTCTTTCTGGACCAATCTTCCGTATAAGTGACAGTTGGGTTTTTGGTTATCAAATATACGAGGTTGAAACTGCCTCGGCCCAAAATTTTTTTCCAGTCCTGAATCGGCTAGCATACACCTTGATTTTTCAACTATAGTTCTGTTGAATCTTTCGGCTATTCCATTTTGCTCTGGCGTATAAGTGACAGTTGTTTGGTGTTTTATACCAGATTTTCGGAGGAAATTTGCAAAAGATCGATTTTTGTACTCAGTCCCATTATCAGTGCGAATCATCTTGATTTTCTTTCCACTTTCATTTTCTGCATAGCGTTTAAAATGTTCGAAAGATTCCAGCACTTGGTCTTTTGTTGCAAGAAAATAGACAAACACCTTACGGGAGAAGTCATCGATGAATGTTAAGAAATATCTTGATCCGCCAATTGATTTAACTTCCATGGGACCACATAAGTCAGAATGTCAAGCTCTAAAATTTCTGATGCTCTGTTCCCAGAATATTCAAAAGGAAGCCGGTGTTGCTTACCTTTTAAACAAGAAATGCATGTTTCATTGCTTGTATTTTCGAAATTTACACCATGTACAATACCGTTTTTAAGTAAAATCATACTGTCACTATTTAAATGTCCTAATCGTCTATGCCACGTAGTTCTGTCTATCACATCTCGCGAAGATGTAACAAGTGCAGTGTCTATCGGTGCACAATCAAGTTCATACATATTATTGCTCATAGTTCCGGTTGCAACCAAAAATCCGTTTAGGTCAAAAATTTCACAACCTTTCGCGTCAAAATACACTTTATGTCCGTTTTTTGTGATTTGACTAACACTCAATAAGTTTGTAGCAATGTCTGGTACGAACAAAACATCTTTCACAACCACTGTGTCTCTAGAACCATTTGCATTCACTTCTAATGTTATTATTCCTGTCTTCAGTACAGGTATCCGTGCTTCATTGGCAATAACAATTTCGGATTTATTAAAAATTGATTTTTCTAACCAATCTTCTCTTCTGGTCATGTGCGCTGTGGCCCCTGAATCAATGTACCATTTTTCATTATCAACATTGTTTCCCAAATGTCGAGAATGGAATGATTTCGGTACACCTGATTGACATCTCACTTTTGAACCATCACATTCATAGGACTTATGACCATATTTATTACATTTATAGCATCTTGGCCCTTTTGATTTGTATTTGTGGTTAAAATGCTTTTTTCTATATTTCTCACTATTACTGATGAATGCACCATCATGATGGGATGCTTTTCCAACAACGTTCGACTTGATATCTTGTAAAAGTTTCGTCTTGATCGAATCACCTGTTATGCTTGTGCCTGAACTTTCAATCCCCATAATCATTGGTCTGTATTCATCTGTGAGGCCAGCAAGCAAAAGAGTTCCAACCCATTCCTCACTAACTCGAAATCCAATAGCATTCAGTTTGTGAGCTGTTGAAATGATCGTATTGACATATTGTTCAACAGTGTCCGCAATTTCAAGTTGGGTTGTGATCAATGTTCGGAGAAGACCTACTCTTCTGGTTAAACCTGAATCTTCAAAAGCTTTGTTTAACTTCTCCCACGCCTCTTTTGCAGTTGTGGTTTCTTGAATATGAACGAAAATGATTGGATCCACGGACAGAATTATTTTCGATCGTGCTTTCGTCACTTTCTTGGTATCGTTTTCTGTACCAAGAACACATTCCCACATATCCTCGTGTTCGAGATAAGACTGCATGGCAAATTTCCATGTTGAGAAGTTCTCACGACCTTTCAACTTCTCGATTTGAAAATTTGAACTTGAACTTGTCATTTTCTCTGGAAAGTTCCTTCTCGGCAAAATAATTTCAGCACTCTGCTGGGCCCATAACCTGATGGAATCTTAACAGCAGCAATGGTTATTTAAGTAGAAGATAAACTTTTATAATGAAATAAATAAAGTACTGTGACAAGTTTTATATCTGTCTTCAACATATCATATGTACATAACTACCAAAACAATAATCTACTATCTAGATATAAAAATATAAATTCTGCTTTCCAACAAAAAAGCGTGTTTCTATACTTCCCAAATATGGGAAAAAACTCAACGATCAATTCATCCACATGACAAGATTCAACTAATTTTTGGTGAAAGTGGATTGTAGAGGGGTCGATATGGCTCCTCAACCTACGAGGTCGTACATCACTTCCACCAGGACCATACCAGGGACTTCACCAAATCTTGGTAATGTGAATTGGCCTTTTTTTTTCTGACGATCTTGGTGAGAATACCAGATCATATATATGAAATTATTGTGTTTCTATCTGATCCCAATATTTGCTCAGAATTTCAAATGATTCGGACGTCTGGAAGTGGGTTAAAATTAATTTCAAAGATTCCGTTACATACATACATAGATAAATACAACTAATGAAGCGTGTATAATATTAAATTATGTTGTCCAACAGGTTGAAGACATTAATTGATAAAAAAACATAATGAAGGCCTTTTCGAGCGGTTCATCAACTAGAATCTGCTATAAGGAATAACAACATTGGGGAAATATTTTTTTTTGCACTAATATGGATTACCTCCTATAAACTAACATTGGAGTACGAGGAATGTTAGCAAGATGCCATATTTATCCAAATTATATTTCACGGATCTGTTGCATTGAATCGAAAAAGCATATAAGAAAGTATGACCTCGAAATCCACGCTGGCAAATCCACGTTGGCAAATCCACGTGCGTAAGCTAATGTTATATCTGTAAATGAATTTGTAGGAACCATAATAAAACTTGGCATCTACTATATCTTGATTCTTTTTTAGGCGAAACTGACAAACATACTAGTTCTTTTCACATAAGTATACAATTTTGGTGGGATATCAATACTTTTACTCATTCCACTTGAATACACATACCATCTCAATTCACTCCGACCCCTACGGGATGTAAATCTCCCACTGCTAGTAATTCCTAGCAGCTCCATGTACACAGAAACATACTCTGCTACATAATTGTGGGGTTCTCTGCATTCATTTCGAGTCCAGCATCCAAATCTTGCTAGTTACGACAGACATAGTCTACGATTGTAGTTCGCTTGTTGTGAATCAGTAGAATTATGTAGTGAGAGGGCAATTGAATGGAACAAAAAACTTGGTGTAGTAATAATTGATATTTGAAAGTCGGGACAGTATTATATTTGAAATCGGAAACTGTTTGAGCTTATTTTATGAAATTTATGATTCTGCCTATTTGGTATTAGGAGGTGGGGTAGCTTGATACATAAAAAGATCGATTAACGAGTGTGCAAGTCGAATAGATTTTGAGTTATACGGGGCGTAATTAGCTCGAAATGGTTCATGTAATATAGATACAGTCCGTGCGGCAGCCTTATTTCCGACCTTGGCTGACACTAGATAAAGAAAGCATTGTCGAAAAGGAATTTTTTTCTCATTGTAAAACCATAGTTTTCATGTTGATTATGAATTGTATTGTGAACTGGGGAATATATTTTCAAAGTATTTGTTGTAAACAAATAATTACCAATGTAATATGGATGTAGAATAAGAGACTCATACATATAGTTTTGCTTTTGAATTAAAATTGTAATTTTAGTTCAATTCCGAATTCTTAGTACAATTGAAGACGAGAGTGGATGAAGGTGTTTTTCTGAGTAAAGTGAGCTCAAAGCTTTTTTATGTAATTTTTTTCCATTCAGTACTAGCTGAGCAAAGATGTGTCCAAGTGCTTATCAAATATCATATAATTTCACTCATTAACGATTTATTATCGTGGAAGATGGATAAATATGAGAAAACTTTCATTTATTACATAACACCTTCATCCACTCGTGTCTTCAATTCCAAATGTACAGTTTGGCAAATAGCTGATTCGAATTGTATTGAAACAGAGAAAAAGAATTAAAAAGTTTAAAATAAATTTTTTAGGTTCTAGTGGTCGCGTACCTGTCTATGACACTCGATCAGAATTTTATTGAAAATGAGGATAGCAGGCTTTCCTTATCAGTAGCTATAACGATTGGCGATACCTATCGATAGTACAAACTTGACTGTGTTTTTTTTTCTATTCTTTTACAGAATAAATCGGTGTGCAGACCGGCGCGACTACTTAGGTTCAGTTTTTTTTTGAGATACGCTAAGTATATATATATATATATATATGTTTAAATGTATCTTCTGCTTTTAATATTCAATATTTTCAGTAATGTTATTAATTGCGCGAATAAACAAGAGTTTTTTCTGAAGGATTTGGTGAATGATTTGATTGAACCACATTTACCTACACAAGCTTGTTTGACAGGTACACTAGCTTGTTTGACAGTTCTCCCACGGGTATTGAAGCTTTGTCTCCAAGAAATAATAGGCGTACAATCAACTGCTGTGGAAGTCAATATTCCACGAGGTCGATGTTCCGAGCGTGGATGAAAAAAAAACAGAAGAACCATGTATTGTTTGGAGCATTTGACTCCATTAAGTTGAAGATTCAAACGAACCCCGATGAAAACAGAATGACTGACAGATTTTTCCCCAAAATTATTCAGTAATAATAATTATATTATTTTTTGTCTAGTTTCATAGTGGACAAGTTGTATTTTTTCATTTCTGTCTTTTTAATGAATTTATACATTTTCGAAATAATTTCTATCTCGTTTACAGTAAAAAAACATGAGGTAATCTGATAATTATCAGTTGAATAATAAAGAAAGTTTGAAAAAAAATATCTGGTCTCAGAGACAGTGCGCGACCCAACTTGCAACTGAATTTCACGCGACCACTGAAAGGTTAACATATCAAATGATTGAATTCTTATATTATCTAGTGTAATCTTAGCATGGGACGTTAGGAAAAATTACAAATAAGTTGAATGATAACTTTGTGTGTTCTTCTACAATGTATCTACCAACATTTGTCATATCCCGTATAGAATGGAAAAACCATTAACTTAGTATAGCTCGTGAAGTATTCAGAATTATGATAAATATTATTCAAACGTGTAATTATAGTATGAATACTCTATTGTCGCAAAATAATTTACTTTGATTATGGAGCCTTAATTGTTCATCATGATGAATTTATCTTTAACTGAATTATATTTCAAATGTATTTTCATTGAAATATCAGTAGTTAGTGGTTATAGTCCGTAAAATAAAGGCATGGAGTAATAAACCGCTCATCGTATTAAATCCAGGTAGGTATAAGTACGAACTGCTAGGAAAATCTTTGGATTTTGCATACTTAATAAGGGTTTATTACTCCACGCCTTTATATAACGTATTATAGCATTTCGTTTGAGAAATCCAGTGGTCTACTACACGGTGAAAGATTTCTTCGAAAAGTATCTATCATTTTATAATCACCCAAGAAAATATAGGGAAAAAACCGACTTCCGTTACTTCAATTCATCAAAATATTTCATTTGAATAAATGTATGCGGACAAAATTCCATCTTAATTACATTTGCACCCTGTGAGCAAAATATGTTTTATTTTAGAGATATACTGCGTCTCATTTATAAATGAGGATATAATAGATTTCTTTGAGATCCGTGTCCAGTGTGGTGTTATATATTATTAGAGAATAAGCATTTTTAATATAATGATGAATTGATGTACACTGAGTTGAATAACCCCAACAAATTGACCTGAGTATTAATGATTGTAACTTGTAAGCAATATATTCATTCATGATTATACATCAAAACCGAACGCATGTGTTTTATTCAGATAAACTAATTTAAGTAAGACTAAGTTTATCACATGGCGATCCTACCAGAGAACAAAATGGAAATGGAACTTCCATCGAACTGAATTATTTACACAAAAATGGGATTACGAAATCGAAAGCCAAATTATTATCAACCAAGCTGGAAAAACTGATGGAAAAACGAATGCAGAGAAGTCAAATCAATATTGAAAACGTTGGCCATTGGATATTGGAAAAGAAGATGCGAATTGGAAGCAATTAGTTGAGAAATAGCCTGAAATATATGTTATACCCCGATGAGAGTCTATCAAACAATGGAATCCGCTCACTGTAGGAAGTTATGTCTAACCCAAATGAATTCAAGTATCTCGTTAAAGAAGTAAGAGTATTTCATAGAAATCTACAGAAAGAAGAAGAGACGAATAAGTTACACGTAGTAAGTTTAAAAAGTTAGAAAAGTTCAGGGATCTATATCGTTGTTTAGTAGAGCAATTCAATAAATGTAAAGTAGAAGATAAAGTTAAGAATGAAATTAGGTCTTATGCAATATCTATCGAGCAATATTTTCGGGAAATTGATGAACATTTAAAAAGTAGAATAGGTGAATTTCACAAATCCATTACTCTTCCCTCCAAAATCAAAGTCATCATACGCCCCTGTTCAGATTTAGATTTCACAAGTGAAACAGGCAACATGACAGAAAAATTTAATTTGAGAACGGCTGCAAGCCTACTGCCCGTCATGGACGGTACAGAGAACGTAACGAAACAGCTTATTGATTCCATTGAATTGTATGATGCATTATTAGATGATGCAGGCAAAACATTACCAACCAACTATATTTTAAAAACGCGATTGTCTCAAAGTGCAAAAATTATAATAAATAGTGCGTATGTCAGTAATGCACAATTAATTTTGGATTTAAAAACTCATTTTATCACCAAAAAATCCATTTCAGCTCTATCATTTCAGATGCACAATTCTAAACGAAGAAACTGTTCAATTAATGAGTTTGGCAAATCAATAGAAGAACTTTTAGTTGATCTTACAATCACTCGAACTGATGGTAATCAAAATGCCATTCAGGTTTGAAAAAATAGCAATCAATGCGTTCGCCAACGGCTTGCAAAACTCAGAATTACGAACTATTATTAAATCAAGAAATTATTCGAAATTAAGTGATGCTATTCAGGGATCCAAAGATGAAGAGATACCTAAGCAAAATGCTCAAATTTTTCATATGCAAGGACGTAAAAATTTTCGACATAATACTGGAAACAACAGATTTTTAAGGAATTCACATTTTTCTCAACAAAACAGAGGTAATTTTTCAGGCAATAGAGGTCAAAATTATTCACGAAATATACGTAGAGGTTACAACTACAGGGGATATCGTGGTAATACAGTGAGGAACAATCCACAAAGGGCATATTATTCGAGAAATTCTAATGAAAATATACCTATTAACAATAATGAAACTGTTTCATTTTTTTTTTCGAGTCTAAATTAAATATCGAAAATTATTCCAGTTTTAATTTAAATGGTCTAAATTTTGTAACATTAGCTTATAGGGAATCATTACTAACATTTCTAGTTGATACAGGAGCATCTGTCAGCATAATTTTTAAAAATATGTAAATAAAAGTGAAGTTATTGACCGCTCAAAAAAAGATCGAATAACTGGCATATCTGGGTCAACAACTTCTGAAGGTAAAGCTTATATTACATTACAAGCGAATGACATAAAGCTGTGTCGCCCGTTTCTGCTGATGGAAGCTTTTGATAATGATATGCATGGAGTATTGGGTTCAGATTTTTTCCATAAACACAACGCGATAATTGACTACGAGAAATTTTTATTTACATTCTGGAAAAATAATAGTAAAATCTCACTATCAATGCATTCCAAGCATATGTTATATACCTCGATGTCGCCACGATGTGAAGCAATGATTGTGTCGTTTTACCTAGCGAACTATGCGAAGGTGTTTTTGTAGCTGGATGCCTAGCTAGGCCAGATGAAAATAATATGATACCTGTAAAAATTCTCAATGTTCGGGATGAAGAAGTTCTACTAAAAAATTTCAATCCTCAAATCGGGAAAATTGAAGACTATGAACTTTGCCAATTCAATGATAATAAAACCAATTCGGTGAATCGAGTTGATCATTTATTAAAATTGATCAATACTAATCATTTGAATAGCGAGGAAAAATAGTCAATCGAAAAGATTTGTGCGAAATACTCTGATATTGTTCATTCAGAAAACGATCGTTTAACGGTCACTAGTATTTATAAACAAAAAATACATTTGAAAAATTCTGCAAAACCTGCGTATGTCAAACCTTATCGTTTACCGCATGCTCAAAAAGAGGAAATTCATAGACAAATCGATCAAATGTTAAAACATGGAATAATAGAAGAAACTAAATCACCGTGGTTAGCACCACTATTAATTGTCCCCAAGAAACCTGATGAAAGCGGAAATGAAAAATGGCGAGTTGTGATAGATTATAGGCTTTTAAATAAACAACTTGAGGATGATAGATTTCCCTTACCGAATATCACTGAAATTTTAGATTCACTCTCTGGCGCAATGTACTTTTCTCATCTTGATTTATCTCAAGGGTATTATCAAATCGAATCGGAACCATCGTGTAGGCCTTGCACAGCTTTAACTTCTGACCGAGGACAATATCAAATGACGAGACTTCCCCAAGGGATGAAGGTTTCACCAAATTCTTTTTCTCGCTCCATGACAGTTGCTTTGTCAGGTTTAACTTACGAAAGTTGTTTTGTTTATTTGGACGATTTGATTGTTTTTGGAAATAATTTATGGAACCATAACAAAAATCTATCGAAAATATTCCACAGATTACGGGAAGTGAACCTCGAATTAAATCCGAAAAAATGTAAATTTTTTAAAAAAGAAATTGTTTTTGGAATTTCTAGAGTTTCTCCGGATCCATCTAAAATAGAAGCCATCGAAAATTATCCTGTTCCAAAAGATTGTAGCGATACGAAAAGATTCATAGCTTTTGCAAATTATTATAGGAGATTCATTAGAAATTTTTCAGATATTGCGGCTCCTTTGAATTATTTAACAAGAAAAGGTGTAACATTTAATTGGACGGACGAATGTCAAAAAGCTTATGAAACATTGAAATTATCACTGAAACGCCCTCCCATACTGCAATATCCAGATTTTTCTCCGGATAATGTTTTCACCCTTAAGTGTGATGCCTCTGGATGTGCAATAGGAGCTGTTCTTTCTAATGGAGATGACAAACCCATTGCATATGCGAGCAGATCGCTTAATAAGGCAGAAAGAAATTATCCTTCCATACATCGGGAAATTTTATCTGTGGTTTGGGCCGTAAAACATTTCAGACCATATTTATTTTCGAGAAAATTTGTAATTTCCACAGACTGCAGGCCATTAATATATCTATTCGGTATGATGGACCCATCAAGTAGACTTACAAAATTCAGACTAGTTCTCGAAGAATATGATTTTGATATAAAATATATCAGAGGAAGAGACAACGTGGTAGCGGACGCGTTATCTAGAGTTGGAATCTCTTCTAATGAATTGAAAAATATGCAAAGTAATGTAGTAAATACAATGTACGTCATGACGAGAGCTCAAGCAAATAAATCAGTTCATACGAATAATCTCTCGAGAAGTATTATTAATTCTGACGAAAGGATTGATCACCCTGGACTTATAGCATTACTGAAACGTCCCGGAGACTCGTATCAACTATGTCCCGTTTCTACTATCGAATTCGGAAAAATTGCTAGGACTGAAAAGTACTTTGTTGTTGAAAAATTGATATGTAATTTTGATTCGCGAATCATTTACTTGTGTCAGGATACTCGATCGACGATTGACTTAGGTACAACGTTGAGAGATCTTAACATTATTTGTAAAAAATATCATATTCCGGAAATTATAATTTTGAAAAATAAAAAGTGCGCACAAATTTTAAAGGAAGTATTGAAATACCGCAAAAAAGTACAAAATTCAGGAGTCAAAATATCGATAATAAAGGATGTAAACCATATAACTAATCTTGAGACGAGACAACTTATTCTTAACGACTATCATATACTACCGACTGGAGGACATGCAGGGATAAACCGAATGTACAATAACATAAAGAAAAACTACTTCTGGTCAGGGTTACGAAAAAATGTAGAAGACTTTGTCAAAAGGTGTGACGATTGCCAACGTTACATACACTCCAAACCTAACACAGAACCGATGACAATAACAACAACAGCTTCTTCGGGATTTCAAAAAATATTTTTAGATCTTGTTGGGCCATTACCAGAAGATTCTGACAATAACCGTTATATCCTCACTTTACAGTGTGAACTAACGAAGTTTGTAGAAGCTTACCCCATTCCTAATAAAGAGGCAATAACTGTTGCGAAATCTTTCGTTGATAATTTCATTTTGAGATATGGTATTCCAAAAGAATTCGTTACAGATAAGGGTTCTGAGTTTCTGAATTCCACTATATCTGAGACTTGTAAACTCTTGAATATCAAACAATTGAATTCAACAGCTTATCATCACGACACTATAGGTTCGCTTGAAAATACGCATAAGAGTTTGGGAAATTATTTGAGAATTCAGGTTTCAAACCATCCAAATTTATGGGGTTCATGGGATCAGTATTGGTGTTTTGCGTTCAATAATACAGTACACACTGAAACTAAATATACACCATATGAACTTATTTTCGGAAAACCTGTACAATTACCATCAAACTTAACCGATGCAATCGATCCTCTATACAATTTCGAAAACTATCCATTGGAATTGAAATATAGATTGCAAACAGCATGTAGTGATGCTAAATACAATCTGTTGGAATCAAAAGCTAAAAGAAAAAATAGATATGACATGAAATCAAAATCATTTACTTATCAAGTAGGAGATAGAGTGATGTTAAAATGTAATGATGTAAGTAAGTTAGAAGACCTTTTCAAAGGTCCTTTTACTATTGTAGAAAATAAGTCACCAAATGTTAAATTAGATTTAGGAAATAATCATTTAGTTGAAGTACATAAGAATCAGATAAAGAAATATTATGTTTAGTTTTAGAAAAAAAAATAAGAGCAGTTCATATTTTTTTTTTTACTCTCCCGTGGGAGATGTGGTGTTATATATTATTAGAGAATAAGTATTTTTAATATAATGATGGATTGATGTACTCTGAGTTGAATAACCCCAACAAATTGACCTGAGTATTAATGATTGTAACTTGTAAGCAATATATTAATTCATGATTATACATCAAAACCGAACGCATGTGTTTTATTCAGATAAACTAATTTAAGTAATACTAAGTTTATCACACCAGTATACTGTCAAAGCTACAGTGTCAAATCTCTGATATTGTGTATAATAATCAATCCGTTTGTTTATATATTGGAAGTGAAAAATAAGTTATAGTGAATACAAAACATATTGTTTTTGTCGAACTAGAAAATGTAAATACCAATATTGAAAAAGAGATGAATGGCTTTGAAGAACTTGATATTGAGAAATTGCGATATGTATTTCCATAGTTTACCTCCAATATCTGGACGAATGCTGTTATCATAACCATTCAGCAGATGATCTAATAACGATGATATATTCTTGTGACTGTTATTTTGTGGGAATTGCTTGCTTCTGTTTAGAGAAACTGAAATGACGATTCCGAGGGTCTGAAGAAAAAATAGGGCTGCTATCACAAGTTTAATTTCCATTTTCCCCCACCTGGAAATAAAAATGAGAGACGAATTAATCCTCAACCTAAAAATGGGCATTTATTATGGAAATTAGGCGAATTTCTGAGTATTCTGCAGAATAATTAATATTGTTCTATGTCATTTCTTAAATATTCTTTATTCACGAAGTATAAGACAAGAGTGTCATGAGAAACACTAGCGTCATAAAAATTCCTAGAATGCACTAGATCTTTACTTATATTGAGTTCAGGAAATGATTTTCAATTGCAAAGTCAGAATACGACAAGTTTTCGACTAATTGAATGTCATTTTCAATCAAGAAAAAATTATTTTGTGAATGCAATAACTCATCGGTACGTAGGATCATGATAGAAATATGTTAAAAAATAAAAGGTAATTGTACTACATCTTTGTCATCATTAAGACTGGAAGAGTTTTGATGCATCCTCGAATTTCGTGCCAAATTCGATTTATACCACTTCTAAACTAGTACACTTGAGTGAGAGGATATGTATGCTGATGATGTTGGGTTGGTTGGTTGAAGATTGACAAACTTTCAACATGGATTTTCCAATTAACAGAAAAATATTTCTATTCAATATTCTATTGAGAGTGTTTCCGTTTTCAATATGAATACCCCACAAGAGGTTATCGTGAAAGATAGAAGATAGTGATTAAAGTATATCTTTGAGTCGCAGATGATTCTACATCTGATTTTATGAACATTCGGTTCATATTTTCAAACAAATCAGTCTTCTGAATTGATTTAAGCTTAAGTGAAAATCAATTCATATTTTAGTATTTCGTATGATAGTAACGCTACAGTTTTTCGACTTTTGTAAAACAAAAGGCTACTATTTAAATGAAGAATTGGCTATAATATCGAAAGAGTGGAGATTTCATATGCAGAAGAAAGACGGAACAGAATATAAAGAAGGTGTGGTGGAGACAATGTGTAATATCGTGGCAAAAAAACTGCAAGAAATGTACCAAGATCAATATAATGTAAGTTTTGAACCATTTGGAAATATAAGTTTCAAAACTGACAGAGATGCAAGAAATGTGAAACGCTGAATTCTTCAACAGACCCAATTAATTAAAAGGAAGGAAAGCTCTTCTACGTTAAGTGTTGAAGAAAATCTGAAAATGGTTGAGTTGAGGAACGAGAACCGAGGGATTGCAAACAAACTCTACCATTTAATAGCCGTTAAATTGGCGTGGAAAAGTTAAGTTAAAGAAGTTGGCCATGAAGGAAATCCCAAAGGTAAAATATTGAAAATATTAATAAAGCTATTTTTTTTCATGTTTTAGTTAGAATAGAATTCACTCAAACTGCACAGGGAGGCGACAAAAAGCTCACGGGCATCAAATGATTAGTTTGGAATACTAAAGAAACAAAACTGTGTACTGTACGATTATTCAAAAAGCTCCCAAAATTGACCCAAAAAGGAGCACAAAGAATCGGAATTAAGAAGGCAAAAATAACTAACTAGTCTAACCGATCAACAGCAGTTAGCAAGCTGGTAAAAGTGGGGTTCAAGAACAGCAACTTATCAACCATATCTTCAAATAGACCCCATGTATCATCTGGATATAATTAATAAAATAAGAAACATGCATGATATTAAACCAACCGCCAACAATCCATCAACCTCTGTTCCATCTTCATGTACCGAATCATCTTCATTAATTACCAATGTTCCATCAAATACAAATAACAATAACAAACACTTATGACCTACACAAATTGTAATTCCTATTGCAACTGTATGGATATGAAACAAAAATAATAATTGTCTGTATATGTACTTATAACCAAAAATATTAAATTCAGGATATGTTGTTTGTAAAAAAATTGTTAGGAAATGTCAAATTTTATCATCAATAAAATTCTTTGTTAAAACCTTTGTGCTACTAAGGGGGTACATTGTGTACCCCACACGCATAAAATTGCGTATACTTGAAAGAATGATTTTTTGAATGTTTTGTGCTTTTATCATAGCCATTGATAATACTTTGGTGAGCTAATAACCATAGTCAATCATTTACAATCAAAAAATTCCAAATTATAATTGATTTTGTTGGCTGGGGTACAATTTGTACCCCGCTTGTGGTTTGATGTCTTTTGCTTCGAAAAATATATTCATGCGCATTTCTCGACGAAATCATCACGTGTTTGTAACCTTGAACTGTGCGCCTCACAGAAGACAGAAGTGCATGTTTATTGTTTTGCTAATCGTTGTATTGTGCGGTACGTGTGGATTTGTGCTCCTTATAAATGGCCAAACATAAGTTTGATTTGGATGTGGAGGTAGACAGACAATTTTAGTATTACGTTATTATGATGATTTGGTCTGCCTTTTCATATCACTTGTTTATTGTTGTTTCTAACTTCTTTATCTATTTGGTGACTGCACTCATTCATCTCCACATTTTCATATCTGCTACAAGCGTTGTATGTTACATGCACCCCCTAGTGATCAGTTCTATTTCTATGCTCCCTATATGTTCCCTTCAATTCAAAACGCACTTTCTCTCCACTTCAAAACGCACTTAAACAAATTAAAATAGTCTCAATTACGTGGAATAGGCCAATTGGGGAAACGCAACAAAACCTCTACCTGTGGAGGCGTGGAAATGAGTTCAACGGTTCACTTGATTTTTCTGATAGTTGTTGCAATATACGTTTGTACCTATGGTATGGTTAAGTTTTATAATTTTTAATAAACTATATAACTCGCTCCACTCGTATATTGTGGAGTACCTGCCTGTACGAAATAGGAACCCAGTATTTGAATTGATTATATCTACATAAGGAAATGGATAATGATCATCTTGGTTGCCCCGTGTATGAAAATTTGTACATTATATCGGACTAATATGTATATACCGATATATTTTGTAGATATTTATAAAACAAATAAATCATCCTGAATGTTCCAAAATCTTACGGTTAGGCATACCTAATATAATGTTATCAAGTTACTCAAAAGTATGTATATACCGATATATTTTGTAGATATTTATAAAACAAATAAATCATCCTGAATGTTCCAAAATCTTACGGTTAGGCATACCTAATATAATGTTATCAAGTTACTCAAAAGTCACTAAAGAAATGCATGTTCTCGTTTTAATATTTTCAAAGCAGAATTATTTTTGGTGGTTGGCTGTATGGCTCACCCTGTAGGAAAAGTAATCATAGCAAAATGTTTAACCCTCAAAATTATGAACGGTAAGGTGAATATTTTTAGCTGTACCTTTTCATGTACATCTTATCAAAACTTATAATTAACTTATATACGCAACATAAAGTCAATCCAGTTTTTCAGTTTGATGAAATAACTGATAAAATCAGCAATTCTCCACTTTGACGTATAACTTTTCCCAAAAATACATCCATAAGACAGGGTTTTGAACCAATCCTTGAAAAAAATATGATATGATTCTCTCAATAAAACACCATGTATAAGAAATGGGTCAATATTTTCTCGTCAAAATACTGTATTGAGGAGTACCTTTTGGAAAAAGTGAGATTTTGCAAAAAACTACCGTCATACATTTGGGAATCACCCTGTAAATATAAATATTTTCAATTGTACGTATTCACTAATGTATTACCAAAACATTTAGTGTATGCAACAGAAATTCAATCTAGCTCGTAAATTAAATTTATAAAAAAATCCAAAAACTGGGCAATTTTCACCTTTAACACCCCATATCTAGAAAACTAGCCCTAGGATTGAGTTTCTAGTTACTAGGTCGAGTACAACAACATACCAAAGTTTCAGGAAATTTGACCGGTCGCCACTTTTCATAAAAATGTGCGGAGTCCTTTCTCAACATTTTGCTCAACTGTATTACTACTGTATTATGATCAATGTATATTTGTACTGTTATTGTCAGGTGCACATTTGGAGGCTTCTCCGAAGTTGTAGTTGCTTAGTTACATGTTAGTCTTTTTTTATTGTTTGTTTGACAATTTCTATACGATGCTGCAATGTTTTGTATGAACATGAAGGATATATCTATCAACTTGCAGAAATTTTAATATATAGGTTCCAATAATGGAATTGGTGCAATTTGGTGCTGGTTGAAGGGTGAAAGTAATTGACAAAGAAAATATTGAAAACAAAGAAGGCGTAGACGAAATCTATCGAACCGATTTGTGTTGTTTTCAGTCTCATGTGAAGATACGATTGAAAAAATTATATTCAACGAATACAAAATATATTTCAAATATAATTGGTGGCTCCTTGAAGTATATATATATATATATATATATATATATATATATATATATATATATATATATATATATATATATATATATATATATATATATATATATATACATATATATATATATACATATATATTCACATAAAAAAATTCGATAGTTTTGTCTACTGTGAATTGGAAATCTGTGAGATGAGAATGTATACTGCGAATCAATCGAATCATATCGCTTTTTGAAACAATCAATTGATATAACCAAGCGAAAAATTATAAATGTAATAGCTGCATACCCTTAGTTTTCCTGTCCTTATTAGGGAATAATGCACAATGAAAAAACAATAATCGTTGTTTAACACCTATAAACTGTATGGGCTCTTTTCGATCGGGGATGTGAATCCAGACACTACTGAATGAAAGTCAAGTGATTCGCTTTTGAAATGCTAATTCTACGCCACGTGGGGCGCATCGAACACGCGCAAATATAGGATAATTTCCGAAGAGTGAACACGCTGGTTCGTAGATGAATGTTGGGGAAGGAACTATACCAAACTAACTGAAATATTTCATCAGCCTCCACCAATTGCTTGAATGAGTTTTAAGTTTTACTACCATATTTGGTAGTACAGTTGAATAAAACTCGAAACCCCAAAGATTTCGAATAATTCCTATAAAATGTGAATGAATTTGTAAAATCGATTATCTTTTCTCCACACTTAAAATTATGTAACTCATATATTGATGAAATGTTGATGGCACTGGCAGTCGGAGGTGGATGATACATATATGTATATATATATATATATATATTTATATATATATATATAAAAACAATATTCAAGATGGATTTTCTTTCGTTGTTCTATTCACAGATGAAATTCTTAGTGATACCAAGAGGTCAATGGCTTAGGATCCATCTAAGCGACATAGATCGATTCAGAGCTATGATCCAAATAATTTACCATACAGGTGTATATCTCTAATGGATAAAATTAACCTCATAATTCTGCCGAAATCGCTGAAATTTGAGAACTTTCGATTCTTCAATCATGATTCGTCTTCGAATTTGAGAAACCAATGCGACAAGTTCCTTCGTAACATTTTTCAAAGATTTATACCCCATTAGACAAGAATGTTGTGATTTTAAAACCTTTCGCTGTGAAATCTCAAAATAGTGGTTCCGTATTCCGTTGCACAGACATTCTTTCAGATATGTACGAATAATTCGGACATAGTTATGCTTTATTTTGATGTAATTGGCGGACACGTGTATTTTCACACAATTTTTTATTCTGTTAATAATTGTGGATACATCTCCAACATAATTTCAATTGAGTGGTTACCAGCGGCCTAACAATCAAAAGTTCACTGGATTTAAGTGAAACATAAATATTGAAGTTTCAAGACTACGCATTTGTATTCACAGAATTCAAGTTGAATGGATCCCTGGAAGAATATACAGGGTGTAACATAAGTACGTTGTAATGTTCAAGTGACGTATTCCTGGGACAATTTTAGGAAAAAAAGTCTATATAAACTTGTGTCCGGAAATGCTTCGTTTCGGAGATACAGGGTGTTGAAATTGAATTTTTTTGTTCGCTTTTTAAAAATAACTTTTGCAAAAAATAAGTTATTTGCACGAAATTTGGTACCCGGGGTTTTTTTGACGTGGGAAATCATAATTTCGTATTAATTTTCATGTAACATCTAGAGGGCGCTGCGTACGCTGTCATTATTTATTTCAAATTGCCCTAACATTTTTGACACAAAACTTTTGGTACCTTTCATGAAAATACCTTATTCCCACACCTTTCCAAGTAAAAAGGTACACTTCCTCAACAACGCTGGAGGTGATCGTTTTCGAGATATTTACAATTTTCTATATCGATGCATGTTACTCAGCTCCTAGGGCGCTAAGTGAAGTTGCTGAGAACATTACAAAAACTAAGTATGTGGTAGGTCTCGTCAAAATAAACTACTTTTTTCCTATGAAATATTTATCGAAAAATGATTTGTTTTCGAGATACAGATTGTTGAAATTTTTCAAAACATGGTTGGTTTTTGTCATAAGTTTTTTGCAATTTTAGTTATTTTCATCAAACTTTATACGCAGTATACCCGGACAGACTCTCCGCTTGCAAATTAAGTTAATTAAATCGAGTAGGCTATGAACATTCGTTCATAAAAATAGAAGTTCGCTGTCACATTTTCAACTATTCATTGACAAATTCACAGTTCGGAGTTTATAAAGTGATTTTTTGGTACCATGCCCGACTTCACGAATGCTGAAATGGCTGATATGGTTTTTGCATACGGCTTGGCTGACGGAAATTCAACCGAGGCCAGACGGATCTATCAGGAAAGGTATCCCCAACGCGTCACTCCTTGTGCAGCGTCATTTGCGAATCTTTTCCGGCGACTTTCCGAATATGGAAACTTTGAAAGATATTCTGCAGTAGGACGGCCACGGACTACAAGAACTGTGGAATTGGAGGAGGCGGTTCTCGAAGAAAATAGTGAACATCCAGAGATAAGTACAAGAAAAATTAGTCAAACTTTAATTGTGAGTCACATGACCGTTTACAGAATTTTAAAGGAACAACAATTATATCCTTATCATATTCAGCGTGTCCAGGCACTTACGCTACGTGATTTACAACCACGTATCGAATTTGCTCAATGGCTTCAAAGAAAAGTCGAACAACATCCCCAAATTTTATCGAAGATCCTCTTCACAGATGAGGCTAATTTTTCAAGAAATGGTATCATGAACTTCCATAACAACCACATCTGGGCGGAAGATAACTCACATGCGATAACGCAAACTCATTTCCAAGACAGATTATCTTTAATGTATGGGTAGGCATGATTGGGGATTATTCAATTGGGCCCTATTTTCTCCTCTTACGTTTGAATGGAGATGCTTACCAAAATTTTTTGGAACACGAGCTTTTCCAGCTTATGGATGATGTTTCCATTGGTCTCCAAAATCACTCTTGGTTTATGCACGATGGAGCCCCTGCTCATTTCAGTCTGATAGCAAGAAATTTCTTAGACGTAGCATATCCCCAACGATGGATAGGAAGAGGAGGCACTCAGCATTGGCCCCCGAGGTCACCGGACCTCAATCCCGTCGATTTTTACTTCTGGGGACACCTAAAATCACTAGTTCATGCTAGCCCCATTGAAAACGAGTAAATGTTAAGGGATCGCATCATAGCTTGCTGCGAAACGATAAGAAACACTCCCGGCATTTTCAACGGGTGGAATTCTTTGATGAGGAGAGCAGAAGCTTGTATTACTGTAGGGGTTTGCCTCTTTGAACAGTTGTTGTAATAGTCGTTTCGTTCAATTTTTATATGTTTAATTGCCTAATAAGTACTTCTACGAATTGTTTTTTTACAAACTCCGAAATGTAGCACTTTCTAATTGAATAATTGAACCTGACATTTTTTTTAATTTGGATTAATTAAGCAGTTTGATAATGCTCAGTTTGAAAGAAGTCTGTGTTTAAAGTTTGATGAAAATTACTGCAGTTGCAGAAAACTTATGACAAAACCAACCATGTTTTGAAAATTTCAACAATCTGTATCTCGAAAACAAATCATTTTCGATAAACATTTCATAGGAAAAAGTAGTTTATTTTGACAAGACCTACCACATACTTAGTTTTGTAATGTTCTCAGCAACTTCACTTAGCGCCCTAGGAGCTAAGTAACATGCATCGATATAGAAAATTGTAAATATTTCGAAAACGATCACCTCCAGCGTTGTTGTGGAAGTGTACCTTTTACTTGGAAAAGGTGTGGGAATAAGGTTTTTCATGAAAGGTACCAAAATTTACTGTCAAAATGTTAGGGCAATTTAAAATAAATAATGACAGCGTACGCAGCGCCCTCTAGATGTTACATGAAAATGAATACGAAATTATGATTTCCACGTCAAAAAACCCGGGATCAAATTCATGCAAATAACTTATTTTTTTGCTAAAGTTATTTTAAAAGCGAACAAGAAAATTTCATTCCAGCACCCTGTATCTCCGAAACGAAGCATTTCCGGACACAAGTTTATATAGACTTTTTTCTTAAAATTGTCTCAGGAATACGTCACTCGAATATTTTAACGTACTTATGTTACACCCTGTATAATCCAATTTGTTTGAGAGTAAAATTCAATTGGAAACGCTGAATATCCAAGGTTTGTCTGGACTGGAAATGGTTCGGATGAGTATTGAAGATATTGAGAAAGAAATTTCAACTATACCATGAGTCGGAAATAATAGTCAGTGACGTCACCACTAGTTCAGAAACAACACAATAAGAGCGGCGAAATAATATAATATTTTATAATGAAAATCTTGTATCTCGATATCCTGCTAGTTTCAAAATGCGATATGCCGCATGTTTAAATGCGCACGGGTGCCAATATATTTCGGCCCGTGCAATAGATCTTACGGAGCATTTCGTGGTTGAGGTTAGCAATAGTACTGATATTTATCGACGGCGGCGCGGAGGTTGCAACACTGGAACAATTGACCTATTATTTTCGTCTTATGGTATAGTTGATACATTCTCAGAAATTATCGTATCTTTATCTTTGCTTTGTATTCAGTTACCGTTTTCAATCTATTTGTCTCATATCTGTTCATAGAAGTAAACTTAGTATATTATTTTTTTGGGAGAAAGTACATTTGAGTTTGGTTATTTTCCTTCACCTACATGAAAATTTATCATAATTTTCAAAGTACGTTGCAGTTTTATTCAGACATGGATATGATCTTGAAATTTTTAACAGATCGAATTCTGAGCAATCACTTTAATTGGAATCTCTAAAACAAATTCAATTATCTTATAAACTTGCATGGCTCTGCCGTTATCTCTATCTTTTGGTATAGTTGGTGAACAACTTCAGTAGTAAATTCAGTTGCCCAAAACCGCTCTAAGGATGAGGAGCTTGGATAATCACTTCAAGGAGTTACATATGATCAATGATGCAGATGGTAGATTTTCTGTTAAAAATAAAAGGTAATTGTACTACATCTTTGTCATCATTAAGACTGAAGAGTTTTGATGCATCCTCGAATTTCGTGCCAAATTCGATTTATACCACTTCTAAACTAGTACAATTTGAGTGAGAGGATATGTATGCTGATGATGTTGGGTTGGTTGGTTGAAGATTGACAAACTTTCAACATGGATTTTCCAATTAACAGAAAATATTTCTATTCAATATTCTATTGAGAGTGTTTCCTTTTCAATATGAATACCCCACAAGAGGTTATCGTGAAAGATAGAAGATAGTGATTAAAGTATATCTTTGAGTCGCAGATGATTCTACATCTGATATGAACATTCGGTTCATATTTTCAAACAAATCAGTCTTCTGAATTGATTTAAGCTTATGAAAATCAATTCATATTTTAGTATTTCGTATGATAGTAACGCTATAGGTTTTTCGACTTTTGTAAAACAAAAGGCTACTATTTAAATGAAGAATTGGCTATAATATCGAAGAGTGGAGATTTCATATGCAGAAGAAAGACGGAACAGAATATAAAGAAGGTGTGGTGGAGACAATGTGTAATATCGTGGCAAAAAAAACTGCAAGAAATGTACCAAGATCAATATAATGTAAGTTTTGAACCATTTGGAAATATAAGTTTCAAAACTGACAGAGATGCAAGAAATGTGAAACGCTGAATTCTTCAACAGACCCAATTAATTAAAAAGGAAGGAAAGCTCTCTACGTTAAGTGTTGAAGAAAATCTGAAAATGGTTGAGTTGAGGAACGAGAACGAGGGATTGCAAACAAACTCTACCATTTAATAGCCGTTAAATGGCGTGGAAAAGTTAAGTTAAAGAAGTTGGCAAGAAGGAAATCCCAAAGGTAAAATATTGAAAATATTAATAAAGCTATTTTTTCATGTTTTAGTTAGAATAGAATTCACTCAAACTGCACAGGGAGGCGACAAAAAAGCTCACGGGCATCAAAATGATTAGCATGGAATACTAAAGAAACAAAACTGTGTACTGTCAGATTATTCAAAAAGCTCCCAAAATTGACCCAAAAAAGGAGCACAAAGAATCGGAATTAAGAAGGCAAAAATAACTAACTAGTCTAACTGATCAACAGCAGTTAGCAAGCTGGCTAAAAGTGGGGATCAAGAACAGCAACTTATCAACCATATCTTCAAATAGACACAATGAATCAGAAGGATAAAATTAATAAAATAAGAAAAATGCATGATATTAAACCAACCGCCAACAATCCATCAACCTCTGTTCCATCTTCATGTACCGAATCATCTTCATTAATTACCAATGTTCCATCAAATACAAATAACAATAACAAACACTTATGACCTACACAAATTGTAATTCCTATTGCAACTGTATGGATATGAAACAAAAATAATAATTGTCTGTATATGTACTTATAACCAAAAATATTAAATTCAGGATATGTTGTTTGTAAAAAAATTGTTAGGAAATGTCAAATTTTATCATCAATAAAATTCTTTGTTAAAACCTTTGTGCTACTAAGGGGGTACATTGTGTACCCCACACGCATAAAATTGCGTATACTTGAAAGAATGATTTTTTGAATGTTTTGTGCTTTTATCATAGCCATTGATAATACTTTGGTGAGCTAATAACCATAGTCAATCATTTACAATCAAAAAATTCCAAATTATAATTGATTTTGTTGGCTGGGGTAAATTTGTACCCCGCTTGTGGTTTGATGTTCTTTGCTTCGAAAAAATATATTCATGCGCATTTCTCGACGAAATCATCACGTGTTTGTAACCTTGAACTGTGCGCCCCACAGAAGACAGAAGTGCATGTTTATTGTTTTGCTAATCGTTGTATTGTGCGGTACGTGTGGATTTGTGCTCCTTATAAATGGCCAAACATAAGTTTGATTTGGATGTGGAGGTAGACAGACAATTTTAGTATTACGTTATTATGATGATTTGGTCTGCCTTTCATATCACTTGTTTATTGTTGTTTCTAACTTCTTTTTTCATTTGGTGACTGCACTCATTCATCTCCACATTTTCATATCTGCTACAAGCGTTGTATGTTACATGCACCCCTCTAGTGATCAGTTCTATTTCTATGCTCCTATATGTTCCCTTCAATTAAAAAACGCACTTTCTCCACTTCAAAACGCACTTAAACAAATTAAAATAGTCTCAATTACGTAGAATAGGCCAATTGGGGAAACGCAACAAAACCTCTACCTGTGGAGGCGTGGAAATGAGTTCAACGGTTCACTTGATTTTTTCTGATAGTTGTTGCAATATACGTTTGTACCTATGGTATGGTTAAGTTTTATAATTTTTAATAAACTATATAACTCGCTCCACTCGTATATTGTGGAGTACCTGCCTGTACGAAATAGGAACCCAGTATTTGAATTGATTATATCTACATAAGGAAATGGATAATGATCATCTTGGTTGCCCTGGTGTATGAAAAATTTGTACATTATATCGGACTAATATGTATATACCGATATATTTTGTAGATATTTATAAAACAAATAAATCATCCTGAATGTTCCAAAATCTTACGGTTAGGCATACCTAATATAATGTTATCAGTTACTCAAAGTATGTATATACCGATATATTTTGTAGATATTTATAAAACAAATAAATCATCCTGAATGTTCCAAAATCTTACGGTTAGGCATACCTAATATAATGTTATCAAGTTACTCAAAAGTCACTAAAGAAATGCATGTTCTCGTTTTAATTTTTCAAAGCAGAATTATTTTTTGGTGGTTGGCTGTATGGCTCACCCTGTAGGAAAAGTAATCATAGCAAAATGTTTAACCCTCAAAATTATGAACGGAGTGAATATTTTTAGCTGTACCTTTCATGTACATCTTATCAAAACTTATAATTAACTTATATACGCAACATAAAGTCAATCCAGTTTTTCAGTTTGATGAAATAACTGATAAAATCAGCAATTCTCCACTTTGACGTATAACTTTTCCCAAAAAATACATCCATAAGACAGGGTTTGAACCAATCCTTGAAAAAAAATATGATATGATTCTCTCAATAAACACCATGTATAAGAAATGGGTCAATATTTTCTCGTCAAAATACTGTATTGAGGAGTACCTTTGGAAAAAGTGAGATTTTGCAAAAAAATACCGTCATACATTTGGGAATCACCCTGTAAATATAAATATTTTCAATTGTAAGCATTCACTAATGTATTACCAAAACATTTAGTGTATGCAACAGAAATTCAATCTAGCTGTAAATTAAATTTATAAAAAATCCAAAACTGGGCAATTTTCACCTTTAACACCCATATCTAGAAAAAATAGCCCTAGGATTGAGTTTCTAGTTACTAGGTCGAGTACAACAACATACCAAAGTTTCAGGAAATTTGACCGGTCGCCACTTTTCATAAAAAATGTTGCGGAGTCCTTTCTCAACATTTTGCTCAACTGTATTACTACTGATTATGATCAATGATATTTGTACTGTTATTGTCAGGTGCACATTTGGAGGCTTCTCCGAAGTTGAAGTTGCTTTAGTTACATGTTAGTCTTTTTATTGTTTGTTTGACAATTCTATAAGATGCTGCAATGTTTTGTATGAACATGAAGGATATATCTATCAACTTGCAGAAATTTTAATATATAGGTTCCAATAATGGAATTGGTGCAATTTGGTGCTGGTTGAAGGGTGAAAGTAATTGACAAAGAAAATATTGAAAACAAAGAAGGCGTAGACGAAATCTATCGAACCGATTTGTGTTGTTTTCAGTCTCATGTGAAGATACGATTGAAAAATTATATTCAACGAATACAAAATATATTTCAAATATCTATAATTTGCGGATGATAGGTCCTTGATAGTATATATATATATATATATATATATATATATATATATATATATATATATATATATAAGTATATATATATATATATATATATATATATATATATATATATATATATATATATATATATACATATATATTCACATAAAAAAATTCGATAGTTTTGTCTACTGTGAATTGGAAATCTGAGAGATGAGAATATATAATGCGAATCAATAGAAATCATATCGCTTTTTGAAACAATCAATTGATATAACCAAGGAAAAATTATAAAATGTAATAGCTGCATACCCTTAGTTTTCCTGTCCTTATTAGGGAATAATGCACAATGAAAAAACAATAATCGTTGTTTAACACCTATAAACTGTATGGGCTCTTTTCGATCGGGGATGTGAATCCAGACACTACTGAATGAAAGTCAAGTGATTCGCTTTTGAAATGCTAATTCTACGCCACGTGGGGCGCATCGAACACGCGCAAATATAGGATAATTTCCGAAGAGTGAACACGCTGGTTCGTAGATGAATGTTGGGGAAGGAACTATACCAAACTAACTGAAATATTTCATCAGCCTCCACCAATTGCTTGAATGAGTTTTAAGTTTTACTACCATATTTGGTAGTACAGTTGAATAAAACTCGAAACCCCAAAGATTTCGAATAATTCCTATAAAATGTGAATGAATTTGTAAAATCGATTATCTTTTCTCCACACTTAAAATTATGTAACTCATATATTGATGAAATGTTGATGGCACTGGCAGTCGAGGTGGATGATATATATATATATATATATATATATATATTTATATATATATATATATATATAAAACAATATTCAAGATGGATTTTCTTTCGTTGTTCTATTCACAGATGAAATTCTTAGTGATACCAAGAGGTCAATGGCTTAGGATCCATCTAAGCGACATAGATCGATTCAGAGCTATGATCCAAATAATTTACCATACAGGTGTATATCTCTAATGGATAAAATTAACCTCATAATTCTGCCGACATCGCTGAAATTTGAGAACTTTCGATTCTTCAATCATGATTCGTCTTCGAATTTGAGAAACCAATGCGACAAGTTCCTTCGTAACATTTTTCAAAGATTTATACCCCATTAGACAAGAATGTTGTGATTTTAAAACCTTTCGCTGTGAAATCTCAAAATAGTGGTTCCGTATTCCGTTGCACAGACATTCTTTCAGATATGTACGAATAATTCGGACATAGTTATGCTTTATTTTGATGTAATTGGCGGACGTATTTTCACACAATTTTTATTCTGTTAATAATTGTGGATACATCTCCAACATAATTTCAATTGAGTGGTTACCAGCGGCCTAACAATCAAAAGTTCACTGGATTTAAGTGAAACATAAATATTGAAGTTTCAAGAATACGCATTTGTATTAACAGAATTCAAGTTGAATGGATCCCTGGAAGAATATACAGGGTGTAACATAAGTACGTTGTAATGTTCAAGTGACGGATTCCTGGGACAATTTTAGGAAAAAAAGTCTATATAAACTTGTGTCCGGAAATGCTTCGTTTCGGAGATACAGGGTGTTGAAATTGAATTTTTTGTTCGCTTTTAAAAATAACTTTTGCAAAAAATAAGTTATTTGCACGAAATTTGACCCGGGGTTTTTTTGACGTGGAAATCATAATTTCGTATTAATTTTCATGTAACATCTAGAGGGCTGCGTATGCTGTCATTATTTATTTCAAATTACCCTAACATTTATGACAGAAAACTTTTGGTACCTTTCATGAAAATACCTTATTCCCACACCTTTTCCAAGTAAAAGGTACACTTCCTCAACAACGCTGGAGGTGATCGTTTTCGAGATATTTACAATTTTCTATATCGATGCATGTTACCAGCTCCTAGGGCGCTAAGTGAAGTTGCTGAGAACATTACAAAAACTAAGTATGTGGTAGGTCCCGTCAAAATAAACTACTTTTTTCCTATGAAATGTTTATCAAAAAATGATTTGTTTTCGAGATACAGATTGTTGAAATTTTTCAAAACATGGTTGGTTTTTGTCATAAGTTTTTTGCAATTTTAGTTATTTTCATCAAACTTTATACGCATTATACCCGGACAGACTAATTTTATTCACTCTCCGCTTGCAAATTAAGTTAATTAAATCGAGTAGGCTATGAACGTTCGTTTATAAAAATAGAAGTTCGCTGTCACATTTTTAACTATTCATTGAAAAATTCACATTTCGGATATAAAGTGATTTTTTACCATGCCCGACTTCACGAATGCTGAAATGGCTGATATGGTTTTTGCATACGGCTTGGCTGACGGAAATTCAACCGAGGCCAGACGGATCTATCAGGAAAGGTATCCCAACGCGTCACTCCTTGTGCAGCGTCATTTTGCGAATCTTTTCCGGCGACTTTCCGAATATGGAAACTTTGAAAGATATTCTGCAGTAGGACGGCCACGGACTACAAGAACTGTGGAATTGAGGAGGCGGTTCTCGAAGAAAATAGTGAACATCCAGAGATAAGTACAAGAAAAATTAGTCAAACTTTAATTGTGAGTCACATGACCGTTTACAGAATTTTAAAGGAACAACAATTATATCCTTATCATATTCAGCGTGTCCAGGGTACTTACGCTACGTGATTTACAACCACGTATCGAATTTGCTCAATGGCTTCAAAAAAAAAGTCGAACAACATCCCTAAATTTTATCGAAGATCCTCTTCACAGATGAGGCTAATTTTTCAAGAAATGGTATCATGAACTTCCATAACAACCACATCTGGGCGGAAGATAACTCACATGCGATAACGCAAACTCATTTCAAGACAGATTATCTTTAATGTATGGGTAGGCATGATTGGGGATTATTCAATTGGCCCTATTTCTCCTCTTACGTTTGAATGGAGATGCTTACCAAAATTTTTTGGAACACGAGCTTTTCCAGCTTATGGATGATGTTTCCATTGGTCTCCAAAATCACTCTTGGTTTATGCACGATGGAGCCCCTGCTCATTTCAGTCTGATAGCAAGAAATTTCTTAGACGTAGCATATCCCCAACGATGGATAGGAAGAGGAGGCACTCAGCATTGGCCCCCGAGGTCACCGGACCTCAATCCCGTCGATTTTTACTTCTGGGGACACCTAAAATCACTAGTTCATGCTAGCCCCATTGAAAACGAGTAAATGTTAAGGGATCGCATCATAGCTTGCTGCGAAACGATAAGAAACACTCCCGGCATTTTTCAACGGGTGCGGAATTCTTTGATGAGGAGAGCAGAAGCTTGTATTACTGTAGGGGTTTGCCTCTTTGAACAGTTGTTGTAATAGTCGTTTCGTTCAATTTTTATATGTTTAATTGCCTAATAAGTACTTCTACGAATTGTTTTTTTACAAACTCCGAAATGTAGCACTTTCTAATTGAATAATTGAACCTGACATTTTTTTTAATTTGGATTAATTAAGCAGTTTGATAATGCTCAGTTTGAAAGAAGTCTGTGTTTAAAGTTTGATGAAAATTACTGCAGTTGCAGAAAACTTATGACAAAAACCAACCATGTTTTGAAAAATTTCAACAATCTGTATCTCGAAAACAAATCATTTTTCGATAAACATTTCATAGGAAAAAAGTAGTTTATTTTGACAAGACCTACCACATACTTAGTTTTGTAATGTTCTCAGCAACTTCACTTAGCGCCCTAGGAGCTAAGTAACATGCATCGATATAGAAAATTGTAAATATTTCGAAAACGATCACCTCCAGCGTTGTTGTGGAAGTGTACCTTTTTTACTTGGAAAAGGTGTGGGAATAAGGTTTTTTCATGAAAGGTACCAAAAATTTACTGTCAAAAATGTTAGGGCAATTTAAAATAAATAATGACAGCGTACGCAGCGCCCTCTAGATGTTACATGAAAATGAATACGAAATTATGATTTCCCACGTCAAAAAAACCCCGGGTACCAAATTTCATGCAAATAACTTATTTTTTTGCTAAAGTTATTTTTAAAAAGCGAACAAGAAAATTTCATTCCAGCACCCTGTATCTCCGAAACGAAGCATTTCCGGACACAAGTTTATATAGACTTTTTTTCTTAAAATTGTCTCAGGAATACGTCACTCGAATATTTTAACGTACTTATGTTACACCCTGTATAATCCAATTTGTTTGAGAGTAAAATTCAATTGGAAACGCTGAATATCCAAGGTTTGTCTGGACTGGAAATGGTTCGGATGAGTATTGAAGATATTGAGAAAGAAATTTCAACTATACCATGAGTCGGAAATAATAGTCAGTGACGTCACTCACTAGTTCAGAAACAACACAATAAGAGCGGCGAAATAATATAATATTTTATAATGAAAATCTGTTGTATCTCGATATCCTGCTAGTTTCAAATGCGATATGCCGCATGTTTTAAATGCGCACGGGTGCCAAATATATTTCGGCCCGTGCAATAGATCTTACGGAGCATTTCGTGGTTGAGGTTAGCAATAGTACTGATATTTATCGACGGCGGCGCGGAGGTTGCAACACTGAACAATTGACCTATTATTTTCGTCTTATGGTATAGTTGATACATTCTCAGAAATTATCGTATCTTTATCTTTGCTTTGTATTCAGTTACCGTTTTCAATCTATTTGTCTTCATATCTGTTCATAGAAGTAAACTTAGTATATTATTTTTTGGGAGAAAGTACATTTGGAGTTTGGTTATTTTCCTTCACCTACATGAAAATTTATCATAATTTTCAAAGTACGTTGCAGTTTTATTCAGACATGGATATGATCTTGAAATTTTTAACAGATCGAATTCTGAGCAATCACTTTAATTGTGAATCTCTAAAACAAATTCAATTATCTTATAAACTTGCATGGCTCTGCCGTTATCTCTATCTTTTGGTATAGTTGGTGAACAACTTCAGTAGTAAATTCAGTTGCCCAAAACCGCTCTATGATGAGGAGCTTGGATAATCACTTAAGGAGTTACATATGATCAATGTATGCGAGATGGTGATTTTTCTGTTATGAAATTAAGGTAAACAATATAAACTGGTGCACCTATCAGAAATATGAGAAACGCTCTTTCCTCGTAACATGATTGAAATCATGAGCTATAATACAAGGATAAACATTTGAAGTTGAAAACTTAAAATTGAGAAGCCTACTACGAGTATTTCTTCCTAACTCAGGAAAAATATAGTTCTACACATATAACTTCGATACAAGGAATGTATTATTTTCAGGTTTCACATAGTTTACTTCGTACTTCTCCAACAACTGAGTATAATATCAGATACCAGAAGCAGTGGACGGGTGCTGCTATGAGTGATCAATAAGTGTTAGGCAAGTTATGGTAGTTGAAGGTGAATACATATAATCTAATGATTCCAAAAGCGTGTAGAAAAACCATCAAATATTCCACTAAACAGTTGGATTTAAGAGAAGATCAAATTCACGAGGAAGGTAATATCCAAAATATTTATGTGACCAAAGAAATACAAGATATGGTACTGATAATCTTTGATTTTTCATAAAAACAAGCTCTATCTGTGAAAACCAGATCAAAAACAGCTGTGATTGTTACGAATTCGTGAATTCATTCTCATTCAATGATATATGGTGCGATGATCTGCGATTAAACAAATTATGAGCGTCGTGAATGATTTCAACCAAATAAATGCGAAGACCAAGCATGCCTTTGTACACTGAAGAAATTGAACCCAAAATCAACATGAGCAACATATTGTATGTTAATGTTGCAACTCATATAGCACCTGAAAATACTAACATGGAAAAAACTGGAAAATGAAAACAACAAGAAATAATTCTACCCGAAACAGAACTGGAAGGAATTATATACGGCACACAACAAGGAATCTCTATACCGGGACATCATCTGAGGAAACCCTATTCCAAATAAATCATCGATACCGAAAAAAAAACAAAAGCAAACTCGAGAATTGAAAATTGTTATCAGAGATGATGCTAGAAAAATGGGAGAAGTCATTTCATTTAAAGAGGAGCTCTACCAAACAACTGCCTAATTTAATATATCACCAAATCTGAGTATAAATGCTTAAAAAAATCACACGGAATTCAAATTACTCAATTATTTCAAAAATAAATATGATAAACATGTCCTCCTCCGCAAGACTTGAATATTGATTACATAAAATGTGGATTTCTTGAGCAATGAACATAGAGGTAGATAAATTATATTTGGGTTAGGATACAAAGTAACAGATGAAAAATTCTTTTTTGCTACAATAAACAACATGCAATTTGTTGATTTTTAAATATTATCTGGTTGATACTGGGGGATTTCAACTGCAAAATCGAACGTGGAGACTATGGAATTATTATATATTGAAATACTTCCCAATATTGTACAAAATCGCAACAGAATATTTCATAGGCAATACATTATACAGTATTCTGATTTATAATTACCATATCAAGCCTATTTCTTTCTTCGAACATATCACAGTGACTTTTCAGTTAAAAATAAACCCTGGAGTTCGACCACGTATCCAACACGTTGGAGTTACTGAAAATTCGAAAGCATAATATAATCGATTTGTTGAAAATATAAACAGAATGTTCATAAAATCAGATGTGGAATCATCTCCGACTGAAAGATAAACTTTAGTCACCATCTTCCATCGTCAAGATTTTCAATTGATAATGTTTCCCTTTTCAACACAATATAATCAATTTCAAAATGAAATAAAAACATTGAAAACACTATTCGAAATAGACTTCGTGAAATGGTAATTCAAAATTTTCAAAAAATCGATCAAATATTTTTTTAGTCATAAAGAAATATAAAAAGTTTGAGCAAATGAAAATATGATAGCATTTCATTGAAAAACTCTATGAGATCCCAAAAATCAAAAAACATGTTGTTGGAGTTTGAAGAAATTGAAATACAATCAATATAGGTCAGTCGATTAAGCTGTTCTAGAAAAAAATTAGGTGATCGTCGATTAGAATGATGCGAAGACAATCCTTCTGATAAACATCCCTGTAAACCGAAGGAGAGGTACTTAAAACGTATATGAAATCATGCACATTAAAAAAAATATTGAATCTTATTTAATAATATTGAAAAAGATGATAGATCTCTTGTCCGTCTATAGAAAATAAAAGCTAAATAACCAAAAATTGACACAAAAATAATACAATTCTCAGAGGCTGTGATCATTTTAATCTATAGGTGTTGAAACGCAGAGTCCCCAATCATTACCGATTACAAAATACTGATTTGAATGGCATCAAACAGAACACATACTGTAATAGACAAAATTGTAGCAGTGGAACAAAACTATTAATGCAGTTAATTGATATTCAACAAATTGATGATGGTCAGAGACGCTGTTTTGTTATTTAATCAGCTGCCTCATTCATATTAGATTCATCGAGCATTCGATAAAGTTAACCAAAAATACCTTCGGCAACACATGGGATTTGCGTAAAAATGATAAAATGCGTTCAATACCTTCATCAACTCAAAAGTTTTGCTAAATTGTTAACCAAAGAAAATGTTCAAAATTCACACTTGGCAGTCCTTTATCTATTACTAGCTTATGCCGAAGCTTTGTCCGCGTGGTGCTTGATATCAGTTATCCTTATATAATTATGAAAAGTAAGTAAAGAGCACCCCAGGCTTTTTTAACATAAGAGAAACATTTATGGTTAATGACTTTATTCTTATTATGTTCAACATTTTAGTCCTTATTGCTATATAAGCGTGTTTTCAGTTTTTTAAACTAGAATTTTATTTATATTTTTTTTATTCGATCTAAGAAATTTGCGGAATACAATTTTGATAAATATGGCGCCACACTAACATTTCACGATCCCCAATCTAAGTTAACCGATAATGAACTATCAGAATATATAGAATTTTGAGAAGAAAATTCATTGCATTTTGTTATTTCTTCCATCTGAGTACAGATTGAAAAGGTCATTATTATGGCTTTTTTATTTATGCTTTCGACCTACTCTCTTCAGTTTCAAATTTCAAACTATTACATGATGAAAAGAAATGAACAGTTTCAAATATATCAAATTATTGGAATATTTCGAAAGTAGTTTTAAATGATTAGGGTTAATATTTTTGGAAACATTTTCTTATTGCGCACCTTTTCCGGAAATTCTTTGATATATAACCTATTGTATAATAGGAATAGTACTTGCTGCATAAAATTCATACATAAAAAACAAATTAATTTAAGGAAAAAATTTAATGGAAAAAATAGAGGTTTGAAGAGAAACATTTTGAAATATTCAGGAGTAGTTTAACCCCTCCTGATTTATATTTTCTTCAATCCTTTCTTGGTAGGTCCTACCCCTGCAATGTAACTGACCCTCTTGCAAAATTCTAACTTTTCCATCTTTGCAAAGTGAGATTGCTTCTTGAAAATGTGTTTCCCATTTCCTCCGGTCTTCCTGATGATCGTGGAAGCGTGAAATAGATTTTCGTCGACAAAAATGTATTGAAAACCTAGTGAATGCGATGCCTCTCCTGCGTCAATGTTACGAATGATTTCTGGTGAGTACTCTCTTTTGGAAAACATTCTTCTTTGCCTCATTCATCTTTATGAGTTCTTAATTGAGACTGGAATAGAAAATAAAATAACTATCTGAATGAAAATGCAAATTTTCAATTTCAGATTTTTCCTTTTGAGTTAAGGCCTTTTCAGAATATCTATCAGATGTAGTTCAATGTCAATGCCGTTTTTTTCATCAACACTTTCATATATGAAAATAGTAATAGTTTTAACCCCTTGGGGTTCAAAGTTTGGAAAATTCTTTCTCAATACGTACTCACCCCTAGAGCGCAACGGTCATGCAAAATTATTTTTTTCTACGATACGATACTCTTTGGGATGTTATCTGTTTTATAATATATGGGATGCAAAATTAAGAGTTGCAAAAATGTCTCCTTAGGCAATTTGGGATTAGAGTTTCGGAAAATCCTTCCTCAATAGCAACCTACCCTTGTGAAAAATTTGATTGTTTTTTCACCGATATTCTTTGAGATATAACCTGTTTCATAATAGTATTAGTTTTTGCCGCAGGGGCGCGAAATTCATACATGAAAAAATGTGATTTCCAAGAATATACAATAAAAATTGTGTATTTGGACGTTGTTTCAAGAAACAGTTTCATAGATAAAAAATTACTCTAATATTTAGGCGGCAGTTTAAACCCCTTTAAATCCGGATATTGTAAAATTCTCTTTAAAATATATTTCAATATTGCCGATACGCTTTGTGAAAAAATCAAATCTAAAATACGTATTTAGCCATTATTTTCTGTTAAAATAACAATTTCATTAAAACAATTTTCAAATATTCAGGGGGTAGTTCTAACCACTCAGGATTCGAATTCCGAAAAATCTTCTATTATTAGGTCTCTACATCATAGAATGACAGAACAAATTTCATATTCATAGTTTCATATACCAGGTGTCCCAAAATGTGACAGACAATATCTAGTTTGTTGAAGGATTTTATAGTAGCTAAATTTTGGTATAATTTTCAAATATACAGGATGTGGGTGCTACAGACTAAAATATTTTGTATTTTAATAGAACACCCTGTACAACATCATATATTAATATTTTACGTATGGTTGGTGGCAACAAGATCGTACTACTCCCCATAATTCACAGGTTGTCACTGAATATCTTTATAGAGCGTTTTCCAAATAGACGGATTGGCAATGAAGATTTAATTCAGTGGCCGGCTGGGTTTCCCAAAATGTATCACCACTAATTTTTTTTCTATGGGGTTATTCAGGAGATATTGTTATTACTACTCGTCCTTCGTATTTGGATAATCTGAAAATAAAGCTTCAACTAGCCTGCGGTCTGCGGTAATATTACATCTAATAACTGAATCGCCGTTTCGAAGACTATCTAATGTGTGATGGGCGTCACTTCGAACAATTTTCATGAATTGTACTTATATCTAGATACTAGTCTTATGAATTGATACATAATGTTATATTACATTGTTATTAATGATTTGTTACTGAGTACATTTCTTTCAATTTCGCAATTGTTTCATATACAAAATGATTTTTCAGTCACTAGATTCCATAAAAAAACGCGAAACTGCAACTATTATTTTGAACACCAGGTATATTTGGAATTTGTATATGATCTGATGCATTTCTGAGGATTTGTCCTATATTAGGAATCATAGTCTTTCACAAAACCTTACATTTGAAGGAAAAGTACAAGAACTGAACAAAACTATAACGGAATTTCAAAATCAGAATTCATCGTAAAATCTGAATATGCGATGCTTTATATTATAGGGTATTCCATAGAAAAAATTATAATATAAAATTAATATATAAAATACACCAAACACCTGTAAAAACTATCATTCCAACTGGACCCGACAATAGCAATTATATTAAATTTCTATAGAAACGTCAAAATTTCAGGATTGTATATTAGCTCTGCATTTTTTCATATGAATTAATTGTTTTGATATATCACGAAAGAAGCTAGTATTTGTTCATTATGAGGCTAGAGTGGGCAAGATTTCATCAGTATAAAACAGCGACTACTATAAAACTGATTAAATTGGTTGTCTCTATAAAATATTGAGACTTTTGATTGGTTCAAATATGACGAAAGAAATATCCGAAAATTATGTGAATTTTCGGATATTTCTTTCGTAGCAGAACTCAAGTTGGTTTGAAAAATAATTTGAATTTGTTTGTATTCAATTCCATACCGAGAGTGGAATGTAATTCTAAATTTTCATTCATTGTTCTCGGGAATCCTTAAGATGAAACAAATTCATATTTCGAAAACCTCCGTTGAGCAGTTATACATAATTTTGTTGTATATTAACGATTCTACTATCATCAAAAACTGCTGATGAAAGGACTATTGATGATCCTACGAAAAGACCCTGAATCCTTGCATTTAGCAGACGACGTAAAAACGCCCTCCGATAACCTAGACCTTAATTGCGATGATAAGAGTTCAAATTGCTCTTGACACGATTTCGGAATATACTCTGCTGTTACGTAGCCTACAGGAGGCAATGCTATGCTCTGGAAGTATTTATGAAAATCGTTCTCAATTCTGAACAAATATTGGAAACCACATTTTGACATATCTCACACATTGTTATGTCCACTAAATTCAGTTTTTCAACGTTTTCTTTCTTGGAAATCTTACTTCCATCAATGAGATTTGGGTTTTGAATATATTGTTTGATCCCGTTCAAAGAAGCAATTTCGAATAATATTGTGAACGAAAATAATAATTTACGTAACAAGTCCGGAAAATAGGGTTTTTTTGGAAGAATAGACAAAATTCTAGGACGAGCCGTAGGCGAGTCCTGGAAGTCTGTGAGGCCAAAAAAACTATTTTCGGGCGTGTTGCATATAATATTTTTTCGGCAACCGTGTAGAATAACAAATCAATGAGACAACATATTTCTGTATTCCTTTATTATACATTTTAATTCTTATTTGAATTGAACGGAACAGAAAATACTACATATTAACAGAAACATTCTAATTCTTATTTATATTAACATTCGAGCAAT
Source organism: Gonioctena quinquepunctata (assembly GCA_018342105.1). Lineage (NCBI taxonomy): Eukaryota > Metazoa > Arthropoda > Insecta > Coleoptera > Chrysomelidae > Gonioctena > Gonioctena quinquepunctata. The sequence continues at coordinate 666,078 of JAFIRS010000184.1, forward strand.
TGCTAATATTGAAGGGATTCAATTTGTTTGAAATGCTTGGTATATTTAAATTCCTTTTGTTGAAGCCAGAACAAGAAGGCAAAGTTTCCGTTTCAGATTGATTGTTTTCATCTGATGATTTTTGAATGGTCTTGGCAATTTTAATTTTGTTTGTAAGTGAATTATCTATATATCTTTCAGCCACATTGGTAGACTTCCAGCCACCGTGTCTCTTCAAATTTGTGATGTTTCCACCATTATCAGCAAATAACGTCGCGGAAGTTCGACGAATGCTATGGCCTGTGTAATTTTTAGGATTGGGTAAATGTAAAAATTCTGCCATTCTTATTCCGAGACTCCCAAAACTGTGGATACCAACAGGCTGAATCGAACATTTTCCTTTTTTGTAATTCACGAATAATCTGTTATGTGGAGTATGGGATGGCCATAAAGATGAATATTGCCTATACAACAGCAGGTTTTCTTGCCCAATTACAACAAAAGTTCTCTCAATATGTGTTTTGGAATCCGGTATTTTCAGCCGTTATTTCATTGCTATGGTAATGATCAACTGCATTTATCAAAACCATACCTACCAAGATTTTCATATTTACAATGACAACAACAACGTGATTCTTCCCGGCCTAGTCCGGGAAGTACGTACTTCCCGGACTAGGCTGAAAAATGCTACTTTCTCAAAGAAAAAGCGTCCGGGAAGTGGGTACATCCCGGACGGTTGCCGAAAAAAGTTATTTCTTCAGATTGGAAAGCTGGTAATTATCGAATTATGGAAGTTTGTTGAAATCAATCATTGTTATTTCCATTCTTTAGAATGATTCAAACATTGGATATAAAAATTAAAAGTGTTTTTAGTTTACTTCAATTATGGATTTTCAGCAAGTATCGGCAGCGTCCATTTAAAAAAATGAGTGGTAATGTTGTGATCCAAGCGACGCGACGCGTCATTGCGTCGTGAGGGCAGACTTCGTTGACGGTTTTGTCTATTTTGGGAATTTTTCGGAGTAAATTCATTAAGACTCACCGAATTGATATTGTTGTTTTGATATTTACCTACATTGCGTAGGTAGGTTACTCGTATTTAAATTTCATACTTCATCATTTTCAGTTGTATTATGTTTTTATTTTATTTACTCATCGGTACTCCGATGAGACGACGCTTGGATCAAAACATTACTACTTATTGTAGGTTTGGATATAGTGGGCATTGGGGACTGGAAAAATTAGACACTATTTCATTATTGCTGGCGTTTCGAAATTCTTCAATTTCTTTTTCAAAGCTGGAATGTAATAGGTTATGAGACATGATATGATTGAACTTTACCTCTATGAGTTGTGTCATGGAAATAATGAGTACAGTACAAACATGGATTCTGAAACAATCAAACAATATGGTAGTATTTTATCGTTCTGAAGAGAAAACATTAAAAACATTGAAAACAATAAAATAGTTGAAATTTCTAATTCAGACACCTGTTGGGTAAATGACAGCTCAAACCTAGGGATATTTTCAAAGTGGTTCATACACCGATGTTCCAAAACTATGGTGACGTCATACTTCTATATCAGGTGGCGCTTTATAATATGATAGTTACATGAATCCTATTCACACTTGACAATTCTACATAGATAGATTTGTTGAAAATATAAACAGGATGTTCATAAAATCAGATGTGGAATCATCTGCGACTGAAAGATAAACTTTAGTCACTATCTTCCATCGTCAAGATAACCTCTTGTGGGGTATTCATGTTGAAAAGGGAAACATTCTCAATTAAATATTTTTTAATCGTGGATTTTTCAATTCACAGAGAAATCTTTCTATCAATATTTAATTGAGAATGTTTCCGTTTTCTACATGGATACTTACATCACAACGGTTAATATTTACAACCACATATTGGGTAAAAATTTTAAGAATCTAATCATGTTGTTATAACATTGTCCCAATTTTCATACATCAGTCCTGAAGGTTAATATGATCTTGATTGTTATTGATGAAGATCATTTCACTGACATTACGTTTATAGTGTTGGGTTCATAATCCAGGATTCTCGTCCTCAAATTTAAAATTATATTTTGTCGAAAAATGACGTGTCGCTAAGGCAGTTTTATCATTTTTATTGATATGTTTTTCATCGCAATTTCGTTTATGTTGTGTTAGTCTCATTTTGAGAATTGCTCAGTTTGTCCAATGAGTTCATTCCCACACTCACATGGGATTGAATATACTACATTGGACCTTAAACCAACATGATTTTCATCTTTCAATTTGGAAAATAGGTTACCTACAGTTTTGGTAGTATAAAAAGCCTGCTTTAATGTATCATTATTAAACAGTCTACTTATTTGTGGTGATAATCCATTCATAAGGGGGAACCTCACATATTTGCATGGCAGTTCATTATGTCGATTGGAGTCAGTTTTTTTCCAGTATTTTATCTTAATACTTTTGATGAAATTTATTGGATATCCATTCTATATTAATATCTGGGTAACTTTTTCCAAGTTATCATTATGAAATGAAGGGTGGCTGAGTTCAATCGCTTTGTAAATCAAATTTGTGACAATACCTACTTCTGTACTCAAGGCATGGTTGGAATAATTCGAGATTCTACCAGAATTGTATCGTTTTCAATGGCAATTCGAAATTGAAAGTCCATCATTCCTCCGGTACACTATGGTGTCTAGAAAAGTGATTGCACCTTCAGTTTCTCTTTCTAGTGTAAATTGAATTTTATTATGATATTGGTTGAACACCTTCAGGACAGTGTCTACTTGGTTATTTGGTACTACTAGAAACGTATCATGAACATAAATTTTTAAAAAGGGTATATAAAATGCGAGTTTGTTATTACAATTGTATAATAAGTTATTCATTACTATATTGGCCAGTACGGGGCTCGCAGGATTCTCCATTGCTGTGCCATCTAGTGGTCCATGCAAAACGCTATTGAACGAGAAATAACTATACTCAAAACAGAAAGATACTAATTGTAAAAAGAGATCAAGAGGAATATCAGTGTATGCTGAGATGTAATCCCAATCTTCTCTTATGATCTCTATTGTAAGAAACTTGGGGATTTTGCTTAACAGAGACACCACGTCAGGTGATATCAAAATATAACCATTCGGTATTCTTATATCTTGTAATTGTGAAACAAAATCTATGGAATTCTTGATATTATGAGTAAAAGTCGAAGTATACAATGATAAAATATTATGTACATATACCGAAATATTGTACGTTGGAGAGTTAATATAACTTACTACAGGTCTCATGGATAAAGTATTCTTTGCGTAGGCCAAAGGGATAAACAAATATTATAATTTTTTACTGTTTATCGGTTTTTTATGTCGGGCTTTTTAATTTTATTTATTTAGGTTTCATTTCATGCTTTTTAAACTTTATATATATATTATATGCTATGATCGATACTCCTTACCCACATTCACACAAATACTTTCCGGGACGAAATACGAAATTGCAACACGAGATCTTGCCTCGCTGAAATCTGCGTAGTCTGACACTAGTTATGAACTCAATCAAAAAGGAAGCTGTTTAATGATCCTCATAGCAGATCGGTTTTAGCAGAATTGCAAAGACTGAGAAGCAGTACTTCAATACTTTAATTCTATACTAAGTGACGTACTTCATTTCAAAATATTTTAACATTCAGAATACTTTGCCATTCTCACTTGAAGCTACTATTAGTAATAGAAATGCATTGACCAATATCACGCCATTGTGTATTCAGCACCCTACTGTATCATACCAAATCGAAATAATTCATTCATACCAAAATTTCATATCGATTGAACGAGTGAAAGTAGCTTAGAATCTCTCACCAATTATTCATCATATATATTTCCTGCTCCATCATCAGACCCTGATCTCCATATATCTATAACCTATTCACTGAGACCATTCCAATGAGCCCAAACACGATACCTCTGTTGGTGAGGGTATTCTGCAGATTCCAGGTGATACTGCAGCACCAGGTCAAGGTTACCAGGTTCTTGCAATATCATTGTGGTAACAGGATACCAAATTTCGAATCGATCAGACCTGCGGAAGTTGCTCACATCCCTTCATCAACTAGAAAAGAGCTGATGATCTTCAAACGTCTGAACAGATTTTTTGGAATCATAGCTAAGAACATTCTCGATCAGGTCACCTCTCAAACAAAAACAAAAATAAATAAAAATTGGTTCATCCGTTTGGGAGCTACGATGCCACAAACAGATACACACGTTAAACTTATAACACCCCTCTGTTTGCATCGAGGATTGAAAAGAATTAGCATTATTATATTGCCGAAAGGAAATACCACCTATGATTCTCAGATGAATCCGAAAATATCAAAATATAAAGAGTATTCCATCGAAATTGAATTTATATGGTACTAAAATCATGATACCGAACACAAATGAAAAAAAGTATAGTTTAAAAAACTATGACAACACGGTTTTGTAGCAATACGAACTAAAAAGTTGAAAATAATAAGAATAAAGTCATTCACCAAGAAATCAACTTCAATGTAAAAAAAGTTGGGGCGCTTGATATCAGTTGTCTTAAATTTTGTATCGTGAAGGTAGATCATTATGACAAGTGAGTAGAGAGCGCTTTTTTACATTAAAGTTAATTTTTTGGCCAATGACTCTATTCTTATTATTTTTACCTTTTTAGTTCATATTCCTACAAAAGTGTTTCTTTAGTTTTTTCGAACTATAATTTTATTTTTGATTTTTAGTTCATGTTGTTCATCCAATATGAGAAGTTTTTACTAACTTTTGGTGAAAGTAGATCATAGGGGGAGTTCATATGACTCTTCAGCTTCTCCGTACCCCAATCTAATAAGTCTTTTGTACATAACTTTTGGTGGATCCACCAAATCTTTGAAATGGAAATTTTCACCAGTGACTTCAACAAATCATGGGAATGTGAATTGGATATTCAACGATCTTGGTTAGAATATCAGGTCATAGCTATGAAATTATTGTGTTCTGATCGGTTTTCAATACGTGTGCAAAATATCAAATGATTCGGATGTCTCGAAGTGGGTGAAAACTAATTTCAAAGATTCCGTTACATATATACAGATAGCACTGAGCAGACTACAAAGCAGCTCTATCTGAGTATAACAAAGAACTCAGAAAATCAAAAAAAAAAAAAATATGGAGGCAAATGTGCGAGAGGATAACGGAATTAGCCCCAGCCCATCGCCTCCAGAAAGTTCTATCTAAAGAACATACCAACGGTATCGGTCCGATCGAAAAGCCGAACGGTGGATATTCAGAAAACCAGAAGGAAACTTGTTATAGGCGGGCATATACAGGGTGTTATTTATTAACACACCCCACACCTGACACCAAATGTTATAGCTGCTCGTTTTGTTTTTTAATAGCTAAGCCTTAACCATACTGAGTGTTATTAGTCTATTGACCAATAACGGAACAATATCCCAGAGCGGCTTGAGATATTGGCTCACACAGTATGTAATGAAGCGTGGGACTTAATTTGACAGTACAATAACCAATCTCAGATAGTTTCGAAATAATAATTCAATTAGGACTTGTAATAATATATATGTATTGTCTAAAATATAAAAACTGCATTTGATACCCCTGGTATAATTTACAGAGAAAATGTATAGAAAGTCAAAATGAAATTGAATATAAAATAAACTTAAATGAGAAAAAATATGGGATGACAATTACAATAACTGTTCTTCAGTTATTTTAACAATTGATAATATTTTTACTTTTGTCAAATCAATAATTTCTTCTACTATGAAATCAATAATGGAATATTTCCTTATTACACTATACACATATACCTTGCCAAATAAACAGTTTTATTCGCTTACCCTCAACTGAAGAACCACCAAGTATGTAAATATGTCTTAATTATTCCTGTGTTATTACAGAGTTTTATTACGTGTTCACTTATTGTAATATGATTATTTAGCTTCTTGATAAATATGAATTCCATTCATTTGGTTATTACTGAGATGATTTCTGATGGTAACACTTCTACTATGATTCTGTATATGGTTGATTAATTGGCTACTTTCGATAAACTTTACGGAGTCTACGCTTACTTCGCGTAGGAAGATGAGACTGCATCTTCTCTAATTGAAATTGAATTTTACTTTTATTCGCTTCATGAAGGATGAAGCAGAACTTGCTCTGTACTGACTGAATCTCGATCGTCGACTGAATGATCTTCTGTTACGGAGAATCTTATACATATAGTTTTCGGTAATGAAATGAAACCGCGGAATCTATGAATTATTCTTTATGGTCGGCGCGTCGCCTTTGAGTTGAAGAGACCGCTATGATATGTTAAACTAATGGGTCATTACTGTGACAGCGGCATCTTTCAAAAGCGATCTTCATGAGTTAATGTTTTCTCCCCGCTGTCGAAGAATCGTTAATTACCTAATCTCGGCTTTGGACTCAATAGAGATAAAATAAATGTCCCGTCGTAATTATGGGAGGTGTGGTTCAGCAGTTAGATCGTAGCTGTCATGATTTAATAGGTTCTTTGATATTTTTATAAGTTGTTACGCCGCTTTCTCATTTATTTATGGATGAAATAACACGTTGTCTTATTATAAGTTAATTGTATCACATTGGCTACATTTGAAATACTTGATGTAGTGTGCTCATCACATATTGTTCTCATCCAGACACACTTTCCTGGGTCCAAGTTTGTTGAAAATGCACTGCAAAGTACTCAGCTGGAAGGGGTTATCACAAACCCCAATTGATTCAGCAGAAAGCCTAGCGGGAAAAATCTCCACCAACCAAAAGATCAACTGGGCCGTTAAGAGCTTCTTGAGATAATGGAGCCCTTCTTGAAAAGGCTGTTCAAGGCCAGCCAAAGCCTGGAGAGAGGCTGCAGAGTGCTTTAGATAATAGCTCACATGACTCCACCATTTGATCACAAGAGAAAAATAGTTTCAACCCCTCAATGAGCAGATGGACACATGCAATGCTGAAAAGCAGAATCATATCATTGTAGCTGCGTTCGGAGAGGAAACGGTCAGAATGACAACAGAAAAAGGTTTTACTCAAGGTGGTGTTCTATCGCCTTTGCTGTGATCTCTGACCGTAGGTAATCTGATAGTAATGCTACATGAATATGAAATTACGACTCAAGATTACGCCGATGACCTGGTCGTTATTATTAGGGGCAAACATGACGGGATAATAACCAATCGCATGCAGACAGCCCTAAACTTAATCAAAATCTGGTGCGCAAAGGAGGGACTAAATATTAATCCTAGGAAAACAGTGCTGGTTCCATTCATAAGTAGGCGAAACAACTGAAAGCCCACCCTTTGAATGGAACACAATTTTTTCCTAAGAAGTCAAATATTTGGGCGTTATAATCGACCAAAGACTAACAAATATGAAACAAGGCTACAGCGGCAACCTGAATGTGCCGCAGAGTATTTGGTAAGACATGAAGTTTGAAACAAAAAATGATATATTGGTTATACCACACAATCATCAAACCAATGGTCACATATACATCATTAGCATGGTGGCCAAAAATCCAACAGTATTCGACATAAATCAAGCTGCAGAAAGTGCAGCGGTTAGCCTGTCTGAGAATCACAGGGGCAATATTCACGTGCCCCACTGCAGCACTAGAGGTAATGCTGAACCTTCCGCCACTGCACTTGTGTGTAATGATGGAAGCGGCAGTGAGTGCCTTGAGACTACGCCAGGCATCAAACATGAATGCTGGAAATCTGATTGGACATCTGAAGATTCTGGAAATTTTTTCCCTAGAATCCTGGTACAAGCCATCAGATATCATGGCAGCTTTCAAGTGAACTATGAAGTGGTTATAAACAACCACCATTTATCAACAACGAACGGGCCTCAACTAGGAAGGAATGCATCAGTATGGTACACTGATGGTTCCAAGATGAGCGAAAGGGCTGGAGAGGGAGTAACGGATCCTAGTTTTAGGCTCTCGAAACCCCTAGGCAAAGCTCCAACAATTTTCAAGCAGAAATCTATGCTATAGAAATTTGCGCCCGAAAATGCCTTGCAAGAGGCTTTAGTGGAGCAAAGAGCTTTATTCTACCTCAGGCCAAGCAGCATTCAAAGCTCTAAAGTCACTCAAACAATCACTCCTTATTTAGCTAATAAGGAAATGTACTTGATAAGATAGATCACATCTGATCTTTGTTGATGTTTAAATGCTGGACTACGTGACAGATATCATATACTGTTTGTGATCCATCATACACTGACGTGTTGCTATTAATGGAAAGATCCTTCCAATTCATAAAAACACATTATGAAGTAAACGAAATATATTATATCGATGAACGTCATAGGAAATACCCATCAGTAAACAATTGTTTCAATTTACGCATGCCTAAAATTTGTTATTGTTATTTTTCTTGGCCTTATTTCTATTAAAATCTTGTTATTATTTATATTATTATATTTATGGAACTTTTGCACTGATGAAGAATAAGCGGAGATAATGAAGAATTTGAATCGATATAAAATAACTCCAAGAACTCATAGAATCATTCGTTTCTAGTGCAGTTGACTATTGACGTGCTCAAGAAATAATGGCTTCCATACCATCGACGGTAATCATTTCTACCATCGATAAAATAAACTACCCTCCTATGAAGTAATTTTTTCACATTATACTATTTTGGTTTTTACTGGGAGTTTTTAAGATATGAAGTGAAGGAAAAAAGATAATATTGTTGTATCTTCAACGTATACCCTAAAAGGCACAACATTGGAGAAAAAATTTGAAAATATTCCTATGAAATATATCAGAACTCAATTGGAGGAGGAGCAAATGAAGCTATTTGAAATGGAGGTTGAGTGATTTGAGTGATGAATCAGAATTAGAATAAGTTTCCTTCTTCAAGAAGAGAAAATTAGAATAGCCAGATTCAACTGAATAGCAACAACAATGTCACAAAAAAAACGACAAAACCACTGGTGGAGGAGAACAGTAGTCAATCTTGGATATTTGATGACGAAGACACTTTGTTGGATGGCCAAGAAGGTAATATATAAAATATTTTTCATAAGCTTATTCTATTTTTACTTTTCAGTTCATTAGTAATGAAATAATGTATCCACTACTGTATCGCTACACTGCCAAACATGTATGATCGAAAAACAGAAAAAGATGGTGACATCAATGGAGATTGTTCGTAATGGGAAACTCATTCTATGTTTCATCACACGTACCTTCTATCAGAAATAGATAATTTTGCTTCCGAATTGAAGAAAGAATTGGAAGAGGAGACGAAGAATCTTGAAGAGGATAGGAAGAGATTGTGTGATGAATTTTATTTTTTATTTTTTTATGGAATGTAATAATATGTTATATTGTCTTGGGGAATGCAAAAATCATAATTTGGAAGTTTTTCGTATCATATGCAATGAGGAAACTATTTTCAATCAGAACTAAAATCAAAAAATTATAATACATGTGTTTTATTAATTAGTTTTTACAATTCATATACCAAAAATACAGGAAACAAAACAGTTTCTAATGCACAATTTGAATTATTATATGAATGTTGATTACAATGGTTTGAATTCATGAAAATTTTCAACTTTTCCAAAGCATGACATTCATGTAGATCCACAATTTCGTTTTTGATAATACCTTCGAGCCATTCCTTCTTTTCCAAACCCTTGAGAGCAACAACTGAATCGGCTTGTAGACAGTTATTGAAGAACTCTGATATTTGTTCATATTTAATGTTTGTTGAAACTTCACCAGATTGATGATTCCATTATATTCCATGTAAATGTTTTCTCCACCAATTCATATGCTTTTGGATAGTTGGTGTGTAGTGATTGATATCGAAGTCGATGAAACGATGTTGCCACATACCATTGTCACTATTCAAAAGTACAATTTTCTCAAAAATTAAATTATTTCCATTAGCGTATTGGAAACCTTGAATGTCAGTGATGAAGATGATAACATATTTATTGATGTTTGGCCGACTGATTTTGGAATTGGTATAACAGAAGTTTTTATAGATATGTTTATGCAATATTATCCTCATCAATCCAGCTATTATGATTGTTATCAAATCCGAGCCATTTCACGAATTCTCTTTTCTTCTCAATACTTTCTCCACTACATATATGTCTGGATATTTCACTTTTTGTAATTGTTCCTTGTAAAAGCTACCGGAACTATCTGAGTTACTAATATCTTTCAAAGAAGTAATGGGGTGACTCAAATGTATTTTTTCATTGTGAAAATTTCAAAAGTTCCACGAAATTTGAATATGCGTACATATTCACCAACTTTGAATTTATTGTTAAGATCAACCAATTTGATATTATTATCTACAGTGTTAAGAAGATTTTTTCGTTCGTTTCAGTAACTTTAGCAGGTTTCATTTCAATTGTTCTATGTTTCGTATTATTAAATTTCCTCAATTTTAAGACGTCCCATCTATAACCTTGTATATTAAATTCTTTCTGCGTCCAATTTCTTCAAGTTCGATTTACACGCTCAACCACAGTGGCTTTTTATTCACTGAATGAGCAATAGTGATTATCATATTGTTATATAAGACTCAAATTTTCTCAAAACTCCTTACCCATATGCGTTTGTAAATTAATTTCGTGGTATTTGTTATGTAAAACTTTTTTCATGGTTTCTTTTACTATGGGTGCTGTCTTATTTTTCAGAGATAAAGCCCAAGCATATTTTGAGAAACAATTTATTACTCTCAAAATATATTTGTATCCTTTATTTTCCTTAATTCTGCTTGAAAAAGATCATCTAGTCCTTTGATGATTACTCTTGGTCTCTTGAAATTTGTTCTATCCGTTTTATGGAGATCTTCTACAACTTGTCGTTCAGCAACTTTTTGAAACTTGATTCCAGGCTATGATATGAGCTTCTTTCAATTCTTCAATAATTAAATTTATCTCATGACCTGTATGCCCGTATGCCCTGCTTCTTTCGATGCAAGTTACAACAGTAACCTCTCACAGAGTTATTTTGGATCATCCCATCGAATGTAGTCATTGGAACAATGATTTTTTTCATATTTCATCAATTTACTTCCATCTATTTGTTTATTAGCTTGATAATGTCGTCGATTGGCATTTGTTTTCATAACAAATTGTTGATAATTCCGTTTATCTTGTTCCGTGAAATATTTTGGATATTTTTTCAATAACAATTCGTATAAACCTCGTGTTCCTTCAGACCTTCTATTTTTGCACGATTATATCAGAACTGTTTTCAATCAATTTAGAATCACCAATGGAAAGTTTTTCAGTATTTTCATCAATTTAGACTCCATATTTGCGATAGAGCACTTTATCATCATCCTCCATACCACTTCCACTTTCTCGGTAAAGGATCATATTGTTCCAAAAAATTAACATATGATCGTTGAGCAATATTTTCAAGTCTATTGGTAGATGGTGTATTAATAATTCTACTACCTTAATTTTTTTCACTTTCATAATCCGATCCAATATCTTCTAAAATAGATTGTTTCAGTTCACTCGGTTCATCATCATCATCAAATATTTTATCTTGTTTAACGCCAATCGCAATATTTGGTGTTCTGTCCGATGAAGGAGAAAAAAGCTTCATTGATAGCCGACGTGGAATATCATGATTTTTTTATTTTCATATCTGGGTGCCTCAAAATCCTCAAGATATAATTCTGAATAAAAAAAAGGTTACTTTTTTTTCCTAAATTTTCAATTATTTTCCATTAATTCACTTTCATTATAACTATTATTATAACTTTGTATTGAAATTCATCAGATTTTCAAACAGATCTCAATCAGCTTTTGATCAGCTTCTGAATCAGATTTTGATCAGGTTTGAACAGGTTCGAACGGGTCTCAATCAGGTTTGAACAGGTTACTGTTGAGTCTTGAACGAGTCTGGAGAGCAATTAAAGCGTTGCCTCTTTAAAAAAAAAATTAGAAATGATCGAGAACTTTTCGATTACTCCCCTCATTGATTTCACGAGCTTTGAAAATTCAAATGGAGCCGTGAGATTCTTGCCAACGCAAAAAACACATGGCTTTGAATGCATCGAATGTTAGATCAGTTCTTACGTGATCGTTATAAATGTGTCTTACATTCAAATCTTCTGTTTAAATGCAATCAAACAATTAGCATTGTCCCGAATCAGATGTTTGAGTATTTTAGCATAACTCTGATTCAAATAGAATGGATCCACAGAAGCATGTCCGGACGTACTAAAGTATTCACGGATAACTTCCTGATTATCATATAACATCATCGAAAATTAAAATCAAATTGGGCCTAGCCTCAGACGGATGCATTTTGTTTTTACCACTGAATGCTGAATATCTCAACCCTTTTATTGGTATGAGGAGATGTTCCAAATATCTATACTTTGGTTAACAGAATAAATATAAACATTTTCAAACTTCAGACCATTTTTATGTTTCAGTAAATTGGCCATTAGATTCGTTTTACCACAATTTGATGGTCCTACAATGATGCACCTTATTGTAGGGGGAAATACCGCTCTTGTAGAACGGCCTTTACATCAAAACCAACATGCCTATCTAACAGGAAAATCATGCGAGACAGCACTTCATCAGCTTGTTTCAAGGCTTGAAGAGTCTCTAGCAAACAAAGAAATTGCACTATGCACTTTTCTAGACATCGAAGGAGCCTTCGAGAACACCTCCTTTGAAAGTATGGTCTCTGCGGCCACTCGAAGAGGCATTGACGAAACCACCTGCAGGTGGATACACTCAATGCTTCATAATAGACTGGTCCAAGCCAACATGTTCGAGGAAACAGAGCAGGTTTAAATTTCCAGAGGTACCCCACAGGGGGGGATACTCTCCCCCCTTCTGTGGGACATGGTTGTAGACGAACTGCTAATTTCTCTGAATAACCAAGGGTGTTACTCTCAAGGGTATGCAGATGACTTGGTCATCCTCATCAAGGGAAAGAATACTCGAACAACCTCAGAGCTAATGCAAAATGCACTGAGGACAGTAGAGGAATGGTGTAACAGAGAGAGCCTAAGGGCAAATCCGAACAAAACAACACTAATTCCCTTCACCCGGAGAAGAAACATGGGAGATCTCATAGCTCCCAGACTATTCGGTGAAACATTACAAGTAGTAGAGCAGGTGAAATATCTAGGGCTGATTCTTGACAAGAAACTAACCTGGAACCCGCATCTTCAACATGTAACCAACAAAAGCAAGATAACCTTCATGATGTGCAGGAGAGCTTTTGGAAAAACCTGGGGGCTCAAACCGAAAGCCATGCACTGGCTTTACACAGCGGTAATAAGACCAAGAATAACTTATGGCTCACTCTTATGGTGGCCAAAAACAAATCAAAGACAGGCAAAAATCAACCTTGGGAAAATCCAGAGGCTTGCCTGTCTCTGCATCACGGGTGCAATGAACAGCACTCCAACAGCTGCAATGGAAATCATCCTAAACCTCGAACCCCTTGACTTACATGTCATTGGAGAGGCCAGGATAAGTGCATACAGACTGAAACAAACGAAAAACTGGAGAATCCGAACAACTGGACATACCAGAATCACTCATGTAATCAACATCGAAGAACTCGAAATTATTTCAGATTACATGCAACCCCTATACTCATTCGAAAAACCATTCGAAATACGAATTGATGGATCTGGATGGGCCCCGAGTATAGAATCACAATCAACTGCGGACATAGTCTGGTATACAGACGGTTCAAAGACAGTTGAAGGAACGGGAGCAGGAATACATGGGGTAAGGCCAAGAAGGGATTACATAATACCACTTGATAAATGCTCCACGATATTCCAAGCTGAAACACATGCTATCATGGTATGCATTCAGAAGAATCTAGAAAGTGGTTATAGAAAAAAACACATCTACATTCTATCTGACTGTCAAAGTGCTATCAAAGCACTCAACTCTACACAGATAAAGTCCAAACTGGTCTGGGACTGCCTCCAGAACCTCATCGAGCTGGCAAAACACAACAAGGTCACCTTGATGTGGGTGCCAGGACATAGAGGCATTGAAGGCAACGTCAAAGCGGACCAGCTAGCTAGACAAGCATCTGAAACGCTATCCACAGGGCCAGAACCTGCACACGGGATTAGCAAAAACCGATGCAGGACCCTGATCGACGAGTGGATAAAAAGAAGACACCAACAATATTGGGATCAAACTGTCGGGCAAATACACAGCAAAGTCATGGTAGGGCATCCAAACCGGACCCTGACGGCTGACCTTCTGAACCTGAACAGAACGAAGGCTCGTATAATAATAGGTCTGTTGACTGGACACTGCGGCCTAAGAAAACACCTAAACACCATGGGAGTACGCAGAGAAACCGTGGAGTGTAGGCTGTGTGATGAAGAGGAGGAAACAGCCTCTCATATCATCTTCGACTGTGACGCCCTAAGTAGTAGGCGACACAGAACCTTTGGAGAGATCAGCCCGGAAACAGGCATGAATCCGAAGAACCTTATCAACAGGCTTCTTAACCTAATTAAAGGCACAAACCTGTTTGAATGAGGAACCACTGACGACAGAGTGATACAATAGACCCCAGCTGGTCGCAGTGTCAAGGGAAGCTAAGTGCCAACCCTGTCTCTGGCTCGTCAGCCTTAAACCAACCAACCAGGGGGAAATAATATACAATTTTTTTATTTATTTTTTCCTTTTCGAATATGTTATTTTCTATCGGTAAGCTCTCTCTTGTGGAACAACCTAGATTTTATCCATATCCATTTGGAATAAAAACTATATATGAACTGTTTTGATATATTAGTATTCTCTGAGATTATCATCAGTCTGCTCTTCTTGTTGGAGATACATCATGCACAATTATTTAGGTGATGAATACTGCTATTAATAAACTGCCAATTGAATTACTCATACCGGAAAGATCTAGATTTTGTGGATCAGGAACATAATTACGTGACCATTTTACTCGATGATGTAGGCATAAATGAATTAGACGAAGCATATTAGGAACACGATATTGCATACTCTCGAGGAAAAGATTTGAAACATCGACATAAAGGTGATCAACTTCTAGCAGAAAAAGCTATGACACGGCTCAAATCGAAAGATTGTTCAAGAAGAGAAAAAATGGCAGCTAAAGTTAGATTAGGTATGGGTTTGAAACATGAAAGAAAAAAATGTTATTGGGAATTATAAAAGTAGGAATGGAAAAACAAATGAAAAATATGAAGAATGCCTACAACTTATCAACAACGACAACAAAATAGCAACAAGGAAAATAACAGCCAAACGGGTCGTTAGTGGAAAAAAAAATACAAGAATTACCCTAAACTCGGAAACGAGGAAAAAAAACAACTGATATATTATCATCGGAATGAGAAAAAACTGAATAATATATCACTAGTTCCTGATAAAAAATCAAACCGAGTGAAGATCTGTTGAAACCAAAATATCTTCGAGAAGGAAACTGAAAAAAAATTAAAATGAAGTTGAGTCAATTATACAGAAAAACGAAGACATGATGGAAAAACTTAAAAGTTAAAATGAAAATTTCGAAATAAAAAACTGATAACATCTCTATAATTACACCATAACAAACAATATTTGATATCAGTGTATTAGAAATTTTCGAACAAGATGGTTGCAAAATAATCAAAAAAACAATCAGGAAGAATAGAAAAGGTTTATGTTTTACCAGAGCAATAAAGCAAATACGCAGTCAAATTATAATTTGGAATATGGATTTTGAAAGAATAGTGATTTTTATAGAGGCTTTTTCTACCCAGTATGTATTGATAATTAGCTTATCATCCCAGGAAGTGCCTGGGACGTTTATAGCGCGAGGTCATCTATGTTGTAATCAGTGGCTTTCCTCGCGAGAGGCTTCTCGTGAGTTATTGCACAATCGAATACTTTCTGATTGCGATCTCTGATAATACTCCTGATGAAAGGCAGGTTCAAGTATTCGAGGATCCGATCATTCCGCACATACCACGGAGCATTTGTTATCATCCTCAGGACTTTCATTTGCGCCCGTTCCAGGATGCGAATGCTAGTCCTGAAGGTTTGGCCCCAGGCGGCCGAGGCATACAGAATGACATGCCTGAACATCATTTTATAGATCAAAACTTTGTTCCTCAGGGAGAGTTTGCTCTTCCTATTGATCAGGGGGTATAGAGTACAGATTTACTTGGCAATTTTGTTTTTAATGATTTTGACGTGTGGTCTCCAGGTGAGCCGGCGATCCATCGTTACTCCCAGGTACTTGACCTGCTCCGACCATTCATCTCCATTCATTTCCAGAAACCGACCTGAAGTTCGGTGGAATGAGCACGTCGAAAGCCAAACTGCTCATTCGGTAGGACATTTCTGTCCTCCACTTCTTCGTCAAGCCTTTTCAGAACGACTTTTCCAGACAACTTGGCTGAACTGCAAAGTAGACTGAGCGGTCGATAATTTTGTGGGAAGGTCGGGTTATGTTCCCCCTTTGGAATCATAACCACAATGCATGCTTCCACCTTCAAAGGCATCTTTTAAGGCGTAGATATTTGTTAATTATATTTAAAAGTGACTGTACCTGGTTATCTGAGAAAAACTTAATCATGAGATTAGTAAATCCGTCGTGACCAGGTGCTTTTTTAGTATTTAATCCTTCAATATTATTTAGTGAGTGAGCTATCAAAGAGTTCAGACGTGTCGTATTGCTCTCCACATAATGGCTAGCTTTAAATGTTGTAAAAGTAAATCATTTATACATTTCGTATGTATTAAATGTTTCAGTATTTTTCATAAGTGTTGCCTACCACGTTTTAAAAATCAAATCTGTTTTGTTAAAGATAATCAAAATATCTGTTGCAAAAACTTCAATAACAACGATTGCAGTGACGAGGTTAGTGAAAAAAGTATTCTAGAAAAAACTATAAGTGAAGTGGCTGAAGATAGTGATTCAAAATCAAAACATATCAAAAAACTAAAATGTGATGAAAATGTATATATTCAAGATGCTATGAGAGCTGTGAAGGGGTTTTCCGACTCAATGAAAAAACAACAAAACATTATCGATGATTTGAAGGAACATATTGAATTTCTAAACAAAAACGTTGAAGTTATAAGAAATTTACCGTCCAGTAATGAAGGAACACAGGCAGGTACATGTACGAGAGATGCATCAACTTCTACACATTTTGAGGAAACTTCCAGTGGCGTGCCTGATAGTTATGTTAAGGTAGCGACTGAGTCAAAGGTTATTAAAAGTCATGGTGTGAATAATTCTGACCATACTTTGGACATACCGACATCCCACAGTGAAGTTAACGTGCATTAACAATTGAATTACAACGGACCAGTTATACAGGGTGGCATAAATAATTCAATTGGTAAGAAATCTATTCCCATCAATCATTGTACCCGCCGTAAACGCCAAATTCTGTTATCAACAGATGATTTCGAGGTATCTTTCCAACTCAAGAGATGTTTGGACAAAAATCTTTTTGACATTTTCTCAGTGAAGAAACCGGGTGCACTTTTGCATCGAGTTATCGAAAATATGGAAACATTGGCAATAATTTTTTTTTAAACATCATGTCATTGTAGTAGGCGACAGAAACGATATTGTTAAAATAAAGCACCATCTTTCGGAAACATATGTAACAAACTCAGGTAATGTGCGAATACCAATGCTACTTTTGCATCTGTTAGGTAATCCAAAACACAAATTCATCTATAAGTTTAATACAAAATTATATGAGTCAATTTAGTTTCGTAGATATAAATTACAAAGCGGTTTCCAGTATTGTGGATTCCATTTCACTCAGCAAACGTTTGAACAAACCTGTGACGTTTCTGTGCCTGCTGCAGTCCAAGTACCACTTTCACCCATGCCTGTCACAGTTATTTTTAGATGATAGGTCTCTAAACATGAATTTACCGAATCATTTGCCAGTCACTTACAGATCTGATAGTCATGAAACATATTTTTCATACCCACGACTTTCACAAGTGTCTCTTCTAATGTAAGAAATACATATGTTGAAAAAACGGTTGAACCGAACTCTAATAAATCTGGAATATCGGGTCCCAGTAGTTCGTTCAATATTTTCCATTTGAATATACAATCCCTTGAGAGTAAAGTAACTGATTTAAATATTTTTTCCATTGACCACAGTATATAAATTTTATGTATTAATGAACACTGGTTGGCCGAGGATGAAGCAAAATCAATTTCGCTTGAAGGTTACTCTTTAATTTAAAATTTTAGCAGGAAATATAATATTCCTGGCGGTGTTGCCATTTTCTGTAGGGCACTATATAAATGTTCCCCTATCATACAAATTAATAAACTCTCTGTTGAGTTGCATTGCGAATTGACTGGTGTTTTCTGTGATAATTTTATAATAATGACTACATACAGATCTCCAACCTCAGGGGATTTTGATATATTTCTCACAAAGAAATAAAAATGTAATTTTTACTTGAATTTTGATGTTTATTTCAATAAACCAGATGAATATGTACATGCCCTTATTAATCTATTTAGTTCATTTGATTTCATTCTCTGTAATAATTCTCCAACCCGTCTGGAAAACTGCCTAAATAAATTTTTTTATCAATTTTTCTTTTGATAATTGCATATTGCACACTTTCGATCCAAAACTGTCTGATCATGTTGGTTTGAATTCAAGCGTAAATAACTGTTATCCTCCGCACTTAACTAAGAAAATTTCTCACAGACCAATTTCCGATATAGGTTTATTTCATATGAACAGATATCTTCAACTGACAGATTGGAGGTTTATCGATGATTCCTCTTCTGATATAGATGCCAAATCTCAATTTTTCTTTGATATAATTATATCTGCTCACAGTCAATTCCAAAATTTTAAATAACAACAAAATCAATCTAAATTGATTCGCAGATTATTTGAGGGAAATGTGAGAATCATTACATTTTCTCCTAGATGTTTATAAGATAAATCCTTCTAACGACCTGAAAGAGCTCGTAAACCACAAAAAACGAATTAATAGAAATGAGATAATAAAAGCTAAAAAAAAAGCCAATGAACATAAATCGCAACGGAAATCGACAAAAAGCAATGTGGAATTTGAATAATATGAATAAAAACAAGTCAGATAATTCGTCAGATATGATTTCTCCTGACGATTTTAATAATTATTTCGGTAACATTGCTGAAAATTTAATCAACACCTCACCTTCCACCAAGGACAATTTGGAGAATTATTTTATAAGTTCTCACGAAACATACCCAGATAAGGAATTTATTTTTTCTGAAGTCACGTCTAATCAAGTTCTTGAAGTAATCAATAATTTAAAAAAACCTAAAAGTAACGATGCATATATTAACGTTAAAATTCTTAACTGTATTATATTATTCTCATTCCTCCCACCAAACTTATCAATCAATGTTTCAGAAATAATGTTTTTCCGAAGTTTCTTAAATATTCAAAAGTGTAACCCCTGTATAAAGGTTATTGCATAGACGACCCAACAAATTACAGACCCATATCTATTGTGCCAATATTTGCAATTTTTTTGAAGTTGTTCTTGAAATTCAAATGACAACTTATTTTGAAAACTTTAATTTATTTAGTAGTTGTCAATTCGGCTTTAGGGATGATTTATCGACAAACGCGGTAATCAATTCATTAATTGATGTGGTTAATGAAGGCTTTGAGACCAATGAATAGGTCCATGTATAATTCTTAGACCCAAGTGAGGCTTTTGACTGTGCACCGCACAATAATTTAGTGGATAAACTGAAATTTCATAACTTTTTCGGTAGTAGTCAAAAAATGATTAGGTCCTACTTGACGGACAGAACTCAATTCGTTCATTTTGAGGACGTCAGCTCTAAATCAATTTACATTAAATATGGGGTACCACAAGGCTCTGTTCTAGGTCCGGCCCTATTTCATATTTATATTAATGACTTGCCAAATAGTGCTCCTCCATCAGCATATTTCACCCTTTTTGCTGACGACACCACATTAACGCATTCAAATAGCAATTTTAGCATGTTGTTAACTGAGGCCCATAATAGTCTTGGCTCAATTATAATAAGTAAGTCCTAAACAAGGAAAAGTCTGAGACATTGATTTTCAGTTTGAAACAACCCACATTGCGTTAAGTTTTTGGGTGTTCTCTTGCATGGTAAATTAACATGGGGGGAACATACCGTTTTTGTCCGCAGGAATATATCACGGAAGATATTACTACGCAACCTGTAATATTGTTTGGCCCAGACAACATTATAAATGGCTTACCATTACCAGTATAAATGGCTTATTCCATGCTCTATTAGTGTGGGGCTACTCAGCACATGCCTCAACAGTTTTTTCCATGCAAATGAAGGTTGTTAGAATCATTGCTGGATTGCCATATAGAGATGATTGTAGGGGTGCATTTAAACATTTTAAGATACTTACCCTGCCCTGTGCTCACATATTGCAATGTCTTATGCACATAAAAACAAACTTTGATTACTACAGAACAAATGAAAGTTTACATTCCTACACAACGCGTAACAAAGATATGATACATCAACACTATTCGCGACTTTCGAAAACGAGAAACGGGACAAGCTATTATGCAATCAAATTCTTCAATGTTCTTGTCAACCGATTTTTCACAATTGACCCATCAACTTGTAAGTCATTACTTATTTGTTGTTTTTTTAATTTTACAGTGTAAGTAACCGTCATTTACAATTTTAAGTTTTTAATTTTTATCTGCTCACTGCATATAATAACAAAAATTGTTTTTCTATTGTTGTTTCATTTATATATACATATTTTTTTGTTTTTTTTAACTGACTTGTCAAAGCTCGATTGTATACAGATGACCAATAAAGATCTATCTATCTATATGTGCCTCAAGTTCATCCATCGAAGCCGGACGAATGACATCATGATTGGGTTCTCTCAGAGTACGACGAACCCGATCTTCCAGCAGGAGTTATCTATCCAGATCATCGTCTGGGTTCAATATGAATTGCCTTTCCATCGAATCTGCTTGAGCTCTGAACTCAGGGTCAGCTACAATACCGATCTCACCATGAATAGGGGAGAAATCAGACTTTTTGGTTTTTAAATTTTGATTGAGTTCCCAAAGTTGACCACAAATTTCTAAATTTTGAAGTGTTGTGCCAAATCTCTCATTTCTAAATTCTGATATATTTTCTCTAACCTCCCTTTTTCGCGACTCTGAGTTCCAAAACCAAAGTACCTTTTTCCCCTTGAAAATCCACAGGCCTACCGTCTTGATCGACTACCAACACCGTAATGTTGTGGATTTCACGTTGCGGTATTACAGGCAGATAGAGTGAATTCGAAGGTTTTTCGTCTATCGCGTAACCGAGATCGGAAGCTATGGGAAATTATAGATCGTGTGCGCAGGCGTGTCACCATCGAAGGCTCCCGGAGTAATACTGCACCCGAATCGTAATGTCGACACCTTCATAATGTTTACAAGTAGATCGGAATAATGCATTTCGTTCGGTTGAAGCACCCTCGGAGGCAATCCAAATGCAACGCCTATGCTAACCGTCTCCACGAATGAAATGGCAAAGTATTTGCTGAAGATCTCGCACTTTAACGTATTATTGTTGAGTTTGAGAGAGAAGGCGGCTTCGCGGTCTTCCACAAGTAGCGCCATCTCTTTCTGTATGGACGCCTCAATATCGGCCATTTCATAACACCCCGCGGAAATTCAATGGTACGCAACACGTTAGATCTATCGTGAAAGCGGAATTTTCGACCCTTTCCAATATTCGGTATGGTATTGTACGAGTGGAAAGATCGAAGCGACAACTCCTATTCTTTTTCCGCATTCAATTCGATAGGGGTGCGCGGGCAAAAGGAGAACACGTGATTGTGACTGTTTACTCTCAGCAACAGCGACATGATGACGAATGACACCACCGCCGCTGTGACGGCATTTAAATACACACTTTCAATCATACATTATTCATTCAGACAATAGAAATTTCAAACAGAGATGACCGCAATTTATCTCATCATAAGTCTGATATCGACGGTTGTTGTAGAAAATCTTGACTTTGCCGCTGCTACCGCATCCAAATATCTGACCAATTCCAGCATCGGTTTCAAATTCCCAAACGAATCGAAATACTCTACTTTGTCGTTGATTTTTCTGTGAGCTACCCAATGAGTGCCGCTGTTTCGTGACAGGTCCATGTTGACGATGGCACATTCGTTCTTTCGAAGACCGCTAGATGGCAGGGTGTCGCGCATGAACACGCCTCGAAAGTGCGGGATTTTCAATTGTTTGGCATATCGCACGATATCGATGTCGTACAGCGCTCTATCGGGTAGCTCTATTGGGAGTTTTTTTTATTTTCTCAAGAAGAGTCCATAGCCACCTTTGGCATTCTTCCTCACGTAAAACCCCTTGCCCATGGAATCCATGGCCTTGTGATGACGTTTATTTTCGTCCAATTTCTTCTGGGCATTCTTAGCATCCACGACCGTTTTGGCAATGGCTGATGCTCCGCCGCTCAGTGCACTCAAAGCACTAAGACCGGAGAGGTAGGACACCACCTGACTTTGCTTCGAAAGGTATTATGCAAGGTTCTTTGACTCGACGTTTTCCACCCAATTTTTTTATGGCCACACGAGCCGCTTTGAGGGCATTAGATGCGAGCCGTTTCAATGTGGGAGACGGTTTCAGGGACTTTTTCCGATAACATGTCGTTTGAGTGAGGCCTTACTGCGCATGCCCATACCGAGATTTCTCATGGCTTTCATGGCTCCGGTGACGAGAAGAGCGTTCGCACGTTCTCCAAAACCTGAATCTCCGGCTTTGACTCGTTCCCAAGCTTTGTTTTCGAGCACTTTATCAGCCTTGTGTCTATCTTCGAGCGATTTGCTCTGCGAATAAGCAATGTCGTGATGTTTGCAAGCAACGTCCAATGGATTGATGCCAGGGTCGCCAGGAACCGTTCTTGTAACCTTGTTCCAGCTGTAACGATAATAATAATTATTATATGCATTCGAGAGTCCGAAATAAAAAATGCATTCGATGGCACTGAAATACCATAGGTATATGAAACTACGTCCACAATACTGATAGCCGCCTAGGAGATGAGCTCCGAACGGGAGCTTATTTATCAGGAGTGTTGAGCTACACCTTCACCCTTGTACACCAACATGAAGACTAACGTCACAGTGATGACATCACTAGTTATATAGATTTCAGC
Organism: Gonioctena quinquepunctata; assembly: GCA_018342105.1. Classification (NCBI taxonomy): domain Eukaryota; kingdom Metazoa; phylum Arthropoda; class Insecta; order Coleoptera; family Chrysomelidae; genus Gonioctena; species Gonioctena quinquepunctata. The sequence continues at coordinate 689,339 of JAFIRS010000184.1, forward strand.
TGAGGTCTGATGAGATGGTGCTCATATTTGATATTGAGGATATATAGAGATGTATGCAAGTTGTTACCCTCCAGGTACCTCCATGTACCCCCCGGTACCCCTAGGTACCCCAGGTACCCCCAGATACTCCCTGGTACCCCCAGGTTGGACTGAGATGGGGAGATTTTCTCATAAACATGATTGATGTGACGGCGAGGTGTCAGTTACATTCGAGACTTCGAAATGTAAACATGCCCATCCTACCTGATACCGACTGTTATGGCATCCATCTGAACGGATTGAAGTATTTCATAGGCAGAGAGTCTATAGAAATTGAAGGTAGTACATTGAAGCTGGAAAGTGATTCATTTGAAATAACCGATGGTTTGAAGGAACTCCTAACCAAAAGTCGCCAGTTAATTTCACCAATCAAGACATTTTCAACTATAAGACGATTTTAATGCGCACCAATGTACACAAACTACCCAACGAAAAATCAGTAGCAATAGGTCATGGAAATATAGGAATATCATATGCAAATTGTTTCCACCCAAGAGAAAAATTGAAATCAATGAAGGGTAAAGGACTGAAGAAGACAGCCACTCATCACCCTGTAGATTCTGATCAGAACATGGAGATCGTTCAGCAAGAAACACACGATTCCCATCGAGAACTTTGACGTTTACGAAGTGGGGCATAGAGGCGGCGGTGATGGAGGAGAAATAAACATGGCAGCCTATTGCCAAATTCCTTCCGAACCGTTATCTGTGGTCCCAACGGATCAGGAAAACGAACCTTGTGATGTCGTTGTTGGCGAATGACAACGGCCCCAAATTCTCAAATATCTACGTCTATTCGAAACCTTGCATCAGCCCAATTATCAATTACTCGAAGAAGCGCTGAATGGTATGGATGAAATTGACTATTTCCCGTACAGGGACAACGATGAAATCATCTCTATGGAAGATGCCCGATCTCACTCTATATTCATCTTTGACGATGTGGCCTGCGATGGACAACAGAAAATTCGCGAATATTTTCAATGTGCAGACATAAACACATCGATGCCATCTATCTTTGTCAGACTTATTCGAAAGTGCCCAAACAGCTGATACGTGACAATTGCAATATGAGCATCGTTTCCTCGACTTGACTTCGAACAATTCACAAAGCTGTGTTCGGAATGTTCTTCAAAGCAATACGATGCCCCTGTCATAGTCAAGGACTCGACTGAACAATGGCAGGTACCGGAAATACCCTTTTACATGTATATAAAGTATAGTTGCGGACGCGCCACGTCATTCAGCGTCGAGATGTCGGACGAGAGGGTCGTTAAAGCCATGCGCGACAAAAAATCATCGGAAATTCGACGGACTTACAGAAAAATACCTAGCCCAAAACTTGGAAAAAATCAAACGAGACAATACCTGAATAAACTTTTCAAACCGATATCTCAACCGCTACAACAAATTGCCAGAGTCGTCGAAAACCCTAAATAATTCCATTCTGAAAGTCAAGAAGGAGGAGCAACCTGAAGTTAAAGAGGAGAAATGAGAGGAGAAGGAGAAGATGAAGAAGAAAATAATTCTCAAAGCGAGAGAAGCAGTGACGAAGAATATTATGACATGACAGCATGTTGCAACGGAATTTTTCTGTAGCTCTAATGAACGAACAACTTAATCGATATCCCCTCATGTCACATGAATACATCGCTCAACATTGGAGAGATGACAAACGTATAGATAAGGTATATGGACCTGTATATGACGTCAGCTCTCCCGGCTGGTTTTTGGGATCCAAGTCAATCCGCTTCGAAGAAAGATACATCGAAACGGGACTTCAACAATTTTAATCAACTCCCGGACTATATCAACTGATATATTACACGAGGCCCCGGAACTATAGCGAAAGACGAACGCTACCGAGACATAATTGGAGTTGACTGGATGTGATAGAAGCTGGAAATATAAACACGTTATTAAATATTCAATGAGGAGAGACACCTGGTCAGGGTATAAACACTAATCATTTGGTATACAATGACAACTCAATGGATTATGTCTATTGGGACGATCCTAACGAAACGAAATTGGTGGATCGTTTGAGACTTTTGATAGCCAATCAGAGGGCTGGAAATAATTATTCACATCAAAACGAAGTCGTCGCCATCATCAATGAACTCCGTGAAGCCGGTATAATAGAAGAATGACATGCGTATGAGGCTCATTCGCATCATGAGTGTCGACAAATTCGATCATCGTTCGAGGTAGTGGTGGTGGTGGGAGAGAGAGAACTACCGATGTATTTTTCAAAAAGGTTATACGTCCAATTGGACGACGGAATTATTCAAAATCGTTCGTGTTCAAATAGGTTATCCAAATACGTATATGCTTGAAGATATGTACGGTACACCCATTAAGAGGGCCTTTTACGAACAAGAATCGCAAAAAACCGCAAATCCCGACATATATCTCGTGTAAAAAGTATTGAAAAGTCGAGGAAAGAAAATGTTCGGTAAATGGCTCGGTTTCGATAACACACACAACAGTTGGATAGAGGATGATGCGATAGTTTAGCATCGGCAGCGGCGGCGACAAGCTATGACATGTCTGGCGTGGGTGGTAGTGGTGAGGAAAACGATAATTATACATTTGGCGGCAACGAGACGGCGTCAGTCAGCAGTCGTCATCGTCATCACCATCAGTCAAGACAGCGGTTATTGTTCGAATGATATGTCAACCATAACGTACGCCGGCCCCATTTCACCGCTATCAGCTGAAAATTATAATCAGGAACTCGATGACATATTGGAGAGTTTCGAAATGGCAGCAATGAAAACGACGATATTTTGTGGAAAGTTGTGCCGAAAATAAGTGATTTAGGGTGTATTGTTCATGCTGGTTAATCTTTTAAGGGAGGAATTTTGAGTGATTTTTGTGCGAGAAAACGGTGCTTGAAATGAGGTTAGTTTCATTTAAAAAAAAATGCTGTAACTCGGGAACAGTATGAGACCGCCGTATTTTTTTTCCGGATTCGTGTTCAGGAGGCAAAAACACGTAAGAAGAGTATTTTCCCATATTCAGAGTGCATGTGGATGTAACTAGATATTTACCCCACCGAAGCTTGTGTCCGATCAGTGGCCATGTTGGCACATATAAACTTTTGTGTTCATTATCATAATATAATTGAGGTTAAAATACATTTTTTTTTCAATCAACCGCAAGTATGTTTCGGGAAATTGGAAATATTCCAAAAACTATGTGAACTTTCATCAGACGATATGATGGCTAATGCATTGAAAGAAAACCTCTTTTATTATAGAATCAAGTTCTGAATGAGTTATGTCTTGAATAAATGTATGTATATTTCAGTGTTTTATTTTCTTTCTTCTACCTTTCCCTCTCTTTTCAGGTGGGTTGATTTCCATTGAAATAAATAAACAAAATTCAATTGAGTAGAAAAAAAAGTTAAGTTTGAAAAAATAATCAAAGTCACGGCAGTCGTTTTTCATTCTATAATCAAAGTGGCTGTGACGTCACACACCTCATACAACATGGCTGAGGCTGACGTCACGGCTTGATCTGTCACATTTTCATAGATGGCAGCACTGTCACATATAATTCAAAAACTGACATAGGTGTCAGTGCTGTCAAATGTCACCCTAGATGGCAGCACTGGCACAAAACGTTACATGTCACAGCTGTCAATAGTTTGTGACAGTTGGGTGTTTGAATAGAGTTGCTCAGTTATTCGAAGTTTGACTCTTGTTCGACATGGATGTGTGAAAATTGGCATCACCCATATCCCTAAGAAAGATTGACCAGAGCTGGGATCATTTATACCCAGAGAGAAGACATTGTTGTGTGTCCGAAATGTCGAGTTGAAGGATTCAGATGGCAGTTGGAAGATGATGCTTAACTTGATCACTTCAGTTGGAGTCCACATTGTGGGTTTTTCACTCTGAGGAGACGTATGTAGCTAGTAGATTGTCTTTCACCCAGAGACGAGGTAACAACGAACACCTACCAATAGCAGCAGTAGCAGCAGCGTCCACGAAGAGACATCGCCAATCTCATCAATGTCGTGCAAAGTATGTTTGGAAAAGGACATGAACGTGGTTTTCATGCCGTGCAAACACTTGGCCTGCTGTGCGGAATGCTCGAAGAAATTGGACAATTGTGCTGTGTGCAGAGCCCCAATTCAATGCTATTTGAAAGTTTTTGTATCTTGGAGAGATGATTCAACATATAGAATTTGAAAATTAACTTGTGTATTTTATTCATCCCACACACCTTTGAGGTTATGTTTGGAAAAAAAAGGAAGGTTAGAATTCCTCTCCACCTCATTTGAATTTTGAGGTTATGTTTCCTCCGAGAGTGGGGTTATGTTTGAAAAAGTATGGTTAGAATCCCAACCTCATTTAAATTTTGGGGTTATGTTTTCTCTGGAAGTGAGGTTATGTCACACACAAAGAAGGCTGATATTCGAGGGTGAGATTGAATGAAGTCATCGTTTTTTGACTTGTTCAGACAAGTCTAGACAAGTCTCTGGACTAGTGTCTAACCAATTCAGGAAAACATCGAATGAAGTGATGACACAGAGCTGTCATCATTTCACTCAAATTTTTTTTGTATAATATATAAAAATGAAAGTTGATATACACTCATTTTATTGATACATATTTTTCGAGTATGAACAATAGATTATATATTTATATATTTGTATGGATATAACAATAGTATATCGGCTGAATATATTCGATATATACAATGGTTATGTGTGAGAGAGAGGGAGAGAGGGAGAGAGAGAGAGAGAGAGAGAGAGAGAAAGAGAGAGAGAGAGAGAGAGTGATGGATACAAAAAAAAAGCATTCATTTCTCGGTTATCACGCTGCGAAAATATATGGAAATTTGGAAAATCCTTGTGATCATCATGAATATTTTCGGGGTATTCCAGGTCAACTTCCAAATCCACCTCGAGGATATACCCTGTATCAGAAGTATCCGACACCTCCAGAACGTTCTAATTATCGAAATCATCAATCCATTTGAACGCTCCAGAGGGTAAATACTCCCACATAGCCCATCCATAGAGATTATTAACATTCAAGTATAATAAATATTTGGAGGGTTGTTGAGGATCACACCTCTCCCCATATATTTATCATTCGCTTGAGAGAATCGGTTACAACACTGGCTTATACCACCCCGAATCCCTTTTTCAATGAAAAGCAGCATCTCAACATCCCTGATAATTTCCAACTTACACTTTGTGTACTTCAACATGCATGACCACGGATAGCCAGGCACGGTATAGTACCAAGGGGGGTCTAGTCCATAAGTGTCATGACCCAATTGCCGAAATTTTCAAAGACCTCACATAACAGAAGAATATCGGTTTTTATGTATAAGTCATAGTAGTTGCCCAGTGTTGCCAAATCGAACGATTGCCACACCTTCTGGGCATGTTGGTATTCATGCTCGGAGATGTCACAATCGTTCAGTGGATTGTGGAATTCATCGATATCTGGCAACGCTGTCATCTCGAGTTTCTCCATGGAATCCACGAAGTCGTAGGGAATACCTTTTTGCACGTGATTAATGAAAATTGTTCATCATTCAAATTTTGAAATTCGCACTTTGTATTACAGAGATCTTCCACTCTGAGCGTGCGCACTCAACTCGTCCAGGTTGCCCATGAATCGGAAAAGAATCGATGAAACGGAATTTAATGTCTGTTCGTCGTATTGTGTGAAAGATATATATTTCTCTTTGATTATTGGAAGAAGCTCACCCTGCCTCGTTTCGCAATATATCAAATGATGAAATGGCTGTCATAGCCGCTAAGATTATGGAACACAATGGGAAGCACAAATAATTTTTTATAGTTGAGATTACATGGATTTTGATGTGCCCATCCTCTAAATGTACCTGTGAAATGGTTATGTTCGGCTACACTCATTTGATCTCTTTGGAAAGGTTTTTCACAAATATGACAAGTTGAATCCGTACAAATGGGATTGATAGACATAAAAACGATTTTTAAAATTTTTTCCTCAACAAATTTCACAATTGATTTCAATTGATTTGTTGAAGGATGTTCATAAAATCAGATGTGGAATCATCTGCGACTGAAAAATAAACTTTAGTCACTATCTTCCATCGTCAAAATAACCTCTTATTCATGTCGAAAACGGAAATATTCTCAATTGAATATTGATAGAAAGATTTTTTGTAAATTGAAAAATCCTCGATTAAAATGAAGTTATTTTTTGTGAATGTCTAACAGAAAACAACTACTTCCCCGGCTAAAGTCACGCTGGACATCGAACTACATCTGATAGATATTCTGAAGGGCCTAACTCAAAAGAAAAAAATCTGAAATTGAAAATTTGCATTTTCATTCAGATAGTTATCTGATTTTCTATTCCAGTCTTAATTAAGAACTCATGAAGATGAATGAGGCAAAGAAGAATGTTTTCCAAAAGAGAGTACTCACCAGAAATCATTTGTAACATTGACGCAGGAGAGACATCGCATTCACTAGGTCTTCAATACATTTTTGTCGACGAAAATCTATTTCACGCTTCCACGATCATCAGGAAGACCGGAAGAAATGGGAAACACATTTTCAAGAAGCAATATCGCTTTGCAAAGATGGAAAAAGTTAGAATCATTTCTTTTGGAGAGACACTTTGAAATTAGTCTTTTCTGATTTCAATTGTTCCGTGAACCATTCCATTGAATCCAAACCTCGATGGCTATCGTAATATTACATTTGAAATATAAGCCTGCGCTATAGGGAATGTGTTTTTGGTATTTCGCCGTTTTGGACTTGGTTCCATCATCAGTGAACGGTTCCAAAATCGATTCAAAATCGGCATATATCACAAATGGGACCATTCCTTGAACTCAACATTATCATATTTTGGGAGGGAAATTTTGTAATGATTGACTTTTTCACAATCAACAGTATGATTGTCTAATTTTTCCTGACTACGAAAATAATTTAAACATCTATCACAAACATATCTCATGATTTTTTCTTTACTGATTTGTGATCCAACCAATCGGGCAAGGTCTTTGATCCAACAATAATGCAATTTAATGTCTGTCTGTTTGTCATCATCGTCAATTTCCGGCGGTGCCTCGTAATACTTTAATTTTACAGAGTATTTATTTCGAATCATGAGTAGGTTGACATGTCGAGCCAATTTTTCTTCTGTATGTCTGGTCGGTACAGTTGTGAGAAATGTATGTTCGTCATCGTTATTCGCTGATGATTCAACCAACTCCAAAATATACAGGGTATCCCAAACTCGATGGCCTATTAGACATTTCTGGAAAACGGGACATAGCATTATTTTGAAAATTTGGTTTCTCAGGTAATTAGTTCTGTTCTATCGATCCAAAATATTTTCAGCGCTGCGACGTTGCCGCTTATATTGAAAAGTAGCAACACCTTTGATGTTTTGAATGGGACACCCTATATATTATTGCGTTTCTCGCTTTGCTATTGCTTTTCGATTATTTTTGTATGATACTTTCCTATACCTATCTCCAGTGGTTTTCGAGAAATTCATTGATTTCCTTATTTTTTGTGCGAAACATAGCTTAAATCAAATGTTTATTACTGCGGTATTTGGATTCGAAGACAGCTGAAATTTTGGATGTAGTTTGACAATGTCCTGTGTATCAGTTTTTTCTAAGGAAATTATTTCTATATTATATAAGGTCGTTCAAAATTTGTGATTTTACCTATACATACAAAAGTGGTGAAAAAAGCATTTTTTCAAATGGAACATCCTGTATATTATCGAAAATCCTGAAAGACCATTGAAGTTCCTTCCGAATGATGTTTCGTGTTCCCATACCTAAATAGTCAAGTTTCCGAAATAAAAGCAAGTTTCTATAAAAATTGGATTATTTTGCCATATTTTGTATTAGGTAGCTATGAAATGTCATCAATAATAAAACGTTTGCGCGTTCATTAACTTAAATTTGATTAGAAAAGAATCAAAATGGAAATTGTTTATTCTTCATGGTCAATGTGATCAAATTATAGCAAGAACATGCAAAATGTTCTGTAGTATATTGAAGTGTGTGACTATCATTTTCAATTCCCAGTATAACGAATCTAAATAGGTCATATTTCCCAATTGAAATTATCTGTAGTGTGCCGTGACCAGAAAAAAACCAAACAAACTTCAAGTTTGACAAGCAGTGATTTTCATAGTGTTTCTGTCAGAAGAAAGAATTGAAAATGGATTATAATGCATATTCAAATGCAGATATTTTAAATTTGTTTTATATTCACGGTGAGTGCCAAAGAATTGTTTCGAGAACATGCAGAAAATTCAATGAACTTCATCCAAATTTACCGCATATGAATAGAAAAAAATTCAGAAGAATTGAACGGAATTATGCTGTGTTTGGAAATGTTGAAGCACCAAGAAATCAAATCAAGCCGATAACTGGAGACGAAGTAAATGAAATTAACATCTTGGGGTATTTCCACGCCTACCCTCATGTATCATTAAGAAGAGCCACTGTGGATTTAGGTATGACCCGCACTTCAACATGGAGAATTTAAAAAAACATAAAATGCATTATTATAAATTCATCAAAGCTCATGCCCTACATAGAGGTGATCCTCCAAAACGTGTTGATTTCTGTGAATGGATTTTAACATGGAGTTATGAAGATACAAATTTCCTTCAGAAAATTATATGGACGGATGAATCTAAATTTTCGAGAGAGGGAATATTCAATCGCAAAAACAATCATTTCTGGGCTGCAGAAAATCCCCATTTTATAAAAGAAAGGGGATTTAAAAAAAACAGTTTAAATGTGTTTTGTTTAATAATGAATGATAAATTATATCATTGTATTTATGACGAAAACTTGAATTCTGGAAAATATTTGAATATTTTGAGAGCAACAGTTAGCGACTTTTTGGACAATTTGCCGCTTCATGTATAACGGAGTTGTTGGTATCAGTTGGACGGTCCCCCCCCTCACTGTACCCAAGAAGTGAGCAGAGAACCTTTGAAGATCGGTGGATAAGACGCTTGAGTCCACAGCCTTGGCCACCGCGATCCCCAGATCTAACTCCTCTAGATTCTTACCTCTGGGGAAGAATTAAACAGATTGTATATGAAACACCTGTGAATTCAAGAGACGAATTGAAACAGAGGATAATACGTGCTTTCGAGGAAATTCGGCCAGAAGAGGTTCAAAGAGCAACAACCAACCATGTAATGACTTCGATCCACGAATGTTTGCGTGTAAATGGTCAGCACTTCGAACATATGAATTAGCGATTATTATGACCTTCATTTGTTTTTTGATTGAAATAAAATTGAGTTCTACTTGAGGTGAATCATGATTTCTCAACAGACACAGGTGAATAAATGACTTATGGCCGTTTCTCCTTATCGCCTACAATAACGTGTTTTTCAGACACCCTGTATGAAATATGGTCAAATCATTCGATAATACTGAAATTAATCAATATTTTCTGGATGAAAGTTGAATTTGAGTCCTGTGTGGGCAACAGATAAGGAGGTATTTGATATTGCTTGAACGTCATTTTTTGTGGAGAAAAATCAATTTTTTACTTGAGTTTTTTGGGTTTGTCACCTTCCACAACCTCAAAAATAATAGAATTAATATAGAAAATCTATACAAGTGTAGAAGGGCAAACTTGTATAGATTTTCTATATTAATTCTATTATTTTTTAGGTCGTGGAAGGTTACAAACCCAGAAAAACTCAAGTAAAAAAATAATATTTGAATTGAAGTTGGTCCCATCTTGGTAGCAAAACAATTACAAAAATAATCAATATTCGATAAAAGGTAGAGATAGGTATACGACATGAAAGTTATTTGTATTTATCAGTAGAATTCAAATACGGAATAAAATACTGGGTGTTCCTCCATTTGAAATTAGAAAGTCGATATTAGTTACAAGCAGATGTGGCAACACTGCAACCGTGAAAATATTTTCAAGAGGTAGATCGCAATCACTTATCGTGGAATACGAGATTTCAAGTATTTATGTCCCTGATCTCCAAAAACATCTAATAGGCCATCGAGTTTATAATACCCTGTATATTATTCATTCTTTGTACAATCAGTTCGTCATCTTAACAGTCACCCACTTCAATATACTACAGAACATTTTGCATGTTCTTGCTATAATTTGATCACATTGACCATGAAAAATAAACAATTTCCATTTTGATTCTTTTCTAATAAAATTTACGTTAATGAACGCGCAAACGTTTTATCATTGATGATATTTCATAGCTACCTAATACAAAATATGGCAAAATGATCCAATTTTTATAGAAACTTGCTTTTATTTCGGAAACTTGACTATTTAGGTATAGGAACATGAAACATCATTTGAAAGGAACTTCAATTGTCTTTCAGGATTTTCGATAATATACACGATGTTCTATTTGAAAAAATGCACTTTTCACCACTTTTGTATGTATCGGTAAAATCACAAATTTTGAACGACCCTGATAATAGAGAAAGAATTTGTTTAGACACAACTAATACACAAGACATTGTCAAACTACATCCGAAATTTCAGCTGTCTTCGAATCCAAATACCGCAGTAATAAACATCTGATTTAAGCTATGTTTCGCACAAAAAATAAGGAAATCAATGAATTTCTCGAAAATCAATGGAGATAGGTATGGGAAAGTATCACACAAAAATAATCGAAAAGCAATAACAAAGCGAGAAATGCAATAATATATAGGGTGTCCTATTTAAAATATAAAAGTTGTTGCTACTTTTCAATATAACCGGCAACGTCGCAGCGCTAAAAATATTTTAGATCGATAGAACAGAACTGATTACCTGAGGAACCAAATTTTCAAAATAATTCTATGTCCCGTTTTCCAGAAATGTCTAATAGGCCATCGAGTTTGGGACACCCTGTATATGTTCACCGAAATACCGTTGAGTTTTTCAGATTTTGAAATTTGACCGAGAGTTATGGGAAAGTCTAACTCCTCCATATTCAGTACGGTCGACCAATGAAGGTATTTTGATTGTCTATCTGGATGATGCCCGTGTGGTGCAGGATACAGAGCGGACACGACCGCCCATCCGAAACAATTGTTGTCGACCGACGGTATTACGCACGGTAATACAAGCCTTTTTTCTAGCAATGGCTTGGGGAAGTTCGATGAAAGATGAACCCCCTCTGCCCAAACCTGATTGATTGATATTCACTTCTAAGTTAATGATTTTTTGTAATGCCCACACGCTTTATTTCCCACAAAATTCTTCCAATTCATTGCCCAATTTATCTACAACAAATCCCTCGAATCACCCCTGTAAATCTGTTCCCCTATCAATCACTTGGTTTTTAGTATTGAGATATTTCAAATCGAGTTTTTCTTCGTCCAAGCCCATTTCGACGAATTCCCCGCAAAAACAAGTATTAACTCAGCATGGGGAATTTATTTAACATGTTATTGATTCTACGTATTAAAAAGACTGAAGGCGTCTTTGAAAAATTGAATGGTATCTTTATGTGTCAAATTCATGATTACCCCTGTACGAACTGGTCCCCGGAACGACGATTTCAAATCTTCCCAAATGATTCGGCTTCTTAGTTTTTTTCTAGCACCCAACCCCTGACCCTCCACCCCTGACCCTCCACCCCTGAATTTTTTATGAAATTACGATATGTTTTTAAATGCCCCAAATTTGTTTCCAATTTTCTCAATATTCCAATGGAACTGTTGGCAGGAATTTTGATGCCCTTTGTACAAAGCCAAATACTATATGTTCAATGTTTTAGCCATGTTTCGCGTTCCATTGGACTGGATTTTTGTTCGAGAAGTTTTTGAGCCTCCCTGTATTCAATAATCATATCATCGCTGAGAGAGGCAATTTGCTCAGAATTCATGGTTATTTAAAAAATGAATGCTTTTTCACAAACAAAATACAGATATTTTTGTCTCTCTCTTTCTCACCTTGATTTGATGTAATCGAATACAGCCGTCCCAGTTGGCACCGGTTGGTCTTAGTTTTTGATGATGATGGATGGACTTAGTTGTGGATGAATTCAAAGACAGGTGTCTTCGTCGAGGATGGCTTCACGATTATTGAATAGTCTCGAGGTTTGAACTCGTCGTTTTTCGGCTGTAACACCTCGAAAACCCTCCTAGATAGAAAGACTGATTTGGTTTTCAAATCGGCTACTATTGTGTCCACGTACTTCGTTTTAACCACTCCCAATTTCTCGATTAGCATAGGCTTGTTTAGCGGTAATGTTGATAGCTCTGTAGCTACTGCTCGCAACAGCGTTTATTTCTGCAAGATTCATTTATAATAAATAAACAATCCCTTAAAATTTTTTGAAGAAAAAAAAGTGGGTTTTGAAAAAATAAAACGTGAAAAAAAATACCATTAATTTGGAAAATATTTTTGAAAAAAAAGTAAAACAATAAAATAAAAACTTACGTTTTTCAGATGTTTGGTTTGGTAGATGCACACACAAAAGAGCGAGAGAGAGAGAGAGAGAGAGAGAGAGAGCATTGAACAGAACGATGTTTACAGGTCAGAAGACAGATGATGAATGAACCTCGGTCACGTACACCAATTCTCTACTGCGCAATTTAAAAATTGCCAACTCGACAAAATTCTCAGAACTGGCATATCATGATGCAATAATTCAGCCTTGAACATACAAAACTATCCCACGGATCGAACGATCTAATTCTCAGAATATCGTCTTTATTATTTATAAGAATTGCTTGTTCACTGCGAATTCTCACAGATCGAGATGAACACCTGCATCTTTATTTGAGTTAATGTAAACAAACCGCAATGTACACACTCTTTCAAAGGATGCCGATATCCGGTCGCTTAAATAAACAACTGATAACGAAAGTGCTGACGCTGAAACGGCTTCTCAGATTTGCATCGATTCGTTGGTTGAGTCATGGCCGTTTCATCAGTAATAAACACTGGTGACTCCTCGCACTTTCCAAAATGGCCGACATTCACTTCCCTATTGAACAAAAGGGCTATTGATTGACGGCCGACCAATGCCGTTGACGAATGCAGCTATTGGATGACGGTTGACGAATGTGGCTAAAGGACTGTGACGGCGCCACCCACTTCCATTTCAATATGGCTGCTCCTCGGCTATTGGATAGCGGTTGACGGCTATCACCACGGACACGACCTATCACAGCTCTCCCTGTCCCCCACTCCCATCCACAACATGGCTGCCACCATTCCGACCAATCACAGATCACTTCCAGATATTTTTTCCCCTGCCCACATATACCCACCCACCACCAACATCATCAAAGGCGACACTGAAATGGAACTGACTGAGCAAGATATATCAAGATCTCTTCAAACTCATATGGAAGTTATGAAAGAATGATAGCACAAGTCTTTACAAGGTTCAATATAATTGAAACATTGTTAGATGACAGTGAAAACAACTACTTTTCTAGCAAATACCACGCAGAACGTTGAATGATATTCCCCTGACAATCCATGCAAACTTCCATATAAAAGGATATTGTTCGCAAAGAAAGATTTGCGAACAATATCCATTTATATGGAAGTTTGCATGGATTGTCAGGGGAATATCATTCAACGTTCTGCGTTGTATTTACTGGGAAAGTAGTTGTTTTTCGCCTGTCGGTCTACCAATTGTTTCAATTCATATTGAACCTTTTGTGAAGACGACTTTGTGTGTGCTTTATGCATTTCATTTCATGTCTTATCCCCTTCATATGGCTTTTTCTTTCATTCATATGGAAGTGTTGTCCGATCGAATCGCTATAATGGATTCTTTGAACTTTTGTGATTATTATAAAAATGTATTTGATATGGTTAAGTCATGGCTGAGTGATGGAATAAATTTAATAGATGAAATCATATAAAGGATTTTGCCAAGCATCATCCATAGATAGCATGTATGCAAATGCTCTACGTGAATATCTACTTTATTTTAAATCGCAACTTGTCCATGATTTATGTAATAAATGATGTGAAAACCATGTTTTTTTTTCTTTTTGTAGGATCTCCAGTGAAAGTTGTCTTGTTAGAGTACCCGCATGCTGCTGTATCGCCCCCAATAACGGAGTTAGCGTCCTGACCCCAATTGGCATCGGAGAATGCTTGATTATGATTCTCGACCTCGAGACGAATCCATTGATGCCAACCGGAGTTCAATCAGTGGTCTCTTACGGTTTATGATATTTTGATGGATTTGGAATCTTCCCGATGTGACCAATCCGAATTAAGCATTAGTTTTCTTCTATCTCCATTTCACAAACCGGAAGTGCTTATTTTTCGATTATTCGTATAGATCCGAAACATTGGCATCCATGTTTTTTTTTATTCTCTTATTCTCGTTATTTGTTTTGCGTTACTCAGAACGCACCAGGAGTACGACTATTGGTGTCGTGGATTGGCCTATGCTGACATCTGTTGGTGACCTATTAATGTGCACGAAATTTCGTGACATAAAAATTCCACGATAACAGGTCCAAGCTTCACCGCACAGATTATAGGTATCATTATCTATAATTTGATGCTTTTCACATTTTTGTATTTACCGATAGGTATTAGCACTACGAGATTATAAGTATTCGGCAATTCTTTATTTCTCATGAAATTCTTGGGTTGCGCCGACTAACCTTGCTTTGAGAGCATGAAAATAAGAAAAGCCTATCCACCTTGCATTGATTTGAGAGAAATACAGTGAAACCGAACTTTTCAGCCAAAATATTCCCGCTATAAGAATTTGTGAGAAAAGAACTAGTTGTACACCAGAAAATATTTTTTTTTTCCTAATACTTGACCCTAGCCAATGAGCTTGAATGATGAATTTATATTTGGAAAATGTAGTTTCTACTCTCTGAGTATTCTCACTGAATAATACTTCACTTTTCTCGTGAGTTTTATTTCCTACTTCAAAATCTTTGTAACGAAACATTCTCGCTTGAGAAAACCTAATAATTCTCAATTTTTGGAACTTACTTTATAGTTCACAATGATAAAAGAAAACTAGTTCTAATTTTATATATTTCTTCTTTTCTTCAACTTTTAGAATTTAGAAAATAAATATTGATTAGACAGAAATATTCCTAAATAGCAAGTATGCAAATATAACTTGTTTTCTGAAACTTTTGTTTCGAACAACAACTATTTGATTACCTTTGATAGCCAAAAATCTAGTTTATTATTTTTCCCTACTAAACTGAGATTTTTCTTAAGCTCTGCATTGGGGTCATTCCCCAGCCTAAGAAAGCACTCTAAATATTCTATCTGCTCCAAGAAAAAGACAAATTGAGTCTTCTACAACTTATAATGGAGCTTATCGCACCTAACCCTCTGATATTTCTAATTCCACGATATTAGGGCCCGTCCTACCCACGCGGGGGTGGCAAACGATTTACTGCCGCTGGATCTAAGCATGCATGAATACTCTCACGTGGATGTAAACATTAGACTCCAGGTAGGCCTCGTGGTTAGCTGTACCCTCATTCCAGCTCGGCTGTCAAAGCTAACGGCGATAACCACGGTCGACCGACAGGAAAGGTGTGGGGCAGGATTGTTAAGTATATATTTTTTATTTATTTAACAGCGTCCTGGAGGCTTCTACTTCTTCAGCTCACTTCTCCTTCCTCGTTCCGACGTTTGTTTGAATACTTTTGTAAAGTGGTTTGTTGTCCACTATGTTGAAGTAACCTCTATGCGTAATGTAGTATGGATTATGCGAAAGTCCGTTGATATGCAATCGGTGTAGAATCGTAAAAATCCAAAAATAATCCCTCAATAATGTCCTCGTACGGAACAGCTATTGATCGTATACTCGTCCAGAATAATACGCAAGCAAATGGAAAATCGCCCTGAAGTTCCAATGACTTGAAATCCAAAGAATCCTCATATATTTCATAAGCGTTGTCGACTCGATGCTTGAATTCCTATTCGGAGAAATCCACGAAGTCGTTTGAACGTTGAAATCTGTAAGATGATTCGTTTCGAAGCTAAATCCAATGACAGGTTACTAGAGAAGTAATATTCCCTGATGAATTACTAGCGAAGTACTGTCGAATTACTAGCCACGATTGCACACCATGCCCCCCTTGAGGTTGAGCGCCCATGGATAGTAAATCCCCTTCATGTTATGAGTGAACAAGATTTACTGTCCACTTCCATCCTCCCCCGCTCCTCCTTTGAGCGGTCTTCAACTCGCAAATGGCACGTTTGCGAAATTGGAATCGTACCTCCTGTGGTATGAAGTCAGCCTCTGAGTGCTTGAAACCCCTTGTTGTCTGATCGTTGTATGTTTACCTGACTTGATGTGTGTGCATGGTGGTGATGTACCTGATGGGTGTGTAAGTATGGTGTGATGTGGGTGTGTTGATCTTACGTGTTTTGTATTGAGTTGTTACTCACCAGACGCGCCGGAGTGCCACTCTCGGTGGTGGACGTTCGTTTTGGTAGGCTGGTCGCAAATACTTTTCCCTTTCTCTAAACCTAGGATCGTCCAGGTTTGGGTTCGCGTGGATGTCATGAATCACCGGGTTCGTGTGGGTGTCCGTCTTCAGGAACGTCGCGGTGGCGTGGTTCCGAAGATGGTCGTCAATGAAGTTCGGATTGACATTCAGGTCCCTGTAGATAAATCTATTCGGAACGTATCTGGGAGCGTTCACTGCCATTCTTAGGCTCACGTTTAAGAATAGCTGGATCTTGGTTCTGTATGTTTGTGCGCATTGACCCCATGCGGCGGATGCATACAGGATGATGGGGAGGAGGATGGTCCTGATAAGGAGCAGTTTTAACTGGAGGTCCATGTTGCTACTGCGTCCTATGAGGGCTGCTTTTCCTCCTGTTGCCGTTTTTCATGATGACATGTCCTGACGGTGTTGTTCGCCTTCTGGTGAAAAGTATTGCTTGGCTCTTTTCCGCGTTGATCTCGATCTTCCATAGGTTGAACCAGTCCTCAAGCTTATCTGCTTGATCTTGCAGATATCGGGTTACTTGCGTTGCGTTCACCGATCTGGCCACTAGTGCTGTGTCGTCAGCGTACAGCGCTAGCTTGTTGGAGTCGTCAGCAGGCTTTGGGATGTCCGCCGTGTAGATGGAGAACAGGTGTGGAGATAAGACTGCGCCTTGCGGTACTCCTGCTTCTAGGGTCCTCACTGCTGAGAGGTCGCTGCCAACTTTACATTGGCACTGCCGTCCTCACAGAAAGGAGTCTATCAGCTTCACTATGGGAGTGGGGTATCCGAGGCTGCGTTTGGTGTTGAGCCATCGTCCCCCCGGGCCGGCCCCCGGTTCCTTGGGGGTAGAGTGTTCTTGTCGGAAGCCGAACTGCTCGACTGGTAGGACGTTGAGTTCTTCCGTGAGTGGTTCCAATCGTCTCTGGATGACTCGCTCTGCCACCTTGCTCATCGAGGGTGTGAGGCTGATGGGTCGGTGGTTTTGCGGTATCACATGGTTCTTGTTAGGTTTGGGGATCATGATAACCGTGGCTTCTTTCCATGGTCGTGGAAAGTGTCTGAGCCTGAGCACTGCATTGACGATCTTGGTCAAGGCAGCAATTCCTTTTCTCGGTAGAGCCTTTAAGGCTCTATTCAAAATTTGGTCTGGTCCGGGTGCCTTGCGGGTAGCAAGGTTTCGGATGATGTCCTTGATTTCTTCTGGCGAAGTTGGTTCAAGGACGTGCTCGGCATCATTGATTCGTCTTATTCTCCTGACAGTCTGTCTGGCTCGGGTTTCCATGTCTTCCACCTCGTCGGTTGGGTTGACCTGGTTGTCTCTACACTGGCGTTTGAAGGCGTCCGCAAATGCTTCTGCCTTTTCGTTGTCAGTGTAGACCAGGCCCCCCTCTCCGTGGAGTGGCGGGTACGGTTTCCTTCTGCCTTGTCGAAGTACTCTCTGCATTCTCCATACAGAGTTGTTTTCTGTGCTCATTTCTGTCATCCTGTTTGTCCATTGCTGTGTTTGGTGAGCTTTGAGTTCCAGCCGCAGTTGCCTGCCTGCCTGGTTCATTCTTCTCTTATCTTCGGGGGCCAGTGTTCTCTGGTATCTTTTTTCAAGCGGCGCCTGTTCCCAACTAACTCCCTAACCTATGGGGTTAGTGCTAGTTGGAAGTTGAACCTGGTTGCTTGGGTGGTCTTGGAGCTGCGTTCTATGGCTTTCTGGATAGTTTGTTGCAACTGTGTTGTTGCTCTTTCGAGGTCTATCTTTGTGTTTATTTGTGGTATGTGTCCTATGGAGTCGTGTATGATTCTTTGGAATCGGTTCCAGTCAGTGGTCTTCCTGGTAGCTGGTTCCTCAAGTTCCGCGTCTCCCTCCCCTATTGTTAGTAGGATTGGGTTGTGGTCTGAGGAGCCTTCGTCTAATACTCCTATCTCAGTGTTGGCTGGGATGGACTGTATTAGAGCTATGTCTGGGATGTCTGGCGTGTGGTTTGCTAGTCCGTGGTAGGTGGGTACGAAGGGGGCTATTACTTCGATGTCGTTGTAGTCGGCCAGTAAGTTCCCCAGATTTCGGCCTCGTGGATTGTTGTTTCTGCAGTGTCATGTCTGTGACTTCGCGTTGAAGTCTCCGATGGCTACAGTGGGGTGATGGTCTGGAAATAGTTCTGCTAGGTCTTCTCTTTGTATATTACCCCCTGGCGGGATATACGTTGAGATGACTCTTAGCATTCCTATGCGTCTGACCTTCACTTTAACTGCGACTGCTTCTCCTCGAGATAGTTCTGGTTTTTCAGCTTCGTGTTGTTCGAGGCCGGCCCTTACTAGCAGGGCTGCGCCACCGCGAGTGCGACAACCGGGTCTGTCTGTCCGGTAGCAGGTGAATCCTGGAAGATGGAAGTTCTTCTGGGGTTTCAGCGCTGTTTCCTGGATGGCGATGATGTTCTGGCGAGTTTTTCCGGAGGTTGTCTTAGCATTTAAGGTTTCCGGGGGCCTGACTTTGTTTGAAGAGCTCAAGAAGTTGTTTCTTGAGCACTTCAGGTAGGGCCAACAGTTCTTGGTTAACTGTTATGGTTGCCGTCGTCGTTGTCCTGGTCGGTCCCCATTTTGGTGGTGCTTGTGGTGCTTGGGGTTGGGGCACAGCGTTCCTGGGTCCCTGTCCACGATTGGGAAAAATCGGCTATCTTTATCCCCTTGCAAAACGCGCTGACAGGCTCCGCCCACCAGGCTTTGCCCTCGAACTGTCTTCGGATTGGTCCGTCGGTTCAAACGACTACCGAGACGTGATCTTCTCGAGTTCAGATTTCTGGACTCGGAATTGATCGATTATACATTCGAAAAAGTTTCGAATGAAATTTTTATATTGATTTTTTTGGATTTTTGTTCCAGTAATAGCACGAAAAACGGGCATTACTGACAAGATATCTGATACTTATTTGAAAGAGACCACAAGCCGTCCTGATGATTGGGAAACCATGAAACAGGCTGTAGGCGGATGGTGGGCTCTCTTGGATTCGTAACAAATTTCTCTTATTCTCGTTATTTGTTTTGCGTTACTCAGAACGCACTAGGAGTACGACTATGGGTGTCGTGGATTGGCCTATGCTGACATCTGTTGGTGACCTATTAATGTGCACGAAATTTCGTGTCATTAAAATTCCACGATAACAGGTCTAAGCTTCACCGAACATATTATAGGTGTCACTATCTATAATTTAATGCTTTTCATATATATATATATATATATATATTTTATTTGATCATCTTTCAACTCCGCATTGTACTACAGATGTTACTCGCGCAAAAATGTTTCTTGGAGAGAATTACGCAGGTGTTTTGATTTATGGAGGTGTACTGTTTTTGTAGTTTTTATCGTTCAGCACAGCAATTAGAATAAATCTTTTGAACTGTTCAACTAGACTTATATTTGGGAAGTCATGACAACCCTCAAATCAGGGCTGAATATATCACAAACATGCATGTTTTTCCATGTTCAATATTGGGCAATATAGTGGGTATAATTTTATTTTTTCAATGTATATACTCATTTACCTACTATATCAATCACAAAAAATCTCTCGTCTCGAGAATAGGAAGTAATAGATTTGACAAACATATATTCCTTCTGTCATCACTGTACTATAAACACGTTCCGCATATTTTTTCGAAGTTTACTAAGTTTACCGAACATTAACTAATTCACAGTAATACTACAATACGAACATAACTTCTGTTCAAGAATAGACTGCTGATAATTTCGAACCTCTCATCTCGTTTTTGTCCTCAACAGCAAAGCAAATTACAGTCCATCCATCTTTCCAATTTGTGATTTCCTTATGAAACTTGCCTACAGAGCACTCCCTTTTTTTCAGTTAAATGGATGGCAAATATGTTATTTTGCAAAAACTAATGACAAGTGACAGCTATACGACTTTTGAACATTTTCCGTACATTCCGATGCATAGCAGACATGTTTTTTCACTAAACCTAATTGATAATTGACAGCAATACATCTTTTCAACACCCCTTGATCACTCTAGTTTTTATTAAATGTTTGTTTGTCAAATGACAACCCCAATTTTACAGTATATTTTGACACAAAGTCTTCACAACATACTCAGTTCCTTTCTACTTCTTGTAAAACCCTCCAGGAAGCCTCTACATCTCCCCCATCCAAACTCCATGGAATCGAGAAATCAATGGACATGGTACCATCAAATTTGGGACGTACATATCCCTATTACAATCAAAAATAAAAGTTTTTATTTGATATTCTCCTTTAGTAAAATGAATAGTTCTCATTCTATTTTTTACATTACAATAAAATAAATCAACTCAATAATAGAATTGAAATGAAAAAGTATTTTGAAAAGGAAACAATTGTCGATAGTGTCAATTGCCATATGAGAAACAAATCAATTCATGTTTCCAGAAGCTATCCTCTTTCACTGTTCTATTTGGAATATTACAGGACACGTAATCAGACAATCAGGACCAACTATACTGTCTCGAGACCATATAATATATCGAAAAAGGTAGATACTTTTTCAATGCCTTGGATGTCCTGTGATATATCAGTTCTTCAAAAGAATGCTGTTTGTGATATGTGGATGGAAAGAAGAACAATTTTCAGTATAATTTAATATGTTTCAACATGTAAACAAATTAACAAATTCAATAATAAATTATAGTTATGAATTAAGTGTTACAGGAAAATGCAAAAACGTATAAGATTTCATTGTTGTAAATATGAATACAAAACTTGAATTAGGTCGATAATTGCAAATTTCAATGCAAACATGATTTGATAATCTATAACTTGAGTCCTTGTCTGACAAATGTTTATGGAGAAAAAGTTATTCATATTCTTGTATTAGTAAAAAGAAGCATATTTGAAGGTCATTCTTGAAAAGTGCAACCTCTACCTCAGACAGTTTCCTTGAATTTTTTTTGTGGAATGTAATCAATAATCAGTTTCATCATAATAACTATAACCATAATCTTCCCCTTCTTCATCCTCTCTATGTTGTCGAAGCATCTGAAGAACACCCATTTCATTAGTAGGTTCCTCAGCCAGTTGGTCTTCTTCCTCATAGTCATCTAATTCGTCTTCAGATGCTATATAAAAGGAAAAAAATGTTGAATTTAATTTTTGAATGAAAATATCATTTTGACAAAACTTGATAAATTTGGAATATTACTATTAACTAACCAGGAAACATAAAAACTAAATATGAAGACCTGCGACTTGAGACTTCTTGTAATTTCCCAAATCAAAAAAAATATTTTTTGGCAAAAAGCATTGAGCAAAACAAATCCAGTGACGTATATAAAAATTATCTAACCTAAAATAAAAGAATAGTACATAAAAGGGAAACAAATACAAATTTGGTTATTTGATAATTGTATTATGTTGATGGAAAAGTCTGGACATGGGACAATGAAAAGGACCTGCTGGAATAAAATATATAAAAAAGTAATGATTGAAGAGAATAAATCAGGAACAGGCGGAGGAAAATAAATTGTGTAAGATTAAAAAATTCACAAAAGATACTCATGGAACAACATTCAAAGAATATTTGTGAAAATAGCACAAAAAAATTTGGAAATAATTTTCAAAGACTATAAATTGAAATAGCAATTATTCAAGAGACTAAACAAAGAGGATCTTTCACGAGAGGAATATGATATTTATCTTTAATAATCAAAAAAGTTGTTGAAGTCAAAACATTTTCAGATAGTTTGAGGATTTTAGGAAAATGAAAAAAATTGATTTTAGGAAAATGTAAAAAAAATCATACATATAACATGAGAGAAACAGAATCAAATGAGACTATCTGATCATATTATGATTGTTCTAATCATTCCAATAAATATCAAAAAGGACAGAAGTAAAAATAACGGCATACAACGATATCATATGGAGATGTTAGGTGGGAACATTTGAGAAGTAATGAACTAAGTGAATCTTAAAGGAAAACCAAACAAATTGCCCGTTCAATTTGATGAAAACAACGAACTAGGATGACATATTTTATGAATGAGTTCCATGGAATAGATGATAAATTACGCAGATGATCTGAATTTCAAATGATGCGAATAAAGTGGTGAACAAAACCCAAGAACACATTCAGAACAGGAACAGAATTTGAGATGTGGAATCATATGTGACTGGAAGATAAACTTTAGTCACTACTGAAAATAAAAACATTCTCAATTGAATACTGAATGGATTTGTTTTTTTGAAAATTGACAAAATCTACAATAAACATGAAGATATTTTTTGTAATATCTAACAGGAAACAACTACTTGCCCGGCTAAAGCCACGCTGGACATTGAACTACATCTGGAAAATATATTGCACTCAAAAGAAAAAAATCTAAAAGTAAAAGTTTGCATTTTTATTCAGATAGTTCTTTAATTATTTTATTCCAGTATCAATTAAGAACTAATATAGATATCACTTGAAACATTGATGCAACTACGGCATCACATTCACTAGGTCTTCAGTAAATGTTTGTCCACTAAAATCTATTCCACGCTTCCACCATCATCAGAGAGACCGGCGGGAATGGGAAACTCATTTTCCAGAAGCAATTTCACTTTGCAATGATGGAAAAAGTTGAACTTTCAGTCGCAGATGATTCCACGTCATTTTTCTATCACTGCAAAGTGAAATTGCGTCTAGAATTCTTCCGGTCTTTCTGATGATCGTGAAACGGTTTCGTCGTCGTCAAAACCTAGTGAATGCGATGCCACTATTGCATCAATGTTACGAGTGATTTCTGGAGAACTCCTTTTTGGAAAACATTATTCTTTGTCATCTTCGTCTACATGAGTTCCAATTGGGACTGGAATAGAAAAATCAAATAACTAACTGAATGCAAATTTTCACTTTCAGATTCTTGGGTTAGGGTCCTTTCGCAATACAGGGTGTTACGAAATTCAATACAAATATATAAAGGGCGTAATCCTGGGGTCAAAATCAGACTTTTTTTTCCATGAACATGTGTCCTAAAATCCGTAATTTTCTTATTGTGGTTACAATTATGCATCAATGTTTATGGCAAAAATATTCTTATTTTGACCCCAGGAATACGCCCTAAAAATATTTGTTTTGAATTTTGTAACACCCTGTATATGTCAGATGTAGTTCAATGTCCAGCGAGTAATTTTTGTTCAGGTCATTGGATACTCACTGGCGTCAGCCTTTTCTTCTTTTTTTAGCGGTTCGTCTTCCTGTTTCACAACTTCCTTGTTTAGGGCATCTTTCTTTTTAGTTTTATCCATTTCTCTACGTGGAATATCGTCAAAGAAAGGTAATCCCACGTCTTTCAGGTTCCTTTTGTTTCCTTTTACAGGAACTTTTTCCAAATTATTTGAAATTGACGAAAGTCTCCTCCTTGGAAAAAATTAAAATGATATAATTTTCAAATTAAATTTGTAACAAATCATAATATTGTTGGATATAACGAATATATTGGTACAAAATGTAGAATACGCCCCTACGTTGTTTGTCATAAGCGGGACCGTAGACCGACATTACTTTTTTTTATATTGCTGTGCAGTGAAAAAAAGTAATTCATATTACTGAAGTCAAGGCGAATTTTGATTTAGTGCAGTGCGATCGAATATTGAATTGTCAGAGTGTATTATTGTGTTTTGTTTGAAGTGCAATAAACGGATATTAAATTTAATCGAGTTATTTGTTATAGTCACGAGCCCAGTTTCGTAACAGTTGGTTTCAGAAGTGAATATTTCAGATACTATTCGTGGACAATTAATGGTGAATACGAGAAATATACCCTACGATGATATGGAGGCAATATTGGAAATGATCAAGCAGCAGTTTGCTAGGGAGAAGGAACAGAGACAGCAAGAAAAAGGAATTGAGGAGGAACGTCGACTGAAAAAAAAACAAGACAAAAGGAGGAGGAACGACGAGTGACAAAAAAAACAAAAGAGAAAAATAAACAGATGCAGGAATATTTCCTGAAAATTCTGGACGAAAAACAGAAAGCAATCTTCGAGAAGATTGTCCAGAAAGCCGAGAGACAAATCACAAGACTGTAGATCCAAGGTCACCGTGACAAGGCTTCCACATCACACAATTCCGTAAAACCACCGAGTTTTGATGGGCAGTCACCATGGTCCCTATATCGAAAAAACAGTTGGAAGCTGCGGCAAAAGCCAATGGATGGGACGATGAAGAAAGGGCTACTGCACTTATAATAGCTTTGAGGGGACCTGCTTTGACAATGGTACAGACCATTCCAGAAGAACAACATCGCAAGTATGAAAACCTAATTACTGCTTCAGAATTAAGATTCGGCGACCAACATCGAGAACAGCTGTATCGGGCACAGCTGAAAACACGAGTACAGAAATATGGTGGAAGTCTGCAGGAGTTTGAAGCAGACGTCCAGAGGCTTATCCAGCTTGCCCCCCCCCCCCCAGAAACCCCTGAGGATTTCATAGAACAATTGGAGGTGCAGGTATTCATTGAAGGATTGAAAGGCATTGAAATACAAAGGACTCTGAGATCTACACACTTTAAAGAAATGTAGTGAAACTCTAGTTCGTTTCTTGAAAGTGGGAGCGGCTTTCATCACCCCAAGGCCGAAAGTGAGAGTTATATCGATCGAAGAGCCACATCAGCAAGAGACACCTAGTGGCCTCATAAAACAGATGTTTAGTAAAATTCTAGAGAAATTGGAGCCCAGAAATAGCAGGGCTACTAACCAGTCATGAGAAAACTGTTGAGTATTATGAGTGAATATATTTTGTTCAGATGTTATTTGAAATAAAAGAGAGAGGGAGTAGTAAATAAAGATTGTCAATAAAAGTCAGATAAAAAGTTTTCCTGGTTTTCCTTTGAGATATTATTTCTGGAGTGATATATATATACATATATATATATATATATATATATAATATATATATATATATATATATATATATATATATATCAATATTTCAAAAGGTTATGGGCCCAGAAATAATGGAAGAAAGATACAGAAGCATTATGTTCAATGGTACGAATTACAGTGATTGGAAATTCAGAATGGAAAGACTACTGCAGGAACACAATCTCATAGATTGTTTAAAGGTGGAAGCAGAGACAGATCCATTACTCAGAATTGAAAAAGGCGATAGTGAAGATGTCAAGAAGGAGAAGCAGCTGAAGATGAAGAAAAGATTACGAGATGATAAAAAGTGTAAATCAATAATTGTTCTGAGAATAGCACACTCACATCTTGAATATATTATGGATAAGGAAACACCGAAAGAAATATGGGACACTCTAAGCCATATTTTTGAAAGAAAAGGAGTTGCTAGCCAGTTATTGTTGCGAAAGAAATTACTACTTCTCAAGTTCAACGAGGAAGAAGATAGTCTTGAATCCCATTTCTTGACATTTGATAAGTTAGTAAGAGAACTGAAATCTGCTGGAGCTACCATAAGTGAAACCGATATCGTTTGCCATCTGCTATTAACTCTTCCTATGATACGATAGTAACAGCTTTAGAAACGTTGAACCCTGACTCACTGCAATCATCGTTTATGAGGAGTAGACTTCTCGATGAGGAAATTAAAAGATATGGAAAAGGTACATATCCTAATTCAGAAAGTTCTGCTGCTTCTTCGGGAGAAAAAAAGTTGTTCAAATTCCGTTGCTATTTTTGCGGGAAAATAGGACACAAGAAAAGTGAATGCAGAAAACTGAAAGAGAAGAAGGATTGGAAAAATCATAGACGAGCACATATTGTGGAAAAAGATGATGATAATGTAGCATTCATCGAATGTATTGACAAACAACCAGACAAAAATTGTAACGTTTTGAAGTGGGTGTTAGATTCAGGTGCCAAAAATCATATGGTAAATTCCACACGATATTTTGAAGAAACCCGGAAGTTGGCAAAACGAACGAAAATAATTTGGCGAATGGAGATGAAGTTGAAGCGACGGAAGTAGGTGACCTCAAAACCATTTTTCATCATAAAAATGGCAATGAAAGACAATGTGACATGAAAAATGTTCTTATTGTTCCTGATTTGAAGTTAAATTTATTTTCTGTGAGACGTATTGAATTTGCTGGTATGGACATTCACTTCAGTAAAGGAGAAATAAAAATATATAGAAACGAGGAAATAATTGCTGAAGGAGAGAAATCCGGAAAATTGTATGAAATTCAATTTGAAGTTGTCAAGTCGGAAGGAAATATTTTTGCTGAAATTTCATCTAATCAAGAAGAAATGTGGAAACTATGGCATTGGATCACTTGAGCCACGAGAATATTTGAAAATTAATCAAAAATGGTATGGTGGAAAGAATAGAAAATATGAAGAAAAATAATTATGACATATCTGAAGCATGTTGTAAAGGGAAACAATCTCAACTACCATTTTCAAAGGAATATCATGTTAAATCCAAGCGCCCACTGGAATTGATTCATAGTGATGTTTGCGGCCCCATAACACCAGAAACTTGGGATGGAAAAAGTACTTCGTGAGTTTCATCGATGATTATACACATTTCTCTATGGTGTACTTGATTCGAAGTAAAGATGAAGTTTTAAATTACTTCAAACAGTATGAATCAATGGTAACTGCACGTTTCGGAGGTAGAATATCAAAGTTCCGTTGTGACAATGGTGGTGAGTTCAGATCAGTAGAATTTCAAGATTTTTGCAATGAAAAAGGTATAGAGGTGATACCGACGATTCCTCATACACCACAGCAAAATGGAGTTAGTGAACGCATGAACAGAACCCTGATGGAAAATGCTAGATCAATGATTTATGCTGGTATGTCCAAATGCATGTGGGGAGAAGACATTTCAATAGCAACATATGTCACAAATCGAAGTCCTTATCGATCGATGTGTTATAGACAAACACCAAACAAAATGTGGACAGGAAATGTGCCAAATTTGTCAAATTTAAGAATTTTTGGTTCTACTGCATATGTACATGATCCAAAGAACCTGAGAAGGAAGTTAGATTCAAAGTCTGAAAAATGCCTTATGGTTGGATACGCAGTGAATGGGTATAGACTTTGGAATCCTGCAAAAAGAAAAGTCATCATTGCTAGAGATGTCCTATTTGATGAACAGATGGAAGAAAATAAATTCCAGAATCACCCAATACATGATATTGCCCGAGATGGCACGTCAATGTCAAAACCAGAAATATCACAGATGGAAGAAATGGATAATGTGAATGAAAACAGCGAAGAAATAGGAAATGGGATGAACGAAGAGGATAACTTAAGAAGGAGCAAAAGAAACATAAGAAAACCTATACGTTTTGAAAACTATTCAAGTCTGGCAAGCAATCAAACTGACATTTATGACTATCAATTTGCATTTAAATTGAGGAACGAGATGACAGAGAGAAGTGGGAAAAAGCTATCAGTGAGGAAATGAAAAGTTTGGAGAAGAACAATACGTGGACTATAACAAAATTACCGGAAGATAGGCAATGCATTGGTTGTAAATGGATTTCTCAAATCAAACGAGATGGTGGAGGCAAAATGAATAAATATAAAGCGAGACTGGTTGCTGAAGGATATTCACAACAAGAAGGGTGCGACCACAATGAAACGTATGCGCTCGTTGCGAAAATGAATACCATTAGGATCATTAGAAAAAATCGAATTAAACGGTTTTCTTCACATAAAGGATTCAATATAAAATTGAACCAGAGAATGGTAGATCTCAGGTGAAAAACAACTACTTTCCTGGCAAATACCACGCAGAACGTTGAATGATATTCACCTGAAAATCCATGCATACTTCCATATAATATCAATGGACATTGAATGCAAATGTTTCTTTCTGATAAGCTCGATTATGTTTAATTTATGTCGTGTTCACCTAACAATCCGCATACCGGTTTCAGGCTTCTTGACCCTCATCAGTACGGAGTAGTCAACCAGCCAAAGGTCCAAAGAACTCTGGCTGAAGTGAGACACAACGTAAACAAACCATCATCGAGTTTGTAACACCTATAGGTACGCCGGAAAGATAAACTTTAACTGGCGGTACCTAGTGACAGAAAAAACACTCCGAAAATCTCCCACCTCGATAGGTTTCTAAATAAAGATTCCTTCTCAGTAGATGGCAAGCCCGTCTAGCATATAGTGAAAGATAAGTGCCATGTGAAGTGGAATGAATAGAAAAATCGAATTAAACGGTTTCTTCACATAAAGGATTCAATATAAAATTGAACCAGAGAATGGTAGATCTCGGTGAAAATAACTTTCCTGGCAAATACCACGCAGAACGTTGAATGATATTCACCTGAAAATCATGCATACTTCATATAATATCAATGGACATTGAATGCAAATGTTCTTTCTGATAAGCTCGATTATGTTTATTTTATGTCGTGTTCACCTAACAATCCGCATACCGGTTTCAGGCTTTTGGCCCTCATCAGTACGGAGATCAACCAGCCAAAGGTCAAAGAACTCTGGCTGAAGTGAGACACAACGTAAACAAACCATCATCGAGTTTGTAACACCTGAGTACGCCGGAAAGATAAACTTTAACTGGCGGTACCTAGTGACGAAAGAAACCTCCGAAATCTCCACCTCGATAGGTTTCTAAATAAAAGATTCCTCTCGAGAGTGGCAAGCCCGTCTAGCATATAGTGAAGATAGTGCCATGTGAAGTGGAATGAATAGAAAAATCGAATTAAACGGTTTCTTCACATAAAGGATTCAATATAAAATTGAACCAGAGAATGGTAGATCTCAGGTGAAAACAACTCTTTCCTGGAAATACGCAGAACGTTGAATGATATTCACCTGAAAATCCATGCATGCTTCCATATAATATCAATGGACATTGAATGCAAATGTTTCTTTCTGATAAGCTCGATTATGTTTGATTTATGTCGTGTTCACCTAACAATCCGCATACCGGTTTCAGGTTCTTGGCCCTCATCAGTACGGAGTAGTCAACCAGCCAAAGGTCAAAGAACTCTGGCTGAAGTGAGACCAACGTAAACAAACCATCATCGAGTTTGTAACACCTATAGGTACGCCGGAAAGATAAACTTTAACTGGCCGTACCTAGTGACAGAAAGAAACACTCCGAAAATCTCCCACCTCGATAGGTTTCTAAATAAAAGATTCCTGCTCAGTAGGAGTGGCAAGCCCGTCTAGCATATAGTGAAAGATAAGTGCCATGTGAAGTGGAATGAATAGAAAAAATCGAATTAAACGGTTTTCTTCACATAAAGGATTCAATATCTTTCAATATCACTTCAGCCAGAGTTCTTTGGACCTTTGGCTGGTTGACTACTCCATACTGATGAGGGCCAAGAAGCCTGAAACCGGTATGCGGATTGTTAGGTGAACACGACATAAATTAAACATAATCGAGCTTATCAGAAAGAACATTTGCATTTAATTCATTGATATTATATGAATGCATGGTTTCAGTGATATCATTCACTTCTCGTGGTATTTGCCAGAAAGTAGTTGTTTTAAACCCGAGATCACCATCATCGAGTTTGTAATACCATGTATGCCGAAAGATAAACTTTAACTGCGTTCTAGTGACGAAGACACTCGAATTCCCACCTCGATAGGCTTTCTAAATAAAGATTCCTCTCAGTAGAGGAATGCTCTTTAGCATAATAGTGAAAGATAAGTGCCATGTGAAGTGGAATGAATAGAAAAAATCGAATTAAACGGTTTTCTTCACATAAAGGATTCAATATCATTCAATATCACTTCAGCCAGAGTTCTTTGGACCTTTGGCTGGTTGACTACTCCATACTGATGAGGGCCAAGAAGCCTGAAACCGGTATGCGGATTGTTAGGTGAACACGACATAAATTAAACATAATCGAGCTTATCAGAAAGAAACATTTGCATTCAATGTCCATTGATATTATATGGAAGTATGCATGGATTTTCAGGTGAATATCATTCAACGTTCTGCGTGGTATTTGCCAGGAAAGTAGTTGTTTTTCACCTGAGATCTACCATTCTCTGGTTCAATTTTATATTGAATCCTTTATGTGAAGAAAACCGTTTAATTCGATTTTTCTATTCATTCCACTTCACATGGCACTTATCTTCACTATATGCTAGACGGGCTTGCCAATTCTACTGAGGAGGAATCTCTTATTTAGAAACCTATCGAGGTGGAGATTTTCGAGTGTTTCTTTCTGTCACTAGGTACCGCCAGTTAAAGTTTATCTTTTCCGGCGTACCTATAGGTGTTACAAACTCGATGATGGTTTGTTTACGTTGTGTCTCACTTCAGCCAGAGTTCTTTGGACCTTTGGCTGGTTGACTACTCCGTACTGATGAGGGCCAAGAAGCCTGAAACCGGTATGCGGATTGTTAGGTGAACACGACATAAATTGAACATAATCGAGCTTATCAGAAAGAAACATTTGCATTCAATGTCCATTGATATTATATGGAAGTATGCATGGATTTTCAGGTGAATATCATTCAACGTTCTGCGTGGTATTTGCCAGGAAAGTAGTTGTTTTCACCTGAGATCTACCATTCTCTGGTTCAATTTTATATTGAATCCTTTATGTGAAGAAAACCGTTTAATTCGATTTTTTCTATTCATTCCACTTCACATGGCACTTATCCTTCACTATATGCTAGACGGGCTTGCCACTCCTACTGAGGAGGAATCTTTTATTTAGAAACCTATCGAGGTGGGAGATTTTCGGAGTGTTTCTTTCTGTCACTAGGTACGCCAGTTAAAGTTTATCTTTTCCGGCGTACCTATAGGTGTTACAAACTCGATGATGGTTTGTTTACGTTGTGTCTCACTTCAGCCAGAGTTCTTTGGACCTTTGGCTGGTTGACTACTCCGTACTGATGAGGGCCAAGAAGCCTGAAACTGGTATGCGGATTGTTAGGTGAACACGACATAAATTAAACATAATCGAGCTTATCAGAAAGAAACATTTGCATTCAATGTCCATTGATATTATATGGAAGTATGCATGGATTTTCAGGTGAATATCATTCAACGTTCTGCGTGGTATTTGCCAGGAAAGTAGTTGTTTTTCACCTGAGATCTACCATTCTCTGGTTCAATTTTATATTGAATCCTTTATCTGAAGAAAACCGTTTAATTCGATTTTTTCTATTCATTCCACTTCACATGGCACTTATCTTTCACTATATGCTAGACGGGCTTGCCAGTCCTACTGAGCAGGAATCTTTTATTTAGAAACCTATCGAGGTGGGAGATTTTCGGAGTGTTTCTTTCTGTCACTAGGTACGGCCAGTTAAAGTTTATCTTTTCCGGCGTACCTATAGGTGTTACAAACTCGATGATGGTTTGTTTACGTTGTGTCTCACTTCAGCCAGAGTTCTTTGGACCTTTGGCTGGTTGACTACTCCGTACTGATGAGGGCCAAGAAGCCTGAAACCGGTATGCGGATTGTTAGGTGAACACGACATAAATCAAACATAATCGAGCTTATCAGAAAGAAACATTTGCATTCAATGTCCATTGATATTATATGGAAGTATGCATGGATTTTCAGGTGAATATCATTCAACGTTCTGCGTGGTATTTGCCAGGAAAGTAGTTGTTTTTCACCTGAGATCTACCATTCTCTGGTTCAATTTTATATTGAATCCTTTATGTGAAGAAAACCGTTTAATTCGATTTTTTCTATTCATTCCACTTCACATGGCACTTATCTTTCATTAGGATCATTGTTGCTATTGCGAATTTCCAAAATATGCAAATATATCAGATGGATGTGAAGACTGCATTTCTGAATGGTGCTCTGAAAGAGGATATTCATTTGAAACCGCCAACAACGATTGTTACCGGAGAATTGGTGTGTAAACTGAACAAATCCCTATATGGATTAAAGCAGGCTGGCAAATGTTGGAATGACAGATTGAATAAATTCTTGATCAGTTTGATGTTCCGAAAATCATTACATGATTGTTGCCTATACATGACATCAATTTGCGATTTACCTGATTATTTCCGTCGACGA
Organism: Gonioctena quinquepunctata; assembly: GCA_018342105.1. NCBI lineage: Eukaryota > Metazoa > Arthropoda > Insecta > Coleoptera > Chrysomelidae > Gonioctena > Gonioctena quinquepunctata. The sequence continues at coordinate 721,809 of JAFIRS010000184.1, forward strand.
TCTGTTGTTAGTTAGCAACAGTTTGGAAGAAATCCGGAAAATTAAAGAAAAGTTGTCAAATGAATTCGAAATGACAGACAATGGGGAAATCAGCTATTTTCTAGGTTTGGAAATTCAACGTGATAGAAATAGTTGTACGCTCTCGATAAGTCAGAAACAGTTTATGTTGAAAGTCCTGGAAAGATTCAACATGGAGAACTGTAAGGCAATTCCTACTCCAATGGAAGTGATTTTGAAACTTTCGAAAGAAGATGGAAGTGATGTCATAAAATTTCATAATAAAGAGCTAATAGGTTGTCTCACCTATCTTATGTTGAATTCAAGACCCGATTTGAGTGTAGCTGTCAACTACTTGAGTCGATTCCAGAGTTTTGCTACAAATATCCATTGGAACCATTCGAAAAGGATTCTAAGATATATCAAAGGAACTCTAGATACAAGATTAGTATTCCAAAAATGTGAAAATGTTCCGGTTCTCTTGGGGTTTGCAGATGCTGATTGGGCGAATGATATGCTTGATAGGAAATCAATTACTGGATACATTTTCAAATTATATGGATCTACAGTGATTTGGATAACCAGAAAACAGAAAACAGTTTCGTTTTCATCATCAACTGAAGCTGAATATATTCCACTAAGTACAGCTGTCTGTGAAGGAATATGGATACAAGATATCTTAACAGATTTAAAAATAGATTTTTCGAAACCTACCGCCCTATTTGAGGATAATCAAGGATGTATATCAATTTCAAAATGCCCTCAAGATCACAAGCGTGTGGAGCACATTGATACGAGGTATCATTTTATCAAAGAAAAAATTGAGGATGGATGTTTCGATGTGCAGTTTATCTCATCTGCCGAACAGCAAGCTGATATTATGACCAAGGCTCTTGCAAAACCGAAATTCGACTATTTCAAAAGGCAGTTGGAAATATTCAATTTAAGGGGGATGTTGAATATCATAATTGAATATATTTTGTTCAGATGTTATTCGAAATAAAAGAGAGAGGGAGTAGTAAATAACGATTGTCAATAAAAGTCAGATAAACAGTTTTCCTGGTTTTCCTTTGAGATATTATTTCTGGAGTGAAATATAGATAATATTTCAAAAGAAACTGCTACGGATATGGTAGGAGAGGGTACCACGATGATCATCATCACCTGCCAGGACACCCCCCACGTTCTGACTCACCTGCGAGGGCAGGACCATCTAGAGAGTCCTCGGACAGTTACCAGAAAAATTAGCCAGAAGACGAGTTCATTCTTGGGATGGATCTGATAAGTGACCATATATTTTCTTTCGATGGTGAGCAGAAAACCATGAAATTGGAGGGGAAGAATTTGTTTCAACAACACCATCCGAAAGGAAGCGTTCTGTGAAATTGCGGATAGCCAAAACTGTCAAGTTCAAGTCAAGTCAAGTTCATCTGAGAAGATCATTGGGGCTCGACTAGAAGAAGACCCTGGATGCTGTGTTAGAATAATACAGCCATGTGAAGAATCTCCCAGCAAATTATTACTTGCACAAGCTCTCATTAGGACAAAACAAGTCATCCCTGTAAGAATCGCCAATGTATTCCCTGATGGAATAACAAAAGCGAGACATCTTAGGAGTATGTGAACCAATTGAGTGGGTAGCAGACTGAAAAACAAGCGGATACCAGCGGATTTCTAACACTTATTCATATTTTATAAATCCAACATTATCTCTGAATATTTCAATATTGAACTGTAAAAACCCATTATCATAAAGTGACAATGGAAAAATAGGTTAGCATTGAAATCTTACTGATCTTGTTCATTATGGATCAATACTTACGCGATTTTGAAACACAATCGATTCCGACATATAGTATTGATACAATTGATGGATATTCGGAGCTTAAACATAAATCTGGATGAATTCAAAATTATCTTACAGAACATGTCATCTGATTTCGATTGTATAGTATTGAGCGAAACTAGAGAAATAACTGATCTGAGCCTCTTTCATATCAATGGATATGACGTGATAAACAATGAGAGTAATTATAATCAAAATGATGGAATAGTAGCCTACATCAGAGCACCCTTACAATTCTCCAACAAATCAATCGAAATATTTAATAACATTAAAGCACTTGAAATTCATATCATTATACAGATACAAAAATACTATAGTCATTGCGGCATTATACAGGTCGCCAAATTCAACTTTCCAGGAGTTTAATATGTGAATCTCTAGATTTCTTGAAGATAATAATAATGGCGAAGATGATCTTTGCGTATTCATAGCCCTGCCAAAAATATCACATGAAATCTCATAAAAAAATATAGACGAATTATGAGAATTTATAAGGATCTATGAGGAAAGTCTGTGAACTAAACGTACGTTATCCCTGACACATAATCTTTTTGAAAGTTTGTATGAGGATTTATAAGTAGATGTACTTTATAAGGCAGTAGTTGAGGTATTCTACTTTCAATTACGACGATATTATATGCTCATTCACATGCTTGTGAACGTATGAGAAATGTGTGGAGAGAGTGGGTTCAGGATTTGATGGTTTGGATTAGGAATTCCTTATCGAATTTTATGCGATTCCTATAAGCTCAAAATCACTGAAAACTCGCAAGTGTCGATAAGAAAACAAGGATACAGAGTATGAGAGTTTGTATTAGGCAGTGGTGGTTCAAAGAGAGTATAAGATTCGATGAGGTATTCCAATTTCAATTACAACGATATGCTATGCTCTATGCTCATTCATTCATCGTGTGGAGAAAGTGGGTTCAGGATTTGATGGTTTGGATCAGGAACTCCTTTTAATTCTTGCGACTCCTTAAGCTTTCATATGATCGAATTATGACAATTCACAAGTTTCGATAGGAAAATAATATAAGAGTTTGTATTAGGCAGTGATGGTTCGAAAATCTATAAGATTTGATGAGGTAATCCACTTTCGATTACAATAATATTCTATGCTCATTCACAAGTCTGAGAAAGTACGAGAAATGTGTGAAAATTGACAATTTATAATATTATTGGATATCGTATGGAGAGAGTGGGTTCAGGATGGTCTGTATTAGGGGTATAGATTATTGACAATATTTGTTGTGGTTATGCTGTCAGAGGTAAAATTATTCGTTGTGCTAATTTTTGATGTTGGTTTGAGCAAAGTGTGGCATCGTGCCTCGTAAATGAGATTGTGAAAGTTTTTCTCTCATTCATCTAAGGTACGCTACACTTTAAGTAATAAATTATAGAGATAGAAAATAATATGTGTGAACACTTCCTCACTTTTTCAAGCGTATATACTCTATTAACTCGCATTCACTGGCGTTTTCTGGTTTAATTCCGGCGTTGAATCGTAATGAATAGGATTGATGACTATATAATGACTTAATGACCACAATACTACATAAAAAACGAACATATTCCCAACTTTTTTTGTTGGGGCCGTTGCGGGCTGATGTCTCACTCTATATGCAAAATCTGTCCTAGCTGTTTTGCAGCGGATACATGAAAATTGCCAAATATCTCCTTCTATAATAGACTGGCATATAGTGTATTAATTACTCAAATAATAATATGATTGTTGATTGAGTACAAAAAAATATATAAACTGATATTGTTGGTTTCAAAACAATAGTTTTATGAATTAGTTGGTATTTGAAATGCACATGGAAGAAAACATTTCAAATACTGAAAGTCCAGAAAATTCAAAAGTTTCTGCTAGGTATAATGATGACTGATTCCATATATATATATATATATATATATATATATATATATATATATATATATATATATATATATATAATATTTAGATGCTGCATGCTTATAATTTTGTAAATTTTATTATTTTTGCTATTTAGAAAAATGTTTTTGTGGGAATAGAGTTTTTTGAAGCAGATGTTAGTGGAGTAGCTTTAATCCATGAAATTGAATAACAAAACCATTTTTTTAAAACACTAAAAAAATATGAATGTCCTGCTGCCAATTGGAATGCCAATAGGTAGTGTAGCTAGGACATTTTTTTGAAGAAGATGAGACTGATTTATTCGGGTGAAGAATGTTTCCATAACATACTTCAGTTTCCTATTCTACTCAGTAGATACAACTGATATCATTTCGTTTTTGTACAGGGTGTCCCCACTTGAGGGTGTCACCCCTCCTTTATTCTCGTAATTCTCAACATATAATGATAAGTATTCTGAAGTTAGTAATATAAGAATATATAGCTCAAGAGCACCCACAATTTTTTTACATTTGAGAAATTGCATTAAAAATTATTTTTTACTCTTTAGTTTCTTAAACTATAATTTTATTTCATAAATATGTCACATCATAACTGGTACCATTTTTTTTAAAGCCCTCTATTTTGATAATACAGAAAAAAATTGCTCTGAAATCGAAAAATTCATAAAAAATTATTCAAAAAAAGTTTTTGAATGACAAAAATATAATGAATCATTTTAAGTATTTATTCATTGAATTTTCACTTTTCAAATGATCCATTAGGTAAAATAAATCAATATTTGTTTTTCTTCAGACGACTTTACCAAGACTTCAGAGAAAATAAAGCTAGCTGAAAACTTTTCGGGTATCCAAGGTGAAAATGAAGAATTGCCTTCTAGAAGGCCAATAAAAAAGGGCCCTGTTCTTTGAAACGTCAAGTGATGAAGATGACTGTATCGTGAGTATGTCTATTAAAAATAATAGATACAATTTTTTTTTGTGAAACTATTATTATGCTCACTAGTTACTTATTTTTGTTCTTGTCTTACCTCAACCTCTTCAATTGTTACAGTATTACTACATCAATCCAGGAAATTGAAGATAAAATCAAAAACATACTCTTATTGGCAGATACCTACTGTATGTTCATTCTTTATATAATTATCCATTCTATTCAAACCTTAAAAATACATTTAGTTTATGTGAAAATATTTAAAGTTGTATCTTTTTATTTTCATACAAATAAAATAGCTAAGTTTTGGATGACATTAAAAAAAGTTCATTCATAAATGAGGTATGGTATTGAAGAATAAAGTTTTTTAGCACATTTTGTTTCACTTTTCATATATGGTATTCTCAAATAAGTAGTCTATATATCACTAATTAAAAAGATACAGTCAGCACTTTATGGACAACTTTTATCTTTGTTATATTTAATACATCTCGTAGACAATTTTACAGTAATGAAAGTTTTATTTTCCATGAACTTAATATTATTTTACGGCTGATGATGGACACTCAGTGTCCGAAACATGTACCTGAGTGCTACATGACTTTCATAATGTCTTAGTTATGAAAGAGGGTATATGTGAATCATAATGACTTCTGGTTAATATATCGCCGATGGTTCTGTATGGATTCGATTTATGTTTTCACTCCAACTTCAATCTGATACACTCATTCGAACATACAAACCATATTGCAATCTTTCTTGGAATCGCCAATACAAGTAATAAGAGAAAACCACATTTGAAAACAATAAATTCCTGTAAGTGACTGCCATTATTTACCTGTATTAATCCACCAACAACAGTAGGAATATATGAAACTGTATAAAAACATATGGCATTCATCCTAGGAATCATGGTTAGAAACATATAGGAGCTGTATGGTGAGTGCACCTAAAAACTGTAGATATTACTGAGGAATTCCCGTTAGATACAAATGATGATGGCTTCTGGTGAATATCACCGATGGTTCTATATGGATATACGGTTTCACTATCCAACTTCAGTCTCATATACTCTCTTTCATTAACCGCTTGTTTAAACATATAAAAACCATATAGCAATCATTCTGGGAATCGCCATCAAAAACATATAGATGTTATGTGTGAGAACCACAATTTGAAACCTATATCCTTGTAAGTGACGGCTGAGAATTCTCATACATTCTCATGTATTTGCAAACTTCTTGACCTCATAGAAACATATAGCATTCATCCCAGGAATCACTGATAGAAACGGATATGAGTTATGTGTAATAAATAATAGTTTGAAAAAACTAAAAAACACGCTTTTATAGAAAACCAGACTAAAAAAATAGAAAATAAGAAAAAAAATTATTTTATTTAAAAAAAAGCGTGGGGTGCATGGTGTGTAATGTACTATATAATTATTGATACCATGCACCCCACGCTTTTTTTTAAATAAAATAATTTGTTTTTCTTATTTTCTATTTTTTCAGTCTGGTTTTCTATAAAAGCGTGTTCTTTAGTTTTTCCAAATTATTATTTATTTCCTACTTTTTAGTGTGGTTTATTTATAGAAGCGTGTTTTTTTTTAGTTTTTTTTAACTATTATTTTTATTATTTCTTTGCAAATTAAAAAATGGAATGATCTTATCAAATTAGGTAATCATAATCTCCGACCCCAACAACCCCCACATACCAATTTTGAATAGAATCAGACCATAATCACAAAACTCGGCCGCCATTTTGAAGCCGCCATATTGAATTTTCCAATTTTCACAGAAGAAATCATAATATTCGACCCCAAAAACCCCTACATACCAATTTTGAATAGAATCAGACCATAATCACAAAACTCGGCCGCCATTTTGAAGCCGCCATCTTGAATTTTCCAATTTTTATAAAAGAATCATAATTTCGACCCCAAAAACCCCCACATACCAATTTTGAATAGAATCAGACCATAATCACAAAACTCGTCCACCATTTTGGTGCCGCCATCTCGAATTTTCAATTTTACAAAAAATCATAATCTCCGACCACAAAAACCTTGATACCAATTTTGAAGCGAATCGGACCATAATCACAAAACTCGTACGCCATATTGTAGCCGCCATTTTGTTTTTTCTTTATACAAAAATTTCTAAATGCATTGTCACCGGAATTATGTACACCTGCCAAATTTCAAATCATTCGGACGTCTGGAAGTGGGTCAAAATCGCGCCCAAAGGAGTCGCTTTTTAAAAATAACTTTTGCAAAAAATAAGTTATTTGCACGAAATTTGGTACTCGGGGTTTTTTTGACGTTGGAAATCATAATTTTTTATTAATTTTCATGTAACATCTAGAGGGCGCTGCGTACGCTGTCATTATTTATTTCAAATTTTTGACAGTAAACTTTTGGTCCTTTTCATGAAAAAACCTTATTCCCACACCTTTTCCAAGTAAAAAATGTACACTTCCTCAACAACGCTGGAGGTGATCGTTTTCGAAATATTTACAATTTTCTATATCGATGCATGTTACTTAGCTCCTAGGGCGCTAAGTGAAGTTGCTGAGAACATTACAAAAACTAAGTATGTGGTAGGTGTCTTCAAAATATACTACTTTTTTCCTATGAAATGTTTATCGAAAAATGATTTGTTTTCGAGATACAGATTGTTGGAATTTTTCAAAACATGGTTGGATTTTGACATAAGTTTTTTGCAATTTTAGTTATTTTAGTTATCAAACCTTATACGCGGTATACCCGGACAGACTTCTTCCAAACTGAGCATTATCAAACTGCTTAATCAGTATAGCCAAATTTTATTTCAATAATTTTTGTCACTCTCCGCTTGCAAATTAAGTTAATCAAATCGAGTGGGCTATGAACGTTCGTTTATAAAAATAGAAGTTCGCTGCCACATTTTTACCTATTCATTGACAAATTCACAGTTCGGAGTTCATAAAGTGATTTTTTGGTACCATGCCCGACTTTACGAATGCTGAAATGGCTGATATGGTTTTTGCATACGGCTTGGCTGACGGAAATTCAACCGTGGCCAGACGCATCTATCAGGAAAGGTATCCCCAACGCGTCACTCCTTGTGCAGCGACATTTGCGAATCTTTTCCGGCGACTTTCCGAATCTGGAAGCTTTGAAAGAAATTCTGCAGTAGGACGGCCACGGACTACAAGAACTGTGGAATTGGAGGAGGCGGTTCTCGAAGAAATTAGTGAACATCCAGAGACAAGTACAAGAAAAATTAGTCAAACTTTAAATGTGAGTCACATGACCGTTAACAGAATTTTGAAGGGACATCAATTATATCCTTATCATATTTAGCGTGTCCAGGCACTTACGCTACGTGATTTTCAACCACGTATCGAATTTGCTCAATGGCTTCAAAGAAAAGTCGAACAACATCCCCAAATTTTATCGAAAATCCTCTTTACAGATGAGGCTAATTTTTCAAGAATGGTATCATGAACTTCCATAACAACCACATCTGGGTGGAAGATAACCCACATGCGATAACGTAAACTCATTTCCAAGACAGATTTTCTCTTAATGTATGGGTAGGCATAATTGGGGATTATTTAATTGGGCCTTATTTTCTCCCCTTACGTTTGAATGGAGATGCTTACCAAAATTTTTTGGAACACGAGCTTCCCCAGCTTATGGAAGATGTTCCCATTGGTCTCCGAAATCACTCTTGGTTTATACACGATGAAGCCCCTGCTCATTTCAGTCTGATTTCTTAGAGGTAGCATATATCCCCAACGATGGATAGGAAGAGGAGGCACTCAGCATTGGCCCCCGAGGTCACCGGACCTCAATCCCGTCGATTTTTTCTTTTGGGGATACCTAAAATCACTAGTTTATGCTAGCCCCATTAAAAACGAGGAAATGTTCAGGGATCGCATCATAGCTTGCTGCGAAACGATAAGAAACACTTCCGGCATTTTTCAACAGGTGCGGAATTCTTTGATGAGGAGAGCAGAAGCTTGTATTACTGTTGGAGGTCGTTTCTTGAACAGTTGTTGTAATAGTTGTTCCGTTCAATTTTTATATGTTTAATTGCCTAATAAATAACATAGTACTTCTCCGAATTGATTTTTTACAAACTCCGAAATGTAGCACTTTCTAATTGAATAACTAAACCTGACAATTTTTTTTAATTTGGGTTGATCCAGCAGTTTGATAATGCTCAGTTTGAAAGCAGCATGTGTTTAAAGTTTGATGAAAATAACAGCGGTTGCAAAAAACTTATGACAAAAACCAACCATGTTTTGAAAAATTTCAACAATCTGTATCTCGAAAACAAATCATTTTTCGATAAACATTTCATAAGAAAAAATTAGTTTATTTTGACGAGACCTACCTCATACTTAGTTTTTGTAATGTTCTCAGCAACTTCACTTAGCGCCCTAGGAGCTAAGTGACATGCATCGATATAGAAAATTGTAAATATCTCGAAAACGATCAACTCCAGCGTTGTTGAGGAAGTGTACCTTTTTTACTTGGGAAAGGTGTGGGAATAAGGTTTTTTCATGAAAAGTACCAAAAGTTTACTGTCAAAAATGTTAGGGCAATTTGAAATAAATAATGACAGCGTACGCAGCGCCCTCTAGATGTAACATGAAAATTAATACGAAATTATGATTTCCCACGTCAAAAAAACCTCGGGTACCAAATTTCGTGCAAATAACTTATTTTTTGCAAAAGTTATTTTTAAAAAGCGAACAAAAAAAAACACCCTTTTCCGGACACAAGTTTATAGACTTTTTTTTCTTAAAATTGTCTCAGGAATACGTCACTTGAATATTTTAATGTACTTATGTTACACCCTGTATATTTTTTATCAGTTTCTATGAGACATTTTTGGCAAGGAGGTGATATAAACATTGATTAACTAGTACCAGTTGATAGAAATACCGTAGAATATTTGAACATTTTGAATGAATTTGGTTACCAATCTGCAATAAATGTAGAAACTCGAGTCCAGGGTAATGCCAAATTATGTCTAGATCATATTTTCATCAATTCTGATGAAATCCTGAAATGAAATACAATTCCCTTAGTTCTAAGCACGCATTTAACAGACCACTTCACAACGAATTCACAGGTCATGCTGGAAAAGGAAGTCGAAAACAAAACAAATCATAACAAATACCTACCTAAATTTCATTAATAGTAACAAAATAAGTAACGTACTTGAACAAATCTCCTGGTTTCCAGTGTACAATTCAGATCACCCGGACACTACAACCAATACATACATTGATATTATTCAAGAGGATCTCGAACTATGTACAGAAAAGCGTCTATTCCGAAGAAAGTATGACCAAATTGCACCCTGGATGACCAATGTCCTGCTAAACTCTGGTAATTAAAAAAAATGTACCTGAATATCCAATAAAACACAGACAACATAGAGCTAAGGAGGGACTTCAAAATCTTCAGAAACAAACTGAACGCATTAATAATAAAAACTAACAATTACTTCAAACAAAAAATTGATTGTAATAAGAATAGTTCAAAAAATCTATGGAAAGTAATAGAAAAAATAAGGAAAACAAAAAAAAGAAAAAACTAACATAAATAAAATCAAAAGTGTCAATGGTGAACTAACTAACATGGGAAAAAACTTGGTAGAAAAAATAAAAATAGACCCACTATTCCAGTTCAGTAGAGCAACTATGCCCTACTCATTTGTATTCAACCTGTTGACATGAAAGAAATCGAAAATGCAATAATGGACCTTAAAAATAAGAAGGCGGTTGGTAAGGATTATTTGAAAGCTGAAACCATCAAAATAATAAATCCTGGAACCTCTAACTTATACTATAAGGCAGTGTTCAGCAGCATTCAAATACTCTATAATTACCCCATTGTTCAAAAGAGGTGATATAACGGAAACAATCAACTATCGGTAGACATTTGCTCTTAAAATGGCGGCGCAGGAGAATTTTCTCTAAAATCAATATGACGTCACTGTGACGTCATCCATCGAATTTTCGTTAAGCAACCTAATAAAATAGCAAATAAACGAAGCACTTTGATTAGTTTTTGATGGAACATGCATAAATTTTGATTTGTCGGTCAGGATTCCTTTTAGTAGTTCTTTCAAATAACATTCTTTCTCTTGCATTTTCTCGAAAATTTTAAACGGTACTTTCTTAAAGTAACATTACAGTATAACTCAGTATCTACAGATAAATGCTTGATACACTACGCCTCTTATTTTTATTTTCAATTACAAAATCAATGACAGTTGTATTTTTCATTGCACCTAAATGAATAACTACGTGTACATAAATTTCAGGTATGATTAATTTAATTTTAAACAATTTTTCTATTTTAAACAATTACACTAAAAAACTGGAGGGTAAAAATGCATTCAATCAAATGTTTTATCCGCTGACCGCCTTCTTGCTGGCACAATTGAATTCTTCCGATATTTTCTCAAATGTTGTTCTGAAATAATGTCAATAGTTTGTAACATTCGGTTATCTAGGATCTCTCAAGTTCGTGAATGAGCTGCTTACACTTTTTATTTGAGAAAACCCCATATAAGTCCATTGGAGTCAAGTCGGGCGATCTGGCTGGCCACCGGATTGGACTACTAGTACCCAACCAATTCTCCCCAAATCGTTCAGTAAGGTAGTTCGTTACAGTTGCATTATGAGCGGTAGCGGTATCTTGTTGGAAGATGAATCCATCATTTCCATCTAAATGCAAGTTTCCCAAAAAATGTTCAATTTGGTTTTGAAGAAATTCCAAATACATTTCACCATTTTAAAGGTCTGTAAAAAAATTGGACCAATGACGTTAAGTCCTAGTATACTCAACCAAACATTCACTCTAAAACGCTCTTGAAATGCACCTTCCCTTACCAAGCGTTGATTTTCTCTAGCCCAATAGCGAGTGTTGTTTGTTGAACATACCGAGGTTGTAAATCTAGATTCATCTGATAATAGTATTTTATAATGGAATACTCTAATAACATTATAATTTTCCAAAAACCAATTGCAACAATTTAAGCGCCTCTGAAAGTCATTTTCGTATAAGTGATGGTGAATTTGGTGTTTGCCCAACTCTCGGAAGCAGTTCGATCATATTCTACACAAGCTAAAATATTTGTCTCAACTTCTTCACTTACTATAAAGCCATTGGCATCTTCATCTGCATTATTTTCATTTTTCAAGTGTTGAACTAACCATGAAGGAGTGTCACAATCTCGGAAATCGTTCTACATATAATGTCTTCACTTGACTGGCATTTTTCCTTCATTCGCCATAGATAAGCAGCATATCAATTTGATGTAAAAACCATAGCTTATAATGAAAAACCAACAATGAAACTGAACACCAAAACACGACGAAAGGAAACTTTCCACAAACCTAAACGGGAATACAAAATTGAACTTATTGAGAACAATTATAACAAACTATTTTGATGTTTCTGAAGCCTAGTCCAGACCTACCTACATTTGCCCGCAAACATTTGAACATCTGTATAAAAACAGTATAAAAGCTGTTTGAAAAGTGTTTGCAAACATTGGTTTAAAAGCAAATGTTTTTTGTTTTCCGTCCAGGATGGAAAACACGCAAACAACCAAGTCTGGACGTGTTTGGGCAAATGTTTATCATTTCATTTCGAAGTAGCATTGTCAGCGGTAGTCGCACAAATGTATATTGTTAATTTTTTATTGTAAATATATAAATAAAAGGCGATATACAATGAATATTTTCTCACTATATTATGCTTATGAGAAGTTTAATGTGCGGACTATAAAAATCGAAATAAAAAAGGTGATGCACATAAAACTTTTTTGAAAAAGTACGTCAGACATTGAAATAAAATTACCAATAAAAAACCTTTTTAAAGGCAAGCTTTTATTTAAACCGTGTACTAAAACGTATAAATAGTTATTTATTATATAAGGGAAAAAAGTATTAGATTTTAGTTCGAGGTTGTCTCCCGACGTGAAGCGAATTTTTTTCTGTGACGGGAAAAACGACGATTTAATATTGAAAAAAGATATTATTACAATATATTAAAGTCAGAAAGTTATCGATGTCAAATTTGAATTTATAAACTGGTAGGCCGTTGTACTTATAGCGACAATTAGACTTGCGTTGCTAAGAAAACCTTTGAAGTAATCAAATATCTGTCAATCTAATTATGTGATTTGATTTAAAGATTGCGAACTTCGTGGTTGTTCAGTAGTTATTTTGAATAATATAAAGTTAAAAAATGTCAGATTCCGAGTTTTCTCTGACTCCACCGGAGTTAGTAGATGTAGCGAAAGTAGCGTTACAAAAATTATTGCCCGCTAAATCGCGGAAAATTTACGGAACCGCGTATTCAAGATTTAGGGCATGGAAGATGAAAAAGACATGCAGTTCTTTCTCGGAGACGGTATTATTGGCTTATTTTTCGGAACTGGCACAAGGACAAAAGCCATCAACAGTGTGGTCGAATTATTCAATGATTAAAAGTATTTTACAATCCAATAATAATGTAGACATTTCAAAATATTTCAAACTAATTACATTTCTGAAACAAAATGGGAAAGGTTACACGCCCAAGAAAGCTGCGATTTTTAGGAGTACACAAATTAGTGATTTTCTAAATGATGCTCCCGATGAAGTTTATTTAATGGCCAAGGTTGTTGTTGTATTTGGGATTGCAGGAGCTTGTCGAATTTGTGAAATCAGCCAGGTAACATTAGATGATATTGAAGATTCGAGACCGTTATTAATTGTGAAACTTAAGAAAACAAATAATGATAAAAACAGGAGATTTGTAGTTACTGAAGAATATATTAAATTTTACCGAATGTACATAGCAGCAGCACACAGCAGCAAAGGATAGCCGCCTGTTTTATGCATATCGCTATGGAAAATGTATCAATCAGGTGTGGGTAAAAATCAGTTTTATAAGGTACCTGAAAATGCTAACTTATATACAGGTCATTCATTTCGAAGATCGTCTGCTACACTTTTAGTTGAATCTGGGGGAGACTTGATGGCACTATAGAAACATGGCGGTTGGAAGTCATCAACGGGTCGTTGAATGGTATGTTGATGAATCGGCAGCACACAGGACAGAAATAGCTAATAAAGTGTTTGTTTACAACGTGTGGCAGTGCTGAAATAACACCCGATTTGCGACCAGGACATTAACGGCAGTTGTGTCCATGGCAGAAAAAAATATAATTTCAACACAAGAAAATTCAATTGTTGTACCGAATAGTTCAAGGAACATGTCATTCATGCAATGCACATTTAATAATTGTACTTTTGATATAAAGAAAATGTAATTTTTGTATAATAAAATATTCGAAATATCCGGGAAAAAAGTACTCACTTTTTTCCCGGGAAAAAAAGTAATTTCATAAAAAGTGATATTTTGTTACCTCTCAACAGAGATAAAATTTCAAACTTTTTTCCCGTCACAGAAAAAATAAGTCAATGATTTAATTATTTTTTGTTGAATTATTTGGTTTTAAAAAGCTTGTCGCGCGAAGTGTTCATAAAAGTAGGTACCAATCAATTTGATAGGGCAGTGATTGGTTGGTAAGTAAGAACTTAAAGTATTTAATTTTTACAAAGTATTCATAAAAGTAGGTACCAATCAATTTCATTGAACAATGATTGGATGGTAAGTAACAACTTGTCGAAGTATAAATTTTATTACAATTCGCGCGACAAGCTTTTTGAAACCAAATAATCTTCAAACTTTAAACTTATTTTATACGTTTTAGTACACGGCTTACATAAAAACTTGTCTTTAAAAAGGTTTTTTATTAGTAATTTTATTTTTTGCTTTTTAGTTAGTTCGCCTTAATCTGTTCATTTCAAGTAGAGCATCGTTATTACAAGGTCTCTTCCCTGTAAGTTTTGAGCTGAAAGAAATCATGATCTCCGACCCCAGAAACTTCCACACACCAATTCGAATAGAATCTGGCCATAATCACAAAACTCGTCCGCCATCCTGAAGTCGCCAACTTGAATTTATAGATTTTGTAAAAAAAATTATAATTTTCCGAACCTGAAAAGCCTCCACATACCAATTTTGAATAAAATATGACCATAATCAGAAAACTCGTCCTCTATCTTGGGGCCACCATATTGTCGAAAAATTCAAAATCTCCGACCTCGAAAACCGGCGCATACCAATTTTGAATCGAATCGGACCATAATCTCAAAACTCGCCTTCCATGAATACCCCACAAGAGGTTATCTTGACGATGGAAGATAGTGACTAAAGTTTATCTTTCAGTCGCAGATGATTCCACATCTGATTTTATGAACATCCTGTTTATATTTTCAACAAATCGCCTTCCATCTTGAATTTCGACAAAAAATCAATAATCTCGTCCGCCATCTTGAAGCCGCCATTTTGTTTTTTCTCTAACAAAAATTCCATAATGCATTGTCACCGGAATTATGAACATCTGCCAAATTTCAAATTAATCGAACGACTAGAAGTCGGTCAAAATTCACTTGAAAGATTTGACCCTAACTTACGATCTAACTGACAAGTGAAACTAAATGAAAGCTTGTAAAAAAGATTCAGGCACTGAAAAATCAATTTCGCCGAGAGCATAAATAATTAATGGACTCGCAACGAAATGGGGCACCCCCAAGCAAGTATACTGGTTTGGCTATGAGAGACTATTATTTTTTCTGCAAGGGTATAAGTCTAAAAGAAAAAATCATAACACCACCATTTTTCAAGTTGTAGCGTAGGCTTCCCGCAACATAGTACTGATTGATATTTACTTTATGTGTAAAAAATGCAGGCGCTGTTGGATCATTAGTTTTTGCATAATTACAATTGAATTTTTTTAATGTACTTCATAGGTGGTTCGATTTTAATTTTTCAAAAACATATTTCAAGTACGAGTATAGTACTATAAACGTCTATTCTCATTTTGCGTTAAAATGCTGCGAAATAGGTGAGAAATACTTGCAAACATGACCGAAAACGGGCGAGCGCGTGAAAGCAGTTAGGGGGTATAGCAGCAGATTCATAACTTGCGCTCGGCGCCCTTGTAATACTATATATATATATATGTATATATATATATATATATATATATATATATATATATATATATATATATATATATATATATATATATATATATAATTACGCTTCCCCGCGTCTGCTGCCCTAACCCACTACTCTGTCGCTTTCACACGCTCGCCCGTTTTCGGTCATGTTTGCACGCATTTCTCTCCTAACGCAAAATGAGAATAGACGTTTTATAGTACTATATTCTACTTGCCAATATCTGTTTGCAAAATTTAAGTCAGATCACCTATGACCCATCCAGGCTAGCTCCAAAAAGTGCAATGAAAAATTCAAATTGCAATTATGCAAAAACTAACTAATGATCCGACAGCGGATACATGAAGTACATATCAATCACTACTGTCGCGGAAAGCCAGCGCAACAGCTTTAAATATGACATGAATTTTTGAAAAAAACGCAGTTTTTTCGGTTTTTTGTTTTTCTACGTTACTAATAATCCGATCGAGTCGTACCATTTAGCATTTTGATTATCTACAATTCGTCCATTCGTTTTCATGTTACAAGCGAAAAATGAAAAAATAATACGATTTTTTGCTCTCAAATATTTATAACAAATCAAGCAATGAGAATTGTCAGTAGGAAATATAATAGGATATAACTACGGATCTTTTTTGGTGTGATGGCACAGTCGGTTTGCAGGTACTATTTCTGTCACAGAATCAATAGAGCAGAAAATCTCTATTGATTGGTCTATGAAGTTTCAAAGCCGTAATAATAGCGTTGACACAATGGGAACTATTTCCCATATTGATTGCTTTGAAATTCGAAATGTGTACATCAAACTAGTATATGAATCCCCACTTTCAGAGTTATTGCTAATGGGTATGGCTGTTATATACTATGTAGCTTGTTTGAATTAATATTTCAAACTCAGTAGATGTCATTCTAATGAAAAAATTCAATCCAGATCCATCAATCATTAATTTCAGGTGTTGTAACGAATTCAAATAATAGCGCCGTTTACACGTATGGTTCTTCTTGGTTTTGGTGCGTAGACTCCAAAAACGAATTAAATATCTCCGTGTAAATGCTGGGTGGAGTGGCGCCGACCGATTAAACTCTTCGTTAGTTGAGCCAAGTGCGGCTGGAAGACTATCAGATATAGTTTCTTCAGAACGGATCACCGATTTGGATAATTGGTACCCTACTCGGCAGCTGGATAGCTCCGACCATGAATCGACGAGTATTAGTGTCCATTCTAATGATAAGCTCTTAGAAAATGGTGTTTGCCCAAGGGAGTCGACTTCAGATGAGGCCGAATGTATCATTGATGCTAGCTTACCAGTAGACACCATGAAGGACCAATCCCCAATTTCGACATTGACAAAAAATGGAATTGTCGCATCACCTGAACTTAATATGGTTCCTGAGGCTTTCAGTTCAACCGCTGTTTCATTTTCGCCACCTAGAAGACGATTGAAAAATTCGCCAACCTTGTTCCTGCTGTGTCGAGAATGTTCCAAATGTTCGGGCTGAATTCCCGGAATCACTTGGGAAAATGTCAACGGCAGTGAAGAAACGACCTAGACTCAAAAACACTTTTGCAATGTGTGACTGACTAATTGTGTTCAGAACCTTTTTATTTAGTTATATAGTTATTAAAGTTAAAGTTGTATTTCCTTCCTTTTTCCAGTTATGAATTTTGAGTTTCAGGCAAACCATATTGTCATATTATATTTTTCAAGGTATAACATTTTAATTTATGTATTTTGTGAATATGTTTGATTTTTTTCTTATCCATATTGTCATATTGGATGAATTTTGATGATGTTTTATTTGTTTTGAGTTGTGGTTGCGACACTTCTGAAAGGAGGGAGTGTTGTAGAATATTGTGTAACCGGCAACCCTGGAAAAAATAGCGCGCGAGAATTGTAAAAAAGAGGAAGACTCTAACCTAACCGGGAGAGACATCGGGGGTTCCTGGATTACGTGTGTCTGAACCACAACAAAACATTGTATCTTCTGCATTTATCAAAATTATAACATTGTAAGTACAAAGTGGCAGTGTGCATTATTTACTTATTTAACAAACCAAAGACTGAGCTAGTTGGCGCCCAACAAAACAAAAATCAAACGAACAATTCCACGTAAAACGTGTACAATATAGATCAAGTTGCCAGAGAAAAAATTGTTGTGAACTTGGATGACGATAGTGACAGTGAAACTGACTTAGGTTAAAGTTTATTAATTTTTTTTATGACACTAAATTTTTTCGTATTGTATTTGTACCTGTTAAACTCAATTTGATAAATTTTATTTATTTTTCCACCATTTTTACATCAAATAGATAATTATGTAAAGAATTCAGTCATATCTGTACCAGAAATTTATGAAGTTGAGTTTTATATTCTACAAGCAAGAATATTTCGTATGTATATTAGTGTCCTATATTGATTGTACACTCCACTTTTCCGTACTGTTTATTTATTACTTGTTATTGAATCAGATGTAATACATCATCTTTAAGTTTATATATATTTTTTTTTTTCGATACATCAAGAATAAGTACCTATTTTTTACTGGGATTTGGAAAAATGTACTTTGTTGCATAGTAGAAGATAAAAAAGATATTTGTTTAGAAAAATTGTAGTTTAGCATTGTCTACGAATTTACTATAAAGTAACACTTTCCACACTCGTTAGTAAATATAACATTTTATACCAGCGAAATAATTTGTTAAACCGAGCCGTCAATAAAACATATCATCTTGTGAAAATTTCATTATAACGAGTACGTCTCTGCTTGTGGGCGGTTCCCCATTGAGCTTTATCGGCAATTAATCATAATGAGTCTCTTAGACGTATTTCAGTACTATACATATATTTGTACGCGTTCTCATGCCATACATAAGATTGTGATGAAACTTTGGTGAATTGTTGTGGACGCCCCCGCGAATGTTTCTGCATTAGGTTTGAGTTAGGTTTATGAAAAAAAAAAATTTTCATGTAAACTTAGTTATTTATTTGGGTTTAATGAAAAAGACAACCTCCAATGATTTTTTAATTGAAAATAAAAACATGAGGCGTAGTGCATCAAGCATTTATCTGTAGATACTTCAATGTTAATTTAAAAATGTATTTAAATGTTCAAGAAAATTCAAGAGAGAGAATGTCATTTGAAAGAATTACTAAAAGAAATTCTGATCGGCGATGAATCAAATGTTTTGGATGTTTCATCAAAAACTAATGAAAACTGACGAAAACTCGATCGATGACGTCACAGTGCCGCCATATTTATATTAGAAAAAATATCTCCTGCGCCACCATTTCAAAAACAAATGTCTACTTGTGATATTCCATTGAAAAGGGAATTATTAGCTTTTTCTAATGGCGTAAAAATATCCACAGGGTTCCATTTAAAATGCTCTATTCTATTTCCGGTAAAACCGGAAGTGATTTTCAATTGTTTTTTTATGGAAAATATGGGTTTCAAGGAATTATATCTTCGATCCAAATGTCTAAAGTCTAACTTAAAAAAAATAAGTAAACATTGTTTTTCAAGTTAAACGGTTTTATTGTAAGAACATAACACAAGATTTGACACACAAGATACAAACAAGGCAAGCTGAATAAAACCGTTGAAAAAATATGTAATCCGCCATTTTGTGGCGGCGGCCATCTTGGATTTATAATGATATCAAATACACATAATTGTATTGTCATCAGATCTGAAGGTTTGTACCAAATTTCAGATCAATCGGTCAACAGGAAGGGGGTAAAATTCGAATTACTAGATTTGACACACAAGACACAAACAAGGCAAGCTAAATAAAACCGTTGAAAAAATATGTAATCCGCCATTTTGTGGCAGCGGCCATCTTGGATTTACAATGATACCGAATACACATAATTGTATTGTCATCAGAACTGAAGGTGTGTACCAAATTTAAGATCAATCAGTCAACAGGAAGGGGATAAAATTCCAATTACTAGATTTGACCCACACAAGACACAAACAAGGCAAGCTGAATAAATCCATTTAAAAACAATGACGCTATGGCCAATGATTTCTTTGGCACCCGCGCGGTATATAGTGTTTTCGCTCGTAAACAACAAAATTAACCTTTCAAATTGCTCAGAGCACTGGAAAATTAGTGGAAAAGACACCGTCTGGAGGAGAGTTTCCTTAAACAGTATTTGGAGACATGATACAGTCAAATCAAATAACAAACAGAAAAACGTTGATACCTCCCAACTAATCATAAAGTAATAATATCATAATATCATTGAAATGTACTTTTTCTTACTTCCTTCCTACCCACTAAATTTTATTCAACGCCAAATCAAATTAGTCAATATGCTGGTGATACTAATATATAATGAAAAATTTAAGGGATAGTGTATCTTTTCATGTATTAAATCTTCTTTATTATGCATTGGTACAATCGACCCTTCAATATGGTTTTACGAGCTGAGCTGCATCATCTCACTTTGATAGAGCTTTCATAGCTCAGAAAAATACTTGTAAGAGCTATGTATAATGTGTCTCCAGTCATTTTATTTAAACCACTTTATAAAAAAATCGAGTTTCTGACGTTACCTAGTCTGTTTATATTATGAGCATGCTTTTAATAAAAATGAAGATATATCATATAACACAAGACATAAATAAATATCCGTCAATAATTTTTCAGGCTATGCATATGTCAACATACACTGAAGCACGTTGATCCAATGAGTTCAGTAACATATATGGAAAAAATCCAGACATTTTTACCAGAACATATATTTAACAGAGTCGAGGAATTCTCTGAATGTTTAACTATATTTGTCGAATGTATAACATTTAAGGGGCCTATAGACGTACCAATTTATCGGAGCCGATATCGGGGGGCCGACGTCGGGACTGATTGGATCGACTGTACACACGTTCCGATTTTAATTTTCCCGATCAAGTGCTATCAGTTAGTATAGTCCGTAAAATAAAGGCGTGGAGTAATAAACCCTCATTTATTATGCAAAATCCAAAGATAATGGATTTTTCCTAGCAGTTCGTAATTATACCTAGCTGGATTTAATATGATAAGCGGTGTATTACTCCATGCCTTTGTTTTACGGACTATAGTTATACGTGAACCGGCAAGGATGGCTCCTGCTCTGTCGAAAAAGAAAATAATTGGGATTGCCTTAAGAGCGATTGGGTCCCAAAGGCACTTATGTTTTTTCCAACCTTCAGAATTATTCCCAAATTTGTTCACCATTTGTAACCTAATGATATTTCAATTCCTTCAATGATAACATAATGAATAACACATGAATAAAATGCAGTCTGAAATACACCATCAAAATTTTAGAAAAAAATCCAGTAATTTTTACCAGAACATATATTCAATAGAGTCGAGGAATTCTTCAAATGTTTAAGTATATTTGTCGTATGTATTTGTACATTTAATGTATTTCTAGTATGTTTTTGTTTTTGTAAACTGACTAGTCGGATAGAGTTGTTCAATGTATTATGTGTTATGTAAGATTCTCATAGATGAATAAATGTATTTCTTTCTGTTTTGGGAAATAAATAAAATCATTAAATTTGTGTGTTGTTTTTTTTTTGGGTGGCAGAAAAAATTGATATTCTGAGTTTTGCTGAAATAATTCCAACCAATTATTCCCAATTTTGTTCACCATTTGTAACCTAATGATATTTCAATTGCTTCAATATTAATAACATATGATTAAAACGCAGTCTGAAATAGTATATTATGATACAAGTGTATAAGTGAGCCTTTAAAGCACGCGCAACGAGTTTGCTCAACGTTGCAAGTACTTTGAAACACGGCGTGTTTTAATCTTGAGATTTCGCACGCTTTTTGGTTCATAAAACAAAGATTATGATACAGGTATGATAAAAAAATATTTTCATATCATGTCACTTCACCTTCACAACTCTAGAAATGACCTTTCAGTAGCTCATGTAAAGTTGAGAATAAAAACTTTTCTATCTTCTTACTAATGCCCGAAAATATAAGCAGAACCGGGTTCGATATTTTTTTATTGAAAAGCCCAGAGTGTTATATTGAATGAGTTGATTTTCAACTCTCAGTTACTTGTTGACTGAAAATGTAAAGGTAGGATGGAATTACCGACATAAGATCTGTAGACTTGTGATTTGTAACATTCATTTCGTCTGATATATGTATGCTACATCAAGAAAATAGTAACTTTGAAAATGAATAGCAACATACTTTCATCTTTCGAATGATATATGAAATGTTTTTTTCAATTTGAAACCACCTCTGAAAATATTTAAAACATCAAACAAATGGAATCAAACATGTATATATTATGTACATAGCTGTTCAAAAAATACATTTTTAAAGTATATTAATATATAATTTGATCCAAAGCACTCATTATCATCACTGCTCTTAACACAAATACCTAACTATTCATTGAAAATAAACAGTCTTACTCATCTACGAAATGTTTGTCTCAAGCTATAGTTCATTTTATTCATTTTCAATCCTCCAATATAGTTTTCTCTATTGGTTTTTTTCATGTAAAATACATCGCATATGTGTACCTCTTCTGCAGACACAAAAAATATGAATTTCATTTTATTGGTCTTTTTCCCCAGGAAGTAAAAAATATCAGTTGAAGGTTTGACATTTGAAGTGGAAAGCCAAAATATCTTCCAGAAATAATATTCTGGGGATCTCGACATCTAATCCCTGGAAAATCCTGTGGATTGCCTAAAAAACCCTTGGACATATATGTAGTCTGCCTATAGTGGTCCCCAAGGTGTTCCTGATATACGTGAAATTATCTCTAGGGGTTGTCCGAGGAATAGAGAAAACAGTCTCACTTATATATTCCCAGGAAGAAATGCATATATCACAGGGATATTTCCAAATCCCTGATGAATATTCTATGTTTTGTATAATTGAAAAAATGATCATTCAGGAAATACCTTGGATAAGAAACCATTTTTTATAAACTCTGTCTATTTATCAGTGGGTCTACTTCCCTTTCCCATGATTCCAAAATTACATAATAATAAAAATCCATCATTCCTTTTTTTCTTTCAATCATTTCGAGAAAATCACTATTTCCCCAAAAAACACTACGTCTGAATCAACCAATATTCGCTGTGTGCATTTGGCTGGAGGGGATAGATGAAACTATGATAGCGCCCATGGTGGCAGAAGTAGGTAATGATCCTGGTAATCAGTAATCACAAGCACAAGTTGAAAACTTTCAGTTTCTGAGGTCTCTCCGTTTATTCACAAATCCCTAAAAATATTGTACCATACTTCAGATGAATAAACATTATTATTATCGTAGTGGCATCGGTCACGGTTGGGTAGTATAACAACAATCAGACACATAATAACAATTAGCCCTCGCTATTGCTGGGTAGTCGATTGCAAAAATAGTAGGTGTAAATTTTATACATTTCCAACTGCATCACAAAAACTGCAGCAAAGAGATAAGTGTTCTGTTATTCCACGATATTTCAATCTCTAATTCCGGGACGTGAGGTTTTCATTCGATAAATATTTCAGATGTTTTCCGTTTTTTATTTGATCGTCTAGAAGTGGATAGTAAAAGTATCAACTAAGTTCCGTGGGACGGTGTTAGCCGGTGATGGAAAGCAAATTGCGACTTAAACTGCGAGTTCGGGAACGCCTGGACGGTGTTGTAAACTGATCAATCAGCCTTATGAACGGAGGACAGTGATACTTCTGATGTCTTTCCAAGTTGTCTATCAAACACGGCATTCTATCAGGATAAAGTACCTCGCAGAGGGTTATTAATTTTTGTTTTAATTTTCACAAACTGGTTTCGGTTACAAAAGCAATTGCCATCTGGACTAATGTTAAATGTAATGCAGTTCAAGTACTAAGAGTAAACATCGTTTCTTGTACTGTATAAGCAATAGCCAATATTTTGTGGACAATTATACGTGTTAGAGAGTGTTGAACGTGTTTGTATTATTTAGGGACCGTTCAACGTTCTTACATCCTTGCAAGGGTAAAAGTGGGATCCCATATTCAGGTACAATTGTAAACCTCATTCCTTTTCTGATTATTATATTATTTGAGAATTTCATTAAATAGTTTTGCGTTGAATCTGATGTTATTTAATGGTTTCCCGTCAGGTTAAAGCTAGCCAGGGTTATATGGGTACTTTTTTTAATTTGTTAAACTACTTGGCTCCCTCACTTTTTAATTTTCTCAAGAGCTTATGAACCTGCGACCTTAATAAACTAACAATGAGCAAGCACATCACTTGCTGTACCTAAACAGAAGTAGCATTACTTTATGATATTCAAAATATCATAACTTCACATGGATAACCTGCACATGCGGTGAAATATAGTATCAATACACATATTTTTTATCATTTATTTACTTTTTTCTTTGACAGAAAAAACTTCGATTCATCTGGAACTAGCAGTGAGCACAAAATTGTTACATCGTAGTAGATTTTTTAGAAATTGTAAAAAAAAAAAATTGTTACAAAGTGAGTATTGGAAATAAAACAGGAAAACTTCAGCTATCGAGTCACTAGAGGGCATTACCAGTCTTGCACACAGCGAATAGCATATAGTACCATTATTGAGATAGCCATTGTGAGGAATTGAAGAATGATTACCTTGAATTTGAAATGAAGCTAAATTTTCAATGAGGTGAGAGGGAAGAGAATAATGCAAGCAGAAAATAAAAAAATATACGAAGTCTCGATGATAATGTAATTGTCTATTTGTTTTTATAGGTTTTCATGTTCAAGATTATTTTAAATACTCGAAGTACGGACTGAACCACAACTAGAAATTAATAAATATTGACGTTTTGACTACGATTTTGAACTTCACTGACCTCTTTATAGATTCTGAAGTAGCAGCGGACGTCTCTTCGTCGACCGAAACAACTTCATCATTTTGAACTGGTGCAGTATTCAAACTCTTCAAAACATCGTAATTTATCTTGGAAGATATTTTTTTCTCTTGTATTATTTTTTCGATTGCCTCTCCTGCTGAACTGGCAGGACCAATCACTTTCTTTTTATTTGTTCGTTTTCGTTTTTTTTCAGGTTTGCCCTCTCCACGTTCTTTCTGCAGTTTTTCTGCTTTCACTGCAATAGAAAACAATGGAAGAATAGGCTTCTGATTTGGGAGAAATTGGGAAGTTATCATACATCCATCTGAAAAATCTTGCAAGCATAACTTAAAAGCCGCAAAGGAGTCGTATACTGTCAAATAATTTTTCCAGTACATCTACAATCAATAGAGTATATTTGACAATGTCTCACTCAAAGAGTAATTCATGCAAGTTTGAAATTTTTATTTTCATAATAATAATATCACAATATTCATAATGATTTCTATAATCAAAGTAAATGTTATTTGAATTATGAAATGAAAAGATATCGTAAGATTATTATTTATGTTCAATGCCATTCAGTACAAGTTGCTGATTTTTTGTTAAAATAAAAGCCATCTTGATCTCAATTGACTTCCGTCAGTCAAGGGATCAGTCCAACACATATTTATTTAAACAATTTTTAATTTGAAACCATGTTCATCAGTACGGTTTTTCAAAAATTTCATTCAAACATTTTTCCTAAGAAAGGTGATAACTATTTTACTCTACATAAACAACCCTCACCTCTCTGTTCTTCCAAAAAATCCGCATTTCGACTGAACCATAGTTTTTTTTTGCATTCAAACTCAGTATCGGACATAATGTAGGTATCAATTTCTTTATCATCAATATCGTCGAAGTCCAAATTTATCTCAAATTCCTGAGTAGGCTGAACAGCATTCGATGTGTCATCAAGAGAGTTAGCAAGACCCATACTGCTTATATCCGGACCTGAAACAAACTTGTTCATAATATCATCAAATCGCCCATTCAAGCAGCCGCCAAACGTTTAGGAACAGGTTTTTAGGTGAAAATGAGATTTTTTTTCCTATAAACATGTGTCCTAACTTGCTTTGTTTTAGATATACCTACAGGGTGTCAAAGTTTTCAGGAAAAATAAGTTTTTATTTATTACTGAAAAACCTTTTGGCTGATTTTGGTAAAACTTGGCATGCTCCTTTTGATGTCATAAGAATGAAATTATTAATTTCCAGTGGCAACAGTAATCTAATTGATTTTAGGACAAACTATTGAATGCCAATGTTTGTTTGTATGTTTTTTTGATCATGCAAATAAAAATACTATTGTTTTGTCTCCTCAATTTTTTTCGTATCTCCCTTCGTTTTTGAGAAAAAAAATGTGTCAAAGTTTGAGAGCCTGTGACATGTTAATTGATTCATTCGAGTTTTAACGCATTTCAAGTGCGTTTATGCGTAGTCTGCGGAATCAAAAAATTCATTTATCTAAAAAACATACAAAAAAACTAGTGGCGTAAAATTATTTGTCGCATTATCCATTAGATTACCCTCTGGGACGCCATTGGAATCAATAATTTTATTCTAATCACATTAAAAGTAACCTGTTTTTACCACAACTAAGCATGCGAAGTTTTATCAAAATCAGCCAAAAGGTTTTGGAGTCATTAAATAAAACAACTTTAACACCGTGTATCTCGAAAACTGTATTCAGTGTTTTTAGTAGCGAATCTAAATTTATTGAAATATCTTGGTATCTAATATAAGTGTCCTTTATTTTACCAAAGCTTTTTGACAGTTTAAACCATGATCTAATACTGTCCATCTGGCTAGGAAGTTATCTCATTTATCTCAAAGGAAACAGAAAGTATAGTCTTAAGACTCATATATCTCTGATCTTCCTGGGGGCTTCCTACTGTGGTCCGCTTTTTAAAATTTACTTTAAATGCCATTCTCATTGTTGACTAATCTGAATATTCAACAAAACTGAAAATTATGTGACGAATTTGCAAAAGGACATTTATTTGTACCACGAATGGTGTATAGGTAATGTCATACATTTGAATATCCAAATGACCAAATGACTTTCTCCAATTCAACTATTTACCAATAAATAATGTTCTTGCTGCCACTACTGAGTTAATATGCTCAATGAGTTCCATTTCCTACGTGATAAATTTTATTCCAAACCACCAGCCCACCTACATAGAGGCATAATTTCTCGATTATTCAAAATGTTCCGCTTGATCATATGGCCATCAAAGAGTTTTTGGTTTAAACAACAAAAACTCGATATTGTGTATTAGTCAGATTAATACTCAAACATACATCTGAGTCTGATTTCTCAATACAAAACAATATTGTGGAAACTCAGAAAAAGTGTCCACCTTGAGTACTTGAGTCCCTTGTGCTGAATACAAAATAGGGTTAGTAGTGAATATAATTAGTCCTATATATATATATATATATATATATATATATATATATATATATATATATATATATATATACATATATATTAGTAGTCTCTTAAGCAAAAAAAGATTAATATAAGGACTTACTCCATTCATGGAATAATCTTAGGTATATGTAACTTTCTGAATTTAACGGAATGTTCCAGTTTGGCACAAGCAGGTTAAGTATGGTGTAATTTTTATATGTTCGTTTGGGGTATTTGGGGTTTACTCACTCCTAAGAATTCTCAACTTGTTGGTATTTTCGGTTTGCTCAACTGTTACTATATCTATTCATTGTCAATCTTCCTTACCAGGTGTGTTTTTGTCTGTAAAATTGTCTGTCAGCCTTCAAAAAATTTGAACCGTTCAGTTTAAAAAGTTGAAATTTAGTATACTTATGAAGTGAGGTGAGTTTTTGATTTGTTGAAAACATGAACAGGATGTTCATAAAATCAGATGTGGAATCCTCTGCGACTGAAAGATAAACTTTAGTCACTATCTTCCATCGTCAAGATAACCTCTTGTGGGGTATTCATGTTGAAAAGGGAGACATTCTCAATTGAATATTGAATAGAAAGATTTTTCTGTGAATTGAAAAATCCACCATAAATGAAGTTATTTTTCGTGAATGTCTAACAGAAAACAACTACTTCCCCGGCTAAAGCCACGCTGGACATTGAACTACATCTGATAGATATTCTGAAAAGACCCTAACTCAAAAGAAAAATATTTCTAGTCAATTGAGAATGTTTCCCTTTCCGAGGTGAGTTTTGTTTGTCAATAACTTCATAAATCATAAAAATCGGTTTTTCCACCATCTATCTCCTGAAGAACCAATAGTTGTGGGTTAGATACTTTCGGAACTGGAAAAAATATATCTATGTAATTTCCCTATGGTTTCCAATCCACTTATGACTAAGTATGTTCCATTTTGTTCGGAAAAAAATCGAAGAAAAATTAAAATTATTTCATAAGGAAACTGATACCGCTCCTTCTCTGTCTATTAGTCTAAAAATAAAAAGAGAATATTTTTATAATCTGAATTTCACTTGGAGAGACTGCGACAGTTGATGGAGGCGCTTTTTTGTCTTCTTATTAGAAAATAGACCAACCTTTCACAGCTATTTTGCTATCGAGGAAGGCTATATTGGAGATTATATTGAAAATACAAGATTTCTAGTGAATTAATTTCAGATTCAATAAATGTGTCTCAGAAAATTTAATGAAGGTAACACTGATGGGTGGATTATTTGTCTAAGGATGATTTTCTAATGAAATTCCACCTACCTAATCCAGTTAAAATTTCTCCTGGGTCATCAACAACTTCACATTGTAATAATTCCTTGATTGTTCCCAGAGTTGATTCTTTTATGAACTTATCAGTTTCTACAGCTTCATTTGGTGGATGATGATCTGAAAATATTTTTAGAGGATCTTAGCAAAGTTTGAATTTATTTTTCTCAGAAAGAGAAACCAAATTGATATTTTGCCCAAATAAGACTTTCAAAAAAGTTGGGGGTGAAAGTGCCCTTATTAGCGGAGTCCGCCAACCATTCGAGCTACTAAACTGTCGTATTTATCTGTTCTACAGACCGCAAAGAAAGTAAAAATAAATCAGTGGATAGTGTTCTCCCATGAGAATGCTTCCTTGAATACTATGGATTTTAGATTCAGCTCGAATCACAATAATAAAATGTTGGTATTGATCATTTGACACGTATTCTGTGCGAAATATTGAGCCTCCCAAAATCGGGGTTCCTACTCTGTAAAAATTCGCATTGAACGTATTTTACATTTTGGAAACTATACCATGTGCTATTTGGCGTAAAACTGGGTTTGGGTGGCTCGCATGTTTGTCGGGTCGACCATCAGTGTCCATTCTGGCCAAAAAAAAGTCACTTGCACTCCCTATAAAGCAATATACTATTTATAATATTAATAGATGTCATATACAAGGTGGCCCAGGGGTGCTTGCAAGTTCCATAACTTTTTTTCTATGACTCAATGAGGAACATTTAAAAAAAATCTATTTATATACAGGATGTCCTAAAATAAGATGCACAACTAGGTTCTGCTTTTTTAAGTGACAACCCCCCATTTTTGTTACATTCTTGGATTCGCCACTTATCTGCAATGGTTTTC
Source organism: Gonioctena quinquepunctata (assembly GCA_018342105.1). NCBI lineage: Eukaryota > Metazoa > Arthropoda > Insecta > Coleoptera > Chrysomelidae > Gonioctena > Gonioctena quinquepunctata. Next base: position 751,028 of record JAFIRS010000184.1, read on the forward strand.
ACTTATGTCAATTTATGTGTCAAAATAGCGTCGTGCTTAGACCCACAGAAAAATTCATAATTTCAGAGCCATTCGAAATATATCAACCAACTTTTCCAGTCGATTCCTTAGGCCTTGGCGCATCTTTTGAGATAGGTACATACGAACTGGAAGTCGATGTTCCAACGCCTACTACGATTTTATGAAAATTACAAATTACAAATGGCAATAACTCGACTTTTCCGGACACCCTATATTTCATTGCATCATTGCATGGCATTTTTCAAGAGCTTTTTGCCGAAATAGGGTTTGTGAGATTTGTTGTAAAATAAGAAATGTTGATGATTTTTTCGAATAAAAGGAATCGAGTAGTCCACTGTCGTAAAATTTGACACATCCATACAATTTTGGGAAGAATATATTTCACAAAAATGAAATTGTAATAGAAACAATAGTACATCACAAAGGAAACAATACTAGTCATCTTTACAAGAACAGGAACGGATGATTAACAGGAAACAATGTAAAAACTTTGGGGAAAGGCTACTTATAAATACTCAAATAGTTCGCCATCATGTTCCACACAAGCTGCTAGCCTTAGTAAATGAGCCCCGAATTCTAGCAAGCATGGCTCCATCAGTTGAACGGAAGGCTTCAGTGATCCTGTTTTTCATATCATCTGCAATAGTTGGACCATCTCTGAAAACCTTTTCCTTCACGTACCACCAAAGAGAGAAATCTATAGGAGTGAGGTCTGGGGATCGCGCGGGTCAAGAAATAGTACCTCCTCTGTTTATCCAATGATTAGGATAGGATTGATCCAAAAATTATTGCACTATCCTATGGTTATGCACTACAGCACCATAGAGTTGTAACCACATGATCCTTCTTGTGTTGAAATCCACTTCTTCTAACATTCTGAAACGTTCGCGAAGAAAATGTAAATACCTTTCACCACTGTCGAAAAAGTAGGGTCCAATATAATTCCTCCCCAAACATTAAGCGACCATCACTTTTGGTGATTAACAGTCCTCAACCAGTAATGATTTTTGGTTGCATAATAATGCATATTAATCTGTTGACCAACCCGTTGTTTTCAAACGTTGCTTCATCAGAAAACAGAATTTTCTTCAAAGTATTATAATCCCCGTCAATCATGCCATTCATTCGAATACAGAACGCAACTCTATTTGCAAAATCATTACCATACAATTCTTGATGTAGGTTCAGTTGATAAGGGTGGAACTTATGTTTCAATATTATTCTGTTCCCACTACTTTGTGTTGTTTCCGCTGCCATTTCCATAGTGCTTAAGTGGCGATTTTCCTGTAGCATCAACAAAACTTGTAACTCATTTTCCTCATTGATCCGACCACCAACAATTTTTTTTCTCTTTGGTATAAGATACACTACCAGTGAGTTCAAACCAATCTCTGAACTTTTGGAAGACACCCGTGGAGTTCTTGCTTCTGGGTATATTCGATGGTAGATTCTGCTTGCTAATAAAGGATTTCTTCCAGCTTCGCCAATACAGTAGACCGTATTCACTGATTTTACGACAGCGACCCACTCGATTTTTTTTTTTCGAAAAAACGATCAATGTTTCTCGCAAACTTCACAAAGTATACCCCACAAACCTTATATCGACAAAAAGCTCTTGAAAAAGATCATGCAATGATGCAATAAAATATAGGGTGTTGCATTTGAAAAAGTAGAGTTATTGCCATTTGTAATCTGTCATTTTCAAAAAACCGTAGTTGGCGATGAAACATCGTCTCCCAGTTCGCCTGCAGATCAAAAGATACGCTAAAATCGACTGGTAAAAAGTTGGTCGAGTTATTTCGAATGATTATGAAGTTATGAATTTTTCTGTGGTTCTAATTTGACACATAAATTGACATAATTCAAAAACTATCTAAGTCTAAGAAGCCCGGGTGCGTTATATCGACAATTCAGTGGCGAATCAAAAAATGTAACAAAAATGGGGGGTTGCCGTTAAAAAAACGAATTAAGTTGTGTACCTTATTTTGGGACATCCTGTACATAAATCGAAATGTTCAAAAATGTGCCTCATTGTCGGACCTATCGTTTGAAAAAAAAAGTCGATAGCTTGGATCGAAAAAAAATTATGGAGCTTGCACACACCCCTGGGTCACCCTGTGTGAAAACACTATTTCTTCTAAAATAACCGTTTTTTTCTTTCTTTTTTTCGAGTTTGCCTTGATCATTCTAAGGCTTGCAGCATTTTTTTTCATTGACGGTCTTCCATAAAGCCGAATGCAACAATGTTTCTTCCTGAATCCACGTTCAAAGTTCAGTTCCAGATCAGTTGAATGGTTTCATTTATGTTGCAAAGGAAAACATTATCAATGTTACCAATGATTTCTGGTCTTTTTCTTTGTCTCATTTATCTATATGAGTTCTTAATTGAGACTGGAATAAAAAATCAAATAACAATCTGTTAGGGTCCTTTCAAAATATCTATCAGAGGTACTTCCATGTCCAGTGTGGCTTTAGCCGGGAAGGTAGTTGTTTTCTGTTAGACATTCACAAAAAATTACTTGATTTTTATCGTGAATTTTTCAATTTTCAGAAAAATATTTCTATTCAATATTCATCTGAGAATGTTTTCTTTTTCAACATCAATACCCGCCAGGGCTTATCTTGAACGATGAACACCCTGTTAAAATTTTCAAACAAATCGGTTTTATTTATGTTTTTATAAATGACCCTCAAATATGGAATGTGGAGAAAATTTCGTCTATTGTGAAAGCTGCAAATAATAAATCCTGTGAAAGCAATGACAAATACGACTTATTACGTTACAGAAACAACGAGCGGTTTTTACGCCTGTGACCACTGTATGAGCATTTTCAGTGTCAAAACTTTATAAAATAGCATCAACTGAAAACGAGGTTGCCGTCCCCAAAACTTCAAGCAGGAATGAAAACGCTCAAGCAGCGTGAATCTAGTTCCATGAATAACAACAAAATATTCAGTGAAATATAGTGTTAATCAAAGTTATTTTGCACCGTGTCATAATTTAATTGCAGTATGGATTTCCATCGGCTTGTTTTCATAGGTTAAGTAATAATTTATGATTAGCAGCAGATATAATACTATAGCTACCATACACATACACATGCTGATCAAGTCCACGTTGACCGATTGCAGATTGAGAGTACAAAACAGAAACGCATCTTGTTTATACATACACAAATATTCATTACTCTTTTTGTTCTTGTTTGTTTAATATAATGGCAGTTGAATTGATAATACCATAGTGGAAGGTAAATTATTTCTAATATTTGAAAATGTTTATCATAATTCTTTTATTCATGTACTATTACTATAGAAAATTCCATTGATAATAATAGCATTAATTTTGAGTATTAGGTCAATAATTTGAGATTTTTTCGTGGCAAAAATAGTACCAGGAAACTGACTGTGCCATCATACGAAAGACGATCCGTAGTTATATCCTGTTATGTTTTCTACTCGCAACTAGCATTGCTTAATTTGTTATAAACATTTAAGATAAAAAATTCATATTTTTTTTCGTTTTTCGTTTGTAACTAATGAACCAAAAGGAACTATGAGGTTTCAACCAATCTGGTAGAATGACCACAAGGGATGAATGTAACAGAAACAGAAGGAAGTTACAAGGGGCAAGAATGGACGCAGAGGACCCCACTATACCGAGTATAGAGGAGGAGTAGTACCAAAGCTCCAAAAATATACTACGGAGAGAAATAAGGAAGTCTCAAAGAGAAAAATTGATAAGCTTTTGCGATAGGCTTGAAAACCACCCACGGGGCCAAGAGTACGAAATGGTAACAAATGGCCTTAAGCACCCTAGAACCCCCTACGAAATTGATGTTGCTACCAGGATTGAAAAGATCCAAGAACGTTTCCCCGCGGGCAATGACCACACGGAACACGTCATTGTAAGCAACACCACGCCGCCTCCTTTTACATTGGAAGAACTCAAGTTTGGTAGCAGACCCTAAACAGAAAGCTGAACTATTTGGGAAGCACTTCGCAAAAATACATAAAACGTGTGATGATCACTTGCAACATCATAAAAGGCTCAGTGCAATAGCACAGGGGAAGTATTTCAAAAAACTATGGCCAACTACGAGGAAGGAGTTGAAACAATCAAAAGATTTCCAAAACATAAAGCCCCAGGTACAGACAAGTTGGACCCCATTCTGCTTATGAATCTGCCAAAAAAATTGCTAGTTCAATTATTATATACCGGGTGACCCGGAACCAATTTACCCCCCTGTATCTTCGTTGTTATTTTATATGGATGTTTCAAATTCGGTACTTCGATTTGAAGTTATGAATGTACAATTTAGCAAGCATCAAACCGGATATGACACTTCCGGTTTGACCGGAAGCGCATCCAATTTTTATATTTTATATGGAAAGTATATATATATTTTTGGAGATTACGATTTGGTATAGAATTACCTTTCTAATGATATATCACAATCATACTTCCAATTCACAATCCGCTGATATAATTGAGATTTTATAAAAAATTACTCGTATTTCCCTCGTAACGGAATATTTTCATGAAAGTATGCTATGGAAGATTGAACAATATCATGTAAGTAACAATAATTCATGGCCAAACTTTTTCACAATAAGTTTTATGCAGACTATTTTTACAATTTTAGTCTTTCTTCATTTTTCAACATCAATTAACTCATTTCTTTTAAATGCTAACATAGGAATTTTTTAAGTTGGTTAGAAACTCCAATACAAAACATGAAAAACCTCCATATTTTTGTTTCATATTTATTTTTTATGAAATTCAAAAGAAATTCAACACCTATGACAGACTCAATTAATCTAATTGTTCAAAATGTCGCCCGTTAACGTCAATGAATTTTTGTATTTTTTCGGAGCAAGCCCGCATAACATTCACTAGTTGAGCCGGAGTAATTTCGTAATTTCCTTACCCTGTCTTCAAGTTCCTCGCGATTTTGAGGTGTATTATGAGCATAAACTTTATTCTTCATGTGAGCCCAAACAAAAAAATCCATTGGCGTGAGGTCTGGTGACCAAGGTGGCCAACGAACTGGACCATGAGTAACAATCCAATTGTCTTTGAAAGTTCTTCTAAAATGTCCTCGGAATACGTTCGAATTATGTGGAGGTGCTCCATCTTGTTGGAAATACATAACGCGACGTGTCGCTAAGGGAATGTCTTCAGTAAAATTTTTGATTTCATCATTAAAAATTTGTAGGTACAGTTCACCTGTTGAAGCTCCATCAAAAATAATTGGTCCCACTATTCTGGTTCCAAAAATTCCTAGCCAAACATTTAATCCGAATCTTCCCTGGTGTCTTCCTTCTCTGAACACATGCGGATTTTCTTGTGTTCAATAACGTAAATTATTTCTATTGAAATGACCATTGTTTGTGAAGCGTGATTCATCACTGTATAGAATATTGTAATGAAAATTTGGATTTTGTGTTTCTTTTCGTATAACCCAGTTACAAAATACACAATCCTCCTCTGCGCATCATTTTCATACAAATATTGATGAATTTGATATTTGAATGAACGATACCGGTGTTTTTTTCAAAAAATTTCTTGCTGTTTCTCTAGATACCCCGACCTCATATTTGATCTGCCTTAATGCTGTATTTGGATCAATTTCAACCCCTGCTAGAACAGTGATCTCCGTATCTTTGCTTACAATAACATGTTCCCCATCATGATGGGGAACTGTGACTCCAATATTGCAAAATAGTTTCTACTACTAGGTTGCGGACGGTTAGGATATCTCTCCTGGTACAGACGCAAGGCTAAACAGGAATTTTTTCTTGCTTCTCCATAAATCAACAGCATATCAACTTTTTCATTTTGCGTAAATCGGTAGTAGTTGTTCATTTCACAAATGATTATTTTAGAAAATTCAGAACATTCGAAATGTCAACAATTTGGCGTAAACACAACGACAGAACAGATCGACAAATTCAAATCCATAGCCAACTAACATGAACTTGAAAGGTTCAATACAAATGTAGGTATCGCATGAAAATTATCTTCATAAAAAAAAAAAACAAAAATTGGGGGTTTTTTCATGTTTTGTGTTTCAATATGTATTGGAGTTTCTAAACAACTTTAAAAATTCCTATGTTAGCATTCAAAAGAAATGAGTGTATTGATGTTGAAAAATGAAAAAAAACTAAAATTGTAAAAATAGTTAGTCTGCATAAAACTTATTGTGTAAAAAGTTTGGCCATGAATTATTGTTACTTACATGATATTGTTCAATCTTCCATAGCATACTTTCATGAAAATGTTCCGTTACGAGGGGAATATAAAAAGTATTTTTTTATAAAATCTCAATTATATCAGCAATTGTGAATTGGAAGTATGATTGTGTTATATCATTGGAAAGGTAATTTATACCAAATCGTAATTTTCAAAAAAAAAAATACTTTCCATTTGAAATATAAAAATTGGATGCGCTTCCGGTCAAACCGAAAGTGTCATATTTGGTTTGATACTTGCTAAATTGTACATTCATAACATCAAATCGAAGTACCGAATTTGACACATCCATATAAAATAACAACGAAGATACATGGGAGTAAATTGGTTCCGGGTCACCCGGTATAATAAATGCGATAATTCGATGGCAACATTATCTAGATTGTTTGAAAAAAGCGGAAGTCGTTCCTATACACAAATCTGGTAAAAGTAAGCATACATTGGATAGTTGCAGACCGATCTCCCTACTGAGCATAGTCGCCAAGGTGGTAGACAGAATCTTATTGAAACGCGTAACAGATGTAGAAGAAAGGCTGAAACTTATCCCGCCTGAGCAATTCGGGTTCAGGAGGGGTCATTCAACGACCTCCCAAGTGGCCCGAGTTGTTCACGGGGCAAAGAAAGCCTTTTATAAACATCAAAATACGGTTATGGTCCTGTTGGACACCTAGAAAGCGTTTGACACAGTCTGAATAGAAGGGTTCATTGCTAAAATGGCAATGGCGCGCATGTCCCTTTATTTAGTTAAAGTCCTAGACTAATATCTAGTTAACCGCAAATTTGCAGTAAGAGTTAACAATGCAAGTTCGGCAGAGCACACAGGGTTCGTCTCTGTCTCCGATCTTGTATTCTCTGTATACGTACAATTTCCCGACCTTCGCTCTTACGAATGCGGCCATATATGATACTGCTATATATGCCCATTCGTTTGCGAGTGAAGTGACTGCGAAACAGCTCCAGATTCATCTGGATCGGCTGGTTGTACCCTATATGGAGAATAACAAGATCCAAATAAATCCCCTAAAACAGAGGTTATCATCTTCTCGAAAAAACGAACAAATGTGAAGATTCTCGAGAAGCTGAAGGTAAAGAATGACCGAGTTGACGACAGTAGCTCCGTGAAATACCTGGGAGTCCTACTGGACAAGCGTCATTGCATAAGCACATTGGCGTTGCAGAGGGGATCAGCCGGAATTAAGCGTACCTATCCCCTCATTGCACGCAACTAAAGTTTCCACTGATAATAAAATATTGTTATATAAACAAATTATTAGACCGCAATGACTTCTGCTTGTCCGGTGTTCTGTAGCATTTCCAAATCTCAAATTCTGAGTTTGGAGAGGCTACAAAACAAAGTACTTCGTATAGTAACCAATAGCGTCAGATACATTCGGCTGGATGTCCTAAATACTTTACTAGCGGAGAGCGCTTTTCCTGGGGACTGGAAGAGATCCAAGGTTGTTTTGATCCCGAAAGGCGATGTACAGAACGGGAACACGAAGTACAGACCAATATGTATATTAGACGGGATGGACAAGTTGTATGAGTATATGCACAAAAGCAGACTCGAACAAGAATTGGCGGAGAAAGCAGGCATTTCGGAAACATAGTTCGGATTTAGATCGGGAAAATCTACCATACAAGCCATCAAGTACATAACGAACAAGGCAAACGAGAGAGGCACAAAATGGGAAGTAATCATTTTAGTTTACTTTGAAAAAGCCTTCAACACGGCGAAATGGCCGAAAATAATTAACACGTTGCAGAACCTGCAATTAGCAGCTATTTACCCCAAGCTATAAACGAGTATTTGTCAAAGCGAACCCTTACTAGTGGGCCTTACAAACAAGACATGACGCAAGGTGCCCCACAGGGCTTGATGTTGGGGCCGACCCTGTGGAATGTTCTATACCATGGGATACTGAAATCTACACTCCCTCAAGGTTGCTACACCGCGGCATACGCGAATGACCTGGCGTTAATTGTGAGAGCGGATGATAAAAATGTAACTCACACAAAATGCAAACTCAGCCCTTATAGTCCGGGAGCCCATAACACATTTTTTGTCTCATTTGTTCAAACTAATCAGTACACTTTGCCGAACATAAACCGTAGTGGGGGCTGCGCCGGTGAAGTTGTATTGAAAAAGCCGCGATCTCGAATTATTACTTACCGTTCGGCGTATTTCGCAAATTACTGTAATTGAAAAGAAAGTTTGGGCAAACGGCATTGCCGAACGTGTGGGGTGGATATGAAGGGCAGTGGCGCTGTTTATTGTCGTAAAAAAATATTAATAAAAAATTATAATTTCTGAATGCTCGGCATTTTGTTAATTCATCTAATTATTCACTAAAACTCGAGATAATATGATAGCCGAAAATTTTTGTTGGGATCGGGGCCAACCACCCCCGCGTACTTTTGTCTTAAGGGTGCGGAGTATGCGTGTATCATACAATTTACCTTTGGAATTTTTATAGCAACTCAATACAATGCAAAATATTAAGAACTAACTATTGCCGAACAATTTGAATGGATCTGCAGGCTGTAAAAAACGGTTGTAAGTTGTCGGCCAATTGCTTATACAGTGCTTTTCAAAAGTCCCCTCCCCCCCTCTTATTTTTGGAATGATCATACATAAACAAGTGAAATTTGGAAACTGAATATAAAAGGTTGTAAACTTCCCTACTAGTGATAATAGATGACGAAATACTCAAAGATGACGTCACAAGGCCATTGTGATCAATAATTTTAAATGGAACCCTACCCAAGCGACACCTCTTTTAAAAGGTATCGAAAAAACCTATTCAATGATACTAATTTTGTTTGCGTTCATGGCAGTTTCAATGGCTCATTAGTAAACATTAAAATTTAAATTCCATTCAGTATGATATTAATTACAGATTTAAGAATCAGTATCTACTTAAAATAATTGCTCGAAGTGACCTCCATTTACTTCCTGACAGTGAAATATCCTATTTTTAAACTCTTCTCGTACATTTGCAAATGTGTCTGCGGAAACAGCCTCACATTCTGCAACAATACGTTGTTTCAAAACGTCAATATTATCAGGTTCAGTGGCGTAAACCTTCGATTTGAGGTACCCCCACAGAAAAAAATCCAAACGTGTGAGGTCCGGTGATCGAACTGGCCATTCCGTTGAACCTCGTCCAATCCATCTACCACGATACTCCCCATCCAAATACCGTCTTACTGCACCGTAATAGTGTGGAGGAGCACCATCCTGTTGGAATATTATTTCCAAATTGCCGAATTCATCTGGATTATCTTCCAAAATGTCAAGGATTAACGGTTCTATTGCGTTTCGCAACAGCTCCAGATAAACCTCACCAGTTAAATTAGTATTTAAAAAAAGAGGCCCAACGATGTGGTGAAGATTTGCGTCACTCCAATACCTCACATTATGTGTATTTACATTTCCATTTAGATAGAAAGTACTTTCATCACTAAAACAAATTGTTTTGACATAGTCTGGCTGTTGGTTAATTTTAGTTTCCTTATTTTCACAAAATTCTAGTCATCGGTCTGGGTCGTCGTCTGAGAGTTGATGAACCATTTTTAATTTGTATCGATGAAATTTGTTTTTTTTTCAACACCCTGTGTACTGTACTTCGACTGACTTTACAGGTAGATGCAACGTGAGTTGTTGAAGAAGTAGGATTAACTATTACTTCTGCCAGTATATCAATTTTTTTCTCATCAGAAATTTGTGGTCTGCCAGATCGTTTCGCATCATTAATACTACCCGTTGTATCAAACTTACGAAGAAGCTCCCTTAAATAAGTCCTCGAAACGGGGAGATCGGGAAACCTCTCATTAAAAATGCGTTCTGCTGCATGAATATTTTGTCCAGTTTCACCAAGAATTAGGATCGCTGCTACCTTATCACCTAAAGCACGTACCATTTTGCTTTTTGAAGCACTTAAACGTTCGGCTCACAACAGTTTAACAAATTATTAAAATGTACAAAAATATTAAAAGTACCAAAAGCTGCTAAAACAGTTAAACGTTCGATCAACAATACACAAATTATTAAATGTACAAAAACTTGGAAAATTACAAAATTGTCGAATTAGGGAGACTAACAAAAACGTCTGCTTATTTAACAACTATCCAGAGGCGGAGCTTGAATTTGGAATTTTAGTATTAACTGATTTAATTCATCACAGCTTTGCGTTTTTTAAAAGCGAGTTGCCTAAACTGCCATAAACACAAACAAAGTTAGTATCATTGAATGGGTTTTTTCGATACCTTTAAAAAAAGGTGTCGCTTGCCGTAGGGTTCCATTTAAAATTATTGGTAATAATGGCCTTGTTACGTCATCTTTGACGATTTCGTCATCTATCATCACTAGTAGGGAAGTTTACAACCTTTAATATTCAGTTTCCAAATTTCACTTGTTTATGTATAATCGTTCCAAAAATAAGAGGGGGGAGGGGACTTTTGAGAAGCACTGTATATCATAACAACTACTTACCGTTTGGCATGGATTGCATTTCACAGATGTTCATCATAGTAAGCTATTTGTCAATTTGCATGACAAAATGATGGATACAAAGGAAGTTATTCCAAAAAATATATTAAATATAGCCAAAGCGCATGGTGACGCTACTGATTCTACGGCTCAAATTACATACGACAGTGTTGACAAATTTTCATTTTACAATTGAGAAAAAAACTTTTTTTTAGCCCAGGAGGCCTTGATCAGGTTGAAATCTATACTAATTTACATCAGTACCTCATAGTAATGGTAATTTCATCGATAAGATCAATAACAAATCCTACAGCAGGAACTGAAATTTTTTTAACGCAATTTCAAAGAAAAAATCGTTTTTTTCAAATAGTACCTACCGTGGGCCATCTTGCCATTCGATAGAGAATTTAATAACGAATTCAACGATATACATTATGTACCACTTTCTTTTTGTTCAAAAAGTGAGAGCCATCTAACAAAATGAAATCAATCTGAAAAAATTGGTAGGTAACATGACATCTATTCATTCTTTCAACCTGATGTTCTCTGGTAAATCGTTGAAATTATTTTGAATATCGTTCTCTAAGAATTGTAGATATTTTTGGCCCGTCAAAGGCACGTCGAAAAGAATTGGTAAAATTAATCTTGTCCCTATGATTCCTAACCAGACGTTAACCAAATTTCTGGAAATTTACCTCCTCTCAGAAACCGAGGATTCTCTTGAGCCCGATACCTTGTAATATTCCCATTGAACATACCATTATTCGTAAACCTAGACTCATCTGTAAACAGTATCTTCGAGACAAAACCATTATTCAAATCATGATAACGCAAAAGCCTAACAAAAGTTAGTCTCGGTTCTGGGTCATTTTCATATAGATGCCCCAAGTAGCACACAGAGGTCATAATTCGGTTGTACAGACGTCTACTAGACCTTTCACAAAAGTCCATGACTTATGTCTTGTAATATGCTGAGACGTCGCTATGTATGCCAATACGACAAAAAGGCACACTCTTGCGACGTCACATCGACGTTATAAAGTAGTGGTAATGACTTGCCAATATAGATTTATATAAGCCAGTCGCAAAAGGGTCGTTCTGTGGTCTTAGTGTAGTCATTATATCATTATGCATGAAAGGTCATAATCATTCTAATATAGTATTACAATATGTATACCATATCAAAAGATTTTATATAATATCAATATAATATATGTCAGCCTTCCTTTACATGTTGTAATGTAGTCGCTGTAACCACAAGTAGCCAGTTTTGTTGTACTAACGTCGTAGTAGTTTGCGTCAACACATGTTCACCTCCTACGAGAGATGAAGATGGGTTGCGGAAACTTAGGTGGCTACCTCCAAGTGGTATCGCTGGAAAACGGGGTTGACAAGGAAAATCCAGTGGGAATGACCAGAAATGGTCAAAATCTGCGGATCTCTGAGTCAATCTCAAACCAAATGCCACCACAACATGGCTTAATCCAAGGCGTCAAGCGACCCGTGCCGAGGGATGGATGATACCTGAGCCAGTCAGGTATCACAAACGGAGCCTCTGGGATACATGGCGACCTCCCAGAGTAATCTGCCTTACACCTGCGCAGGGGGCACCGCAGGTGTGGACGACCCTTTCCCCTACACTCGTGGGAACAAAATGGAAACCACACAGAGAAACAACCCTGGGGAACTTCCAGTTGAAGAAGACCCAACACCGATAGCGGGTATGGAAGTCGAGGAGATTCCAGTTGAATCATACTTGGCACCAGAAACCGTGAATCCAACCGAGGAGGGATCAGCAGATGGTCGAACACCTACTGAGAAACTCCCGGAAACAGAGTGGATTCCAAAGCCATTTGGTAAAATGGAAACCAAAAAGATTCTTCAGCTCATCAAAACCCAGGACATGGGGATAGATACTGAAGAATGGCTTGTCATCAAGAGACAAGAGGAGGCCTCGGGTCTAACTCTTGTCTTTCAATCTTCGACTGTGACGCCCTAAGTAGTAGGCGACACAGAACCTTTGGAGAGATCAGCCCGGAAACAGGCATGAATCCGAAGAACCTTATCAACAGGCTTCTAAACCTAATTAAAGGCACAAACCTGTTTGAATGAGGAACCACTGACGACAGAGTGATACAATAGACCCCAGCTGGTCGCAGTGTCAAGGGAAGCCAAGTGCCAACCCTGTCTCTGGCTCGTCAGCTTCCAACCAACCAACGTCGTAACGCTATCAAAATAGAAAAAGGTATACACTGAGTGCATAAGCATTCCGCTAGTTCCGCCTAATGGAAAACGCTAAAAATAACTGACATTTACAATACAGGTTATGTTGAACAGTTATATTTGAATATTTTTTATTTATCACTAGAAGTGCACATACATATTATTTATGTTGTGAAAACAATTGAAGGAACTGGATGAAATTATTTTTTTTGCAGTGTCCCGATAGACTGATTGATTATTTCAGATGTTAATTTTTGGGGTAGGCACTCATCCTTCCTCTTTATATTTTTCTATGCGCTCCAGTTCTCTTGTAAGGCAGATTGGATTTTTGTTTTGGCATTTTAATCATTCATATGGAACTGAATATTCTACAAACATAACACAATATACCTATCCAACAAAAATAACATAACCAACAAAAATAATCTAACCATAGATACATAATGTAATCATTACGACCAATGTTCATCAGTTGATAAAACTACATTACATGAGTACAATATGTAGTCGTAGAAACGTTTCAAAAATCTATTCAGTAGAACCACATATGTTCATTGCCATAATAACCTCACAGCAACTGCTCTTAAGTTCTACTTAACGACACATACAATTTATTTACATACAAACCACAGTACAACTTCATCTCGAGAATTCTTCATTGTACTCTCGTTATATCTACTACACGACGTCATAGCAACGCGAAGGTTATGAAACGCACATCAACTTTTTGGTTTTAAAACATACAAATACGTGGTCTTTAAGACGGTATAAGAAGTCATTATGTTAATTTTATGACTGTGCTACTTGGGTACTCTGTATTACTAATAAATTCATGAGTTGGAAATGAATAATGCACAAGCAGACCATAAAATTGAATTCCAAATACACAATGATGAAATAAATACTCTAACCAGACCTATTGATGAAACTGATGGTATAGGATTTCTGCCCACTCGGGATGTGTTTGTCGAATCAAACTTTAAAGCAGTATCTGTCCACATCCTAAAGTTTTTTCGGAACTGCCAAAAATAAACGAAGCTATAATTATAAATATATTTTGCTCTTACCTCTTCATCGCCGAATTTACAAATAACATTTTCTACAAAATTGTTGATTTTGAGACGTGGTCTTCTCTCCTCTATTACTTCGTACATGACTTTATCACTGCTTGAAGAGTATGTTAACGAAAATACTACTAAAAGTACTTTGTATTTTTCAATTTTCGAACTTTCCGCCATATTCACAAATGCACTGACTTCGCACGACCTCAAAGAGATCGTGCTAAAATGTTTGCAGTGAGTTCAAAACTAGGTGCACCAGATTCCCAATCGAATACAAAACTCTACTCCAGTTTTACCAATGGAATACAAAATATGCACTCGGTGCGCACCAGTTTTACCAATGGAATTCGCTATAAATATGTTGCTGAGCTTCTTAGATGGTAATATTTAGCTTAAAGCTGGATTTATAGTTAGACGGACTGTAAATGTAGGCGCACTGCAAAAAGATCAACTATATAATTTATGTACTCTTGTTTATAAATGAACGTAAACGCATGACGTAACGTAAGTGAAACGGACTGGAACGGAAGAGTTGGCCAACTTTCATCTTTTACACTACGTTTCGTGCGTCCGGCCAATCAAAATAAAGAATTATGTGTGATGTTTTTAACAAGACCTAATTATTCATTAAATACTGGAACAGTCATTCACGTATACTTGAAAAATTGATCTGGATCAGCAGTCTTCATCTTTGAAAAATTATTGTAGGCTGTCTCTACTTTTCTATTACGGTTTATGGGTTTTGTTTTGTCTTAGTCGCATAATTATTGTTCTTCGAGTTTGTCGACACTTTTCCAATGCTACTGCACATAACAACAGTCCCACGGCACCAAGAAACATACCTTCATGTATTTCATAATCCATTGTGACACAGAAAACGAAGCATAGATAAATATTTAGAATATAATACAAATCCAAACCAACACAGGCTGTTTATGATTCGTATAATGTGTAGGTTATGTTGAATGTCACTATCACTTCTACCCATGCGCAAAAATTCCGTTTCGTCTATTTATATATTTAATGATATTTTACAGTCCGTTTGTTACGTATACAGTGCGTCTACGTTTACAGTCCGTCTAACTATAAATCCAGCTTCATTTGCAAATCAAAATATTTCAGAAAAGTAGCACATGCGTGTTCCCTATTGAGGATTCGACAACGTAAAATTGTCGGATCGGAACTGAGTAGATGGTCTTACGTAACGGAGCTCAAAAAAGTACTAGAAAGAATTAATTCAAGAACAAAGTCAGAAGTCAGAAGTCCCTAACCTACAAAATTGCAGAAATATATAGGGATCAACTGTTTTTATATTTTAGTATAAACTTTGTGAAAAATAGATTTTTAAAACGATAGTACAACCCACCCTTGTTGAATTCTAAGGACCTCTAACCTAAATAAAAATAAATGTCTACCGAAGTAGTGCCCGAGCACTGCCCCGGCCCCGAAAGTGAAAACGCCGGAAAAACATCTGCGTGTGCAGGTTGTCCAAACCAAAATATATGTGCGGATGGATCTAAAGGCATCGATCCAGGCATTGAGCTGGTGAAGGATAAATTAAGTCAAGTGGAGAACAAGATCTTGGTACTTTCTGGAAAAGGAGGGGTTGGAAAGAGTACCGTTACTGCTCTTTTGAGTAGAACATTTGCGCATATGGATAAGGAGAGAAATATAGCAGTTCTCGATATTGACATTTGTGGACCATCACAACCTCGAGTCCTGGGTGTAATAGATGAACAGGTGCATCAGTCAGGTCAGTTGAAATATAAATGCATCTATGTATGCCTGTAATGAAGATGGTTGAAGTGATATTTGCCTAAATGCACTGTTGACTAAGATGTCAAACAGTTCAGTGAAGCACACTGAACAACAGATCCCATTCATGAAGATGAAAAGGGTATGAGTTTATGGCTTCATATTTCCATTAGTGATAATATTTTATATTGAGAATTGGAAGTATTTCATTCCTCAAAGGGCTCGATACATCTTGAATAACACTTCGCTTTGGCAAATAATTTGAATAAAGTGCAAAATCAGTCTTGAGCCTGCTAGGGCTGGGTCTCATTATAGAAACACCCTTCTCCACCCCAGAAAAAGGTACACATCCACAAATACTCCTAAGCCTGAAAAAATGGAAACCGTTTAAGTTTTTGAACAGGCCCCTGATTCAATCATCCAATTCCAGGAAAAATTGTACTCGACTGTCAAGTTCCAAATGCAAACATTGTAAACACTACCTTACGTTAATTGTCAAAGGTCAATTGTTGGAAGTATTTGATCTGCCCATTACTCATTTCCATTTAAGCTGGATTAATAGTTAGACGGACTGTAAACGTAGACGCACTATATTCATAACAAACGGACGGTGTTGGTTTGGATTTGTATCATAATATTCTAAATATTTATCTATGCTCCGGTTTCCGTGTCACAATGGATTATGAAATACATGAAGGTATGCCTCATGGTGCCGAGGGACTCTTGTGCGCAGTAGCATTGGAAAAGTGTCCACAAACTCGAAGAACAATAATTGGGCGACCAAGACTTCATAAAACAAGACCCATAAACCGTAACAGAAAAGTAGAGAATGCCTACAATTATTTTTTAAAGATGAAGACTGCTAATCCAAATCAATTTTTCAAATATACGCAAATGACTATTTCAGTATTTAATGAATGAACAAAATAGGAATAAAAAACAACAAACAACTTTAATAAACGGAGGGCGGACAAGTGACAGCTGACATCCATTATGGCATCACACAGAATTATTTCTTTTGATTGGCCGGACGCAAAAAACGCACTGTAAAAAGATAAAAGTTGGTTCCAGTCCGTTTCACTTACGTTATGTCATGCGTTTACGTTAATTTATAAACCAGAGTACATAAATTTTATAGTTGATCTTTTTGCAGTGCGTCTACATTTACAGTCCGTCTAACTATAAATCCAGCTTTAGACATTTAGGGCCAATTTATGCATCTTTGTCTTAATCATTGTCATAGTCTCCATTTGTTAAATAAAAGCATATTATGCTTTCTGCTCAAAAATTAAGAAATGTGACGTGATGAATCAATATTTCTTTCGATAGTCAATTTGAAAGAAAAAAAAAAACCTTCCAATTTTCCTTTTAAAAAAATTAAAAGATCATAAAAAATGTACCAGGAATCGGACTAATAACCTAGAAATATATAAAATAAGACGAAGAATTTTAACACTAACAAAAATAATAAAGAAAATTTACCATACAAATTAAAATGTTATAAAATATTGCATTTGATGCAACAAATTTGGCAGGATAAAATGTCATCATAAAATTCTTCTAAGTCATAATAAGATTTATCAATTAGAAGATCTCTTAGAAATTTTCTGAAATGGTTTAACAAAGGGGGTGACCACTCATCAGAAAATGTACACGAATTGCGGAAATCCCATATGATTTCTTGAACAATTTGGGATTTCCAAGGATTTTGTGGAAATCCCATACGATTTCGAGACATTTTCGAGGATTTCCTGGAAATTGTAAGGATTTCGAGAGATTTCCTGGAAATCATAAGGATTTCCAGGGATTTCTTGGTAAATATTGCACAATACCTGGCTGCCCTGACTGATTTACTTGTTGAATCTTTTGTGGATGTTTTATGTTTTTTAGAACGTGAATCGAAGTGGGTTTTGAAATGTTGACATTAGAGAGAACCCATTTTTTTTTCAAAGTATGCATTCGAAACAAAATTGCACAAAGGGCATTTTATCCTGAAGTATTGAACGAGGTTACTGAGGTTGATACATAATTTGATAATTTGTGTTTTTCATTTCTATCATCATTGTTGTCCGAGTCGTTTTCTGCTTGTGATAATTTCCTTCGAAGGTTTATTTTAACTTTATTCTTTTCTTCAACAAACACTATTATACTCAAGAGTTTTCTGTGACCTTCCACAATTTTGAATACTGAGACGTTTTTGGAATAGATTCCAAATAAAAACTTTTTAACAAAAAATTACACTGACGAAAAAATCAACTGAAAAGCAAAAAATAAAATAAACCTTAGTCTTAATGATAATTGAGCTCTTAAACTAATGTAACTAATTTTGAGTCGGCACCAAAATGGTTTAGGATTTGCAGTCATTCCATTATTGGAACTACAAGAATACTACTTGTTCAATGATTATAAAATTAGTCTTGAAACTTTCTTGGTTATTAAAGAGTGAGATATTATATTTCATTATCATCATCACTGAATTCTTCAAGATATTTATGTTAATCAATATAACTTCGGCATTATTTCATTACAACTTTCTGAAATTAATCAAATTACCATCTAGAGGCTATTATTTCGGTGAAACATATTCCATATACTTTATTTAACGTCAACCAAAAGGAAAGAGATAGACACAAATTAAATGGTTCCAGGAGCGTTGGTATTCAACCCTTTTTCAGTTATATACGAATTAGTTCCAATTAATTTTTACATGAGTCATTTGACAGTCTTACAAACTGTGTTATGTGGGCCAGGGTATGACTTGATCCATTTCACTTGAGTTACAAAAACCATAACAATGGAGCTTCAGCAGCAGAATTCTATGATCCACTTAGTCGAATGCTCTCGTAAAATCACTTGGTTGGGTTCACTGTATACTTTCGAAGAAAATTGAAAATGGCATAATTTGTACTCTTATTATTTTGGAAAGCAAACTGTTGTGCACTAAAGATGTTATTTGTGATAAGGAAATCCATTATTCTCTTTTGATATAGGTCTGTAATTCGATGGATCTTCCTTATCACCTCCTTTATGAATGGGAATGATTACAGCAACATTTAAAAAGTTAAGAAAAGTGCAATTTTTTAAAGAATCAATCATGTATTGCTTGCACCAGGACATTCAGAACACAACCTGGGAGACATTCAAAAATTTTAATGGACATTAATAATCTCTTTCAAAACTGGGATATCAGTTGACGCCAAATGAAGAGTGTTTTCAATTTGAATGTGTTCCTCAAGTGGGTCATTAATTACACATCTGAAGTTTTTGTTTTGGGAGTTGGACAAATTGGTATTCTCAAATTTTTACCCTTTATTGATTTCCTTTCAATTAATTTAATTCCAACCCTCTTTCATTTTATTATCGGCATCCATGATACGTTTATGATATATTTTTTTTTCACGATATCAATAACTCTCCTAATATGTTCCCATATTGATAATAGTATTTCTAATCCAGTGTTAGTCGTATACTATATTCTTCTATAGTGAAGTGATGCATATTTGCTGCTTTTATCCTGATTCTTTTCGTTAACCATAACTTCATTGTTTTCACCATTATTCTTTGCAAAGGAAATAATTTGTTGAATATTTATGTCAACTTGATATAAAATGCTTCAAAGTTTGGTACATTGCATCAAACCTGCTCTAGGGTTGATTTATGAAAAATCTATTATAATTATTCTTACTGACCCTATCTATATTTTCCATCGGCAATGTCTGTACATTATTTTTGAGTTCAAAATTTCCCATTATCATTATTTTTCTTAGTATTGAGTATTTTTTCAAATGAAAATTTAAAAAATATGGCAGATATCAGGAATGTCAGTATCATACATTTATTCAATGTTGTCACTTTGATTTATAAAAGAGACTAAGGCAATATGTGGACCAATAAACAAACAAAAAATAAACGGAAAGGTTTTTCAATTCTCTTATAAATTCAATTAAAAATGTAGAGAATGGGAAATAATTGTTCAGAGTTACCAGAATAAAGAAATAACCAATATGTTTATTCGCTCGGCAGACCCTAGAACTAGATAAAATAAATAGAGCCAAATCCGATTTTGTTAAACTTTCACAGTTGCTTCAAAATATGATGAAAACACCCCAGCAATCGTTTTTGCAAAAAAATTATAACTTTTGAAGATATGATCTCCTTCGAAGTCCCAAAAAGGGTAGTTTTGGGATGTCACTCTAGGTCACTCAGAAGTATAGACAGAAACTTTCTTTGAACATAATCGCTTTGCTCTTGAACACTACGCAGAATATTTCTTTAAGTAGAATTTTGATTGAGAGATTGCTTGAGCATGACAAGAAGGTATACCTTGCGCATCTTGCAATTGGGATATGTTCTATTGTATTTTTTTTATCATTATTGTGGACAATAAAGTTTATAATTTGTTCATTGACATTCTTGTATGATTTGAAAAAATCTTTTGATTTCAGGTTCTGGTTGGTCACCTGTATATGTAGAAGATAACTTATCAGTGATGTCCATAGGATTCTTACTAGCTTCTGCAGATGATGCCATTATTTGGCGGGGCCCAAAAAAAAATGGAATGATTCGCCAATTCCTTACCGAAGTTGATTGGGGAATGCTAAACTACCTACTCATAGACACCCCACCTGGAACTTCAGATGAACACTTATCTGCTGTCACATATTTGTCAAAAGCAGGAGTTACAGGAGCAATTGTAGTAACAACACCACAGGAGGTGGCTCTACTAGATGTTAGAAAAGAAATCGACTTTTGCCGAAAACTTAATATTCATGTTTTAGGAGTTGTAGAAAACATGTCCTTATTTGTGTGTCCTTCGTGCACAAAAACCTCTGAAATCTTTCCAATTACCACTGGAGGAGCAAAGCAAATGTGCAAAGATATGAATGTTCCTTTACTTGGGAGTTTGCCATTAGACCCAAAAATAGCCAGATGTTGTGACAACGGAAAAGATTTCATTGAAGATTTACCAGAGTCCTTGGTAGTGAAAGCTTCCACAGAAATTGTGGCTAAGTTAGTGGAAGCTTGTGAAGGAAAAGATAAAGTTTGAGGTTAATGAGTGCATATATATTTGATAGAACTTTCATAAAATTTAGAAACGTGTTGAAAATAAAACTTTATTTTTAATCAAATTTTCATTATTTAAAATTGGACCTTGCTCATCAAACAGACAACATATTTTCTGTTTCATCCTCAACCCAAGCAGGATGTAGATTTAGTTTTTATTATTTCATTTCCAACCATAGTTTTTCTGTTTGAAAAGAAAAACTGATAAATTTTATGAAATCATTAATCATGAAAAATGTTATCAAGTGCTCTTGATAACTGATTATATACAACATATTACTGTTTATGAATCAATTGGCTTCATAATGTTGAATAAAAAAACACTCTCAAACTTATCAGTGTGAAAGCAGCCACGAATTTGTCATGCTTATGAGTATGTGGGTCTGTCCGCCAGCAGTCGTCAAGTGATGGTGAAATGTTTCTGTTAAATATACAATAATGTTTTTTTGTCGTGAATTTATGCAACAAGGTAAGCAGAGTAGATTATACGTGTCACTCAATTTTTTCAAGCGAAATTAACACTCCACCACCCTTATCACGTATGTTAAAATAATTCTATTTTATTAAAAAATAAAACACCCGAATCAAATTTAACCAAAATTATTCGATTTCGTTAACAAAACAAGTGGATGGAGATTTTTTTTGTTTTTTCAAAAATGTATGCTACTAAAGATACTCAATCACAATCTCACTAAATTTCGACAGGCACAAATTAACCCTCTAGGAGTTTCTATCAAATTATTCCATTTCCCTAAAGAAACACATGGACCAATTTTTTTTCTCATAAATGTATACCTACTACCAAATTTTTTGTACAAAAATTAACCCTCCAACACCCCTATTCCGAATTTCAATAAAATGATTCTATTTTGGTAAAAAAAAAGTATATCGAGATTTCTTTGCATAAATGTATGCTACCAGATAAGCATCTCTGGATGTATATGTCACTCAATTTTATCTGACAAAAATTAACCCTTTACTATCCCAATCATGAACTTCTTTAATATTATTTTCATAAAAAAACACGATGCAACTTACTGTTCAATTAAAAGTAACAACTTGCATATTGATATGGATTCAAAGTACATTTTTCGATTTTGGCAAATATTTGTTGAAATGTTTGGGGTGGTGGCGTTAGTATATGAAGTATTTTATTTCTCCAATTATAACCTCTATAATTATGCAGGCCACCGAATAGCAACGACTTTAAAATATTATATCGTCCGGGGAATGTTTTACCGTGTGTTTCAACTCATCAAAATCGAAACTTTGCAGGGGTTCCCAATACAGTCGACCAAATCTAGAGAGCCAATGATATAACATACCATAGACAACAAAAGTGTACAGTAAAATACCCACGACTTGTTGAAGATGTTTCCACATTAATTACAATTTTCAGTGGTTGTTTGTTAGACTTTAATTGTGAGTTTGATATCATAATAACAGTGACATTTTTTCCTTCAATCTGATCTGGAATTCGATTTGATTTGAACTTTTGCTCATATGATTTTTGTTATTAATAAACATTTACTGTGATAATACTGGACTGAGCAAAAACTAATTCAGTGTAAAAAGTCAAGATAGCGACTACCCATAAAAAAGAAAAGAAAAAGTCATCTCATTGCAATAGAGTTAGTGGTCCACCAGCGGCGTACCAATAATATTTCAAAATGTCTTGCATTAAATGTAATGTTGCTGATAATGAATCCTATTTGAACTGTGATAGTTGTGAGTGACCAATTCATGTTAACACCGAATGCTCTGGACTCAATGCAAGCGAATTGAAAGTATGGGCCTGAAAGGAAAGAGAACCCTGAGATTCCTTTGTGAAGAATGTTTAATGGGGGTTAGGCTGGTCCCAAAGCTAATAAAAAATATTGATGATCTACAAGAGAAAATCAATAAACTCAGAGCCCTCATTCAGACAGTACCTAATACCTCCTTGCCAGAGGATGTTTTAATTAATGAACTACAGGAACGTCAAAAAAGAAAGAACAACGTTATGGTCTTCAATTTACCATAACCACGTGATCAAGCTTCTGACGTAAAAAAATATTTTCTAGATGATCTGAATATTTTAAAAGTGGTGAGACTCGGCAAACGAATAACAATGGTTTCCGTGCTCTCAAAGTTATTTTTAATAATGCCGAGGATGCCAAGAAAATTATTGGAGCCAAAAAAGATCCACTCAGAGGAATGGCCATAACAGTCAATGAAGATATGACTCAACTTCAGATAAGAACTTGGAAAACATTGAAAGATGAACTGGAAAATAGGAAGAAAGCAGGAGAAAATGTTGTTATGAGATATATCAGTGGTGTTCCTCGAATTACCAATCAAATTAAAAAAAACTAGATGGGAGCCATATTTGCTGTTACTATCAGAATGTTGGTGGATTGCGCACCAAATTACTGGATCTTCAGCAAGCGGTTATGTGTTCTGATTATGACATTATAGTACTAGTTGAAACCTGGTTGAACAGAGACTTTCGTAATTCTGAATTAGGTTTAAAGGGCTTTGATATTTTTAGGTATGATAGGGACTCAACTGAATCATTGAAAACACGTGGAGGTGGTGTACTCATAGTTGTTAAGCATTCTCTATCGGCCACTACTGTGAACTTTGTGAACAATAATGTTGAACAAGTTTTTGTAACACTTTCTCTTGGTGAAGATCATTCGATTATCGGTGCAGTATATATTCCACCTGCTTCTAATACTGAATATTACATCAATCATGCTAATACTGTAGACTATGTTTTAGAAAAATTTCCTGGTCATAAAATTTTGCTTTGTGGAGATTATAATATACCGAATGATATTTGGTTCAATGATGAACTTGGCCTAAATGCTGACTGTCTTGAAAATTCACCAGCAAATGTATTACTCAACTCGTTCGGTTATCATAACCTTTATCAAGTGAATTCTATTCCGAACTCTTGGAATGTATTTTTGGATTTATTATTTTCATCTATAACATGATATAGTTGTTAATATCCCAGCGGAACCACTCTTTCAAAATAGCATACATCATTCCGCTGTTGCCTTTGATCTGAATACTGGAAAAATACCTGATCTAAAGATTGAAGAATACTTCTACGATTTCTGGAATAGTAATTATATCTTCATGAATGATTTGTTTGCCAGCATTGATTGGAATTCCTTATCGAATGACGACGTTAATTCATCCTTAAGCAACTTTTACGACGTTTCATATCAAGCTATTCGTAAATTTGTTCCTGTCAAAAAGTTCAAAACATCAAACTTCCCAACATGGTTCAGCAAAGATTTGAAACAAATTAGTTCATAGAGAATATAAAAATGGTAATGTTGAAGCATACCGGCTTTTTCAGTATCTCAGAGAGCAATGTAAAATCTTACGTGAGGACTGTTATCAAAATTACATTTTGAAAACTGAGAATAACATTTCTGCGAACCCTCGTAATTTTTGGAAGTTCATCAATGATAAAAAGAAATCATTCAATCTCCCCTCTCGTATGGTTTATAACAATAACTCTGGTGAAAATTCCGATGATATAGTTAATCTTTTTTCATACTATTTTTCGACAGTCTATGATAATACGAACATTCATCAAATTCCACATTATACCTTTGATAACACTGTTAACATTTGCTCCTACACCATAGACATTAAAAGAAATCATAGATTTAGTACATTCTCTACCTTGGAAACTATCATCTGGCCCAGATAAGATCCCTTTGCATTTGATTAAACATTTCATTTACACTTTAGCAAAACCCATTCACTACCTGTTCAACTTATCCCTCAAAAAAGGTACATTCCCTAGCTTTCCGAAACACAGTTTCATAAAACCCATCCACAATAGTGGTTCACGGGACAACGTTGACAACTACAGAGATATTTGTAATCAATCAGAATTACCAAAAATGTTTGATTACTTGATTTCCTAAAAACTTTCGTGGGACTTCAAAAATATTATAATCAATGAACAACATGGATTCTGCAGAGGTAGATCTACTACCACTAATTTATTGCTTTACCAAAATTATATCATCAACGCTCTCGAGAATAAACTGCAGGTTGACCCCGTATACACAGACTTTTTGAAAGCCTTTGATAGAGTCAACCACAATTTACTACTTGCTAAACTTGAGTCCTTGGGAGTCGAAGGAAATATTTTAGAATGGATCAAATCCTATCTTAGTGATAGAGTCCAATATGTCAAATGTGGTAGCTCAGTATCAGATCCAATTGAAGTTCCTTCAGGGGTACCTCAGGGATCTCACATGGGACCACTACTATTTAATATATTTGTTAATGATCTTCCAAATGTTATCACCAACTGTTCCTTCCTATTATTTGCCGATGATTTAAAGATGTTCAGAACAGTCCAATCCATATCTGATGCTGAGAGATTACAGTTTGACCTAAATAACCTTTCCAGGTGGTGTAATATTAACTTACTAAAACTGAACTTGGGTATGTGTCAAAAAATTACTTTTTCACGAAATAAAGAGGAAATTCGTTATACTTATCAGATTAACGACACTAACTTATCAGAGACCAACAGGATAAAAAATTTGGGGTTATATTCGTACACAAAAATGAATTTCAAGAGTCGTATAACAGAAATATCATCTCGTGCACAAAAAATGTGGTACTTCTCTCTTCGCTCTGCAAGAGAACTATCTGTCAATCTATTCCTGAATACAGTTCTATCATTTGGTCACCAGGCTACAGAGTCGACACAGAACTCTTGGAGAGTACTCAAAATACATTTTTAAGATACTGTGGTTACAACTTAGGAATGAATAGAGATAAATACAATTATTCACAAATTCTAAAAACCCTAAATTTGAATACTTTAACACATAGAAGACTGGAAATCGATCTGGTATTCCTCCATGAAATTATCAATGGCAGTATTGATTGTCCTGAAATTGTTGAGCTTACCTCACTTTCTGTAAATGCTAGAAGTAGAAATAGTGACATTTTCAAGATCCCTTTTTGTAGAACAAACTATGGTCAAAACGAATCCCTTTACAGAATACTGAAGTCAGCAAACACTCACAACAACAAGCTTGAGCTGTTCGGTTCATCTTTACCATCCTTAAGAAAAGCAGTAAAAAAATTGTTATAGTTTTAATTTTTTGTTTTAACATAATCTTAGTCATGTGTAAAATGTATACTTTGTACATTCTTTTTGTAATGGTATAATTGGCTTGTCCGTTAATAAATAAATAAATATATGCTATACTCACCTGAGTCTAGGCAAACCTCTACAAAATAAGTCGATGACCTACTCAGTAATGATGGCGTTAGGATCGTATCTAAATTGGTGTTCGAGTGTAGAATCGCCATAGAAAGTTTACCCAAAACAAGGAAAGTCATCCTCATCAGGTCATTCAGGTGTTCTTGGGATCGAGGAGACCAGACAGGATTGCCAAGATAGGATCGGGAGAGATCCCAATCGGACTGAAACCAATTTTGGGAATACTCAATGGCTGTTTCCATCATGGAAGGACTGCTACAAAAGCAGTTCATTAAAATATGGCAAAATCAAACCTAAAGAGGCCATCAATGAAACTGTCGAAAGAGATCCTGTAACTCAACAAGTGGGATATCAGGACTGTGACTGAACTCCTACGGAGACACAATCACCTGAACAGGCATCCATCGGGATCACAGATGATTTCCTATACATATGGTGCCTGGAAGATGACGAAACATCATCACACATGCTCACTGAGTGCCCCGCACTGGTGCAACAGAGGAAGACCTACTTTGAAACATCATTATGAACCAAGATTTCCAAGAGATTCACCTGAAGAAATTGACAAATTTCATCAGAAAAATCGGTATGCCCAGCTGAATTTCAGAACATGTGGGCACACAATGGGCCCAAGTGGTGAGGGGTTCTCCTTTTGCAAAGAAGAAGATAGAAATTGGGATGTGCCAACTTAAGTATATAGTATAGATAAAAGTTATTTTGCACCGTTTTACAATTTAACTGCAGCATGGACTTCCGTTGGCTTGTTTCTACAAATGAAGTAATAAAATTTGATTTATTACTAGAATTAGAGATATTATTGCCACGCCTAACTCTTCCTGGCAAATGTGCATTTCATTTAACTTAATTACTCGATCAAGTCCATGTTGACGAATTTCAGTTAAAGATGAAATTCATGAAAGGGGCAGTAGACGGTAAATTTTTGCCCGACAAAATGGAGTGACATATACATCTTGTTAAGCATCTCTGGTAGCATCGATAAAAAAAAAACAGTTGTTTTATTAACAAAAATAAATTATTAAAAAATTCATGATAGTGGTAGTAGAGGGTTAATTTTTCCCGACAAAATCGAGTGACAAATATATCTTGTTAAGAATCTCTGTTAGCCTACATTTGAGAAAATACACGTGTTATGCACGGAAATAGAATAATAAAAAAAAGTTATATGGGTAGTAGAGATGACCGGCAAAATCGAGTGAGTGTTAAGCATCTCTGTTAGTATACGTTTATGAAAATAAAATCGATCCACGTTGTTTTTTACAGAAATAGAATACAATACAAAATCGAGTGACATATACATCTTGTTGAGCATCTCTGGTAGCATGTATTTATCAAAAAAAAATTATTCATGTGTTTCTTTATTGGAATGGGATCATTTTATTAAAATTCGTGATAAAGGTGTTGGAGGGTTAATTTTTTTCCCAACAAAATCCTATATGCCTATATCTCCTCCACTTATCAAATTTTGTGCATAGATATGAGACACAATTTCGTATTGACAGACATATGAAAACAAAATGGCCGACTTCCGGTTTCGCCAGAATAGCCAACAACTTCGATTTTTCAAATGGAACACCCTGTATGTTTGATGTTTTTTGGATTCTACGGTTCAAAGTACATACGACAATGTTGCCAAATTTTTATTTTACAATTGAAAAAAAAAAAATTCTAATTTTTTTTAGCCCAGGCTTTGATCAGTGTAAAACCTATACTAATTTACATCAGTAACTCATCAATAAGATCAATAACAAATCCTACAGCAAGAATTAAAATTTTCTGAACGCATTTTTAACAAAAAAATCGTTGTTTTCAAATGGTACCTACCGAGGGCCATCTTGCCATTAGATAGAGAATGTAATTACCAATTCAACGATATACATTATGTACCGCTTTTTTTTGGTTCAAAACGTAGAGAGCCATCTAACAAAATGAAATTTGAAAAAATTGGTTCAGTAACATGACATCTATTAATTTTTTCAAACTTTACTTCAGAATGGTAACAATGAATTACCAAAAATAATCGACTTTAATGATCATAAACTCATTACAGAAAAGATAACCTTAATATAATCAAACTGTTTGAATAAATCTAACGACTGAAATAGTGAAACATTCAACGTACAAATTATTACTCACAATCCTGTTTTCAGTAGAAGAGTTTCACAACCATCGAAAAGTTATTTTATTTATTAATGACCAATGATATGTTCGAAGTGTTGCCCGTTTTCCCTACCACATAGACTAGTTCAATTTATTGTACACCTCATCACATTTATCAGTTTGTGAGCAGGTATTTCCTGAAATGCGCGCTCAACTCTATCACTCAAGTCCTCCAAAGAAGTTGGCCTCCTCGAGCATACTTTGTATTTTATGTGACCTCATGAATAAAAATCAATAGGGGTTAAATCGGGCCATCTGATTGGACCATTTGTTCCAATCCATCTCTGCCCATAGGTATCACTAAGATATTGCCGAAGAATATTAGCATTATATGGTCCTGCAAACATATTTTCCCTGATGTTCTCAGGTAAATCGTTGATATTATTTTGAATATCATTCTCTAAGAATTGTAGATATCTTTGGCCCGTCGAAAATAATTGGTCTAATGATTCTTGTCCCTATGATTCCTACCCAGACGTTGAATCCAAATCTTTCTTGAAAATTACCTTCTCTCAGCAACCCAGCCCAATACCTTGAATTATTCCTATTGAACTTACCATTATCCCACATCCCTACAGGTAAGACAAATTTATCGCTACTTTCACACTGATTGAAATTTATATTTGATAAGTTCAGAAGGAAAATCGTATTGTTACATCATCTTATGGTCTAATAAAATGATAATATACATACCATTTGTCAACAGCCTCCTTTTATTATTGTTCTTTTCCAACTGAAGCTCTATTTGTTTTCGTAAGTCCGTAAAAGCATCTTCTTCCATCAGCTATTAGAAAAAAACATTGGTGAGCTTACTCCTACATTCATTCTCTATATAAGTTTTTATCTGGAGTAAACAAAAGACATTTCACTAGATAAATATCATTGAATTGGGTTTACAAAAACACTCTTTTCAGAATAGATGAAAACTAATTATTTTCACTTTTAGGTGAGAGAAACCCCAAAAATGCAGAGGAACATGTAGCTACCTCCAAAAAAAAACATTCACAGAGTAATTGTGAAGCTCAATTGGAAATAATATTTCTTACCTTTTGTACCCTTTCTTTATCTTTTTTTCTGGCGGTTTTGAAGGAAGGGGGGTCCTGTTCTTCTTCCAAGTCTATTGTCATGAATTCGTCTAACGTTAGAGAACTACTAGGAGTATCACCAAATTCTATCAGTCTGAAAAAATAGGCCATCAATTTTCTTGTGGCGAAGTTAGTAAATTAATAGCAAAGAAAGCTTAAAAAATGGTTTTTTATGAAACCTTTCCCAAATAGTCTATATATTTTTTCAAAATTCCATTCTTGGTCATAATCTTTTATGTAAAAAATAATTAATAAAAAACCTTTTTTGAAGACAAGCTTTTATTCAAATGCGCTAAAACGTTGAAAATAATTGATTTGGATGTGTGAATCGGACCATAATTACAAAACTCGTCCGCCATATTGAATTTTTGAATTTTGACAAAAAGTTCTTAATCTTCGACCCCGAAATTCCCCGCATACAAATTTTGAATCGAATCGGATAAACACAAATTTCGTCCGCCATCTTGGAGCCGCCATTTTTTTTTCTCTGACAAAAATTCCATAATACATTGTCACCGGAATTATGAACAACTGCCAAATTTCAAAGTAATCGGACGACGGGAAATGTGTCAAATTTAACTTGTAAGATTTGATATCGGGACAGATGAAACTAAATGAAAGCTTGTAAAAAGGATTATGTGAATAGAGAGTATTATCAAAATATTGAGATTTTCTCAGAAATGTTTAACACATATCATGAAATGCTTTCAACATGAGACTTATGTGATCTATATCTTCAGTCTACTTTTCTGGTTCAGTTTTTACCTTTGTCTCAATGTCGATTCATGTACTTTAACAATTTTCACAATATCTCCTGGAGATCTGTTGAAATCGTGGAGACGAGATGCCATCAGTAGAGCTGGAAAAAACACAGTATTATAATATATTAAAATTGTGCGAACGCTAGTAACTCATCACAACATAGCCACAAGTTGATTTCAAGAAATCTATTTTGCACGCTACATTTTTTTGAGCAAAACTAAATTGACCCAGAAAAACATATCTGACATGTTCCCAAGATGTCAACAAGGTATGCTATTCAATTCAATTCAATTTGTTCAATGAAACAGTCATCTGGAACTATTTGAAAGTTTGATATTTAGGCAGATGAAAATATCTTAGTGTATCACAAGTCACTTAGGCAGTGGCGGATTTACAGATTTGCCGCCCGTTGGCTATTCAATTTTTGCCGCCCGTAGGCTATTCAATTTTTGCCGCCTCTAAATTTTGATATCTTGAAAATGATCGCTGAGCTCATAAAAATTATTTTTTCAGTTATGATTAATTACTTTGTATATAAAAAAAAATATTTTAATGCCATAACGTACGGATTTTTGAAGATCGTGTTCACAGTAAACACGATAACTTTCGAAAAAATCATTTTTTCACTTCAATTTTTTTTATTATACTCATTTGACTGGAGAGAAGCCGATGAATAAAAAATTGCTGCTTAGTATTGTTTTATCTTATTATAATTAATTCACTCCGATTGGCATTTTCTGAAAAAGTTGGCTTTGTGAAAAAGTTAGCAAATGTACTAATGTAAACATTCAATTTAAATAATTCGTCTACGACATGAGCGATTGAGGCATGCTCATTTGGATTTTCCAAACTTTTTGTTACTACAAATAAAATAATTAACTGATGAAATGTATCAATTTTCTAATCAGCAAATTGTCTAACTTCATATTTTGTGGAGGGAATTTTTTTATTGTTAAGTCGCAGTCGTTCAAATATCAGTTATTCGATTAATTTAAATCAGAAGACTATATCTCTATAAGATATTGAACTAGTTTTTTATTTAATAAAAATTAGTCAATTTTTGTCAGTATTTTTTACGCATAAAGAACTAACTTTCTGAAATTGAATTTGACAATTTGCAAACTTGCTGCAGCAATCATGATTAGACCCTCGATATTATATCAAGATTGAATTGTGTAAGGAGATCTCATAATTATTAGGTACACGGAGAAAAAATTATAACAGTTATCAGTGAAAAAAATATGTAAAAATAACCAAAATTTCGATTTTTGTTAAATATTTTAATTTATCTCTAATTTTCGAAATTCGTATTTTGTGTGTGTATAATATTTTTTTTTTATTTATGAACTAAATTTGCCGCCCCTTAAAATTTGCCGCCCTAGGCTCCAGCCTACTCAGCCTGCTGGTAAATCCGCCACTGCACTTAGGAGGCCATTACTACACTATTTCTTCAATAATATTACAATTTATTATACCAATCATTACAATAAAAAAACATCACACAGCTTTTGCGACAAGAAAACTTAACGCAACGAAAAACCTTTGAAACCTTAACATATATAGAAACCATATCATCAACATCCAGTGCCGGATTTAGGGAGGGGCTATGGGACTATTAGCCCCCGGCGGCAAACTTTAAAAGGCGGCAAAAGGCAAAAAAAGCAAGCAGCAATCTTCAAGCAAACGCGCAAATCGCGACCGCCTCATCAAAAGAACACTGTTTTCTGAAAATCATATTAACTTTGATCTCGAGCGGCAGCGGTGCCTTGGGCGGCTACGGTATAGTTAAACCATTTACAATTGCAGAAGCATGAAAAACAAGTTTCCCAGTCTTGAGGCGGAATCCTTTGAGCAGCAGAGGCGGAGATAACTAATTTTATTTAAATATTTTAAAAATACGTTAAAATAAAAAATATGCCATAAACGAGGAAGTATGTACTGATAGGCAATCGGATCATCATAATTTCATTTTCTCATGGTCGAAAAAAAGCCATATTTTCCATTGGCTGCTGTAGAACAGACAGCTGTCACTCAAACCCACGTTGACTATCGGTTCTTTTGATCTTGCTCCTTATTGAAACAGCTTCTGCAATTGAAAATGGTTAAACTATACATACTTTTCTTTGAAAAAGAAGAAGAAAAAAGCCGCATTCATAAATGGCGCTTTTGCATAAATATAAAATAAAAGATACTTTTTGCAACGTAGAAGCAGCTCTGTTCCTATCCCTGATGATTAGAAATGCCAGTGGTATAAGTTAAACCATTTACAATTGTAGAAGCATAAAAACCAAGTTTCGCAGTTGAGCAGCATAGGCGGACATAACTGATTTCATTTATATATTTAAATATTTTAAAAATACGTTAAAATAAAAAAAATATGCCATAAGCGAGGAAGTATGTATTACTAGGCAATCGTATCATCATAATTCTATTTTCCCATGGTCGAAAAAATGCAAAACACAACAGAACTAGAGAATATTTTAAAACCTATTTCGATCCCAGACCAGATACGCTACTGGCTTTCATTTATTCCGACCTCTCCAAATACATATATAACTCGTGATTTATTAGCTTTTTTGGCCTCTGAACGTATTGACACACCTACAAGCATTATCATTGGCTTGCGATCCGTTTTGATAGGCTCAGGCGAATATGCTGCAGAACTAGACAGCTGTCACTCAAACCCACGTTGACTGTGGCCTCTTTTGATCTTCCGGAGAATGTTTACGAGTAGTACACATTATTTTTCGTTCCGTTACTTCGCATATACGCTCGTTTTAGCGAAGTGAGTTTTTGATTTGCTCCTTATAGAAACAGCTTCTGCAATTGAAAATGGTTAAGCTACAAAAGGTCATTCTAAAAAAAATAAAAATCACCTTAGGAATTCGATGGTAACTTGTTATTAGACCTGAATTTTGATGATGCCATTGATGAGTTCGCATAAAAAAAAATCCAGAAAAGTATTTATATAAAACAAATTTATATTTGTTGTTAGGTTTTAGTTCGTGAAGTAAATAAAATTTGTTTCTTTGTATGTAATAATTTTATCTTATGGTCATATGTTATGAAAAAAAAAACAATAAATGGGTACTTTGAAACTGACAATTACTAATTGGCGGCGGCATCGTAAGAATTAGCCCCCGGCGCAAGTGAATATAAATCCGGCACTGTCAACATCAAAACTGCAAGTTAAATCTATACAACAATCTGCAGACCAATACGTAAATATGACCATCCGTTATACCTGAACTCCCAAAATAGCACATTATTTGGGAGTTCATTGGCACTACTCATCCAATGATTTGGTATACTACCTAAAGTGCAAAAATCTAGAACAGGATACCAAGACTTTTCACGAAATTCGCTTTCAAACTGAAAGGAACAATGTCTCCAAGATTAAAATTTCCAGAGAAGTCTCTGAAGAACGTATTGCGAAAACGATTTTTTTTATAAAAAAGTAATTTTTTGCTATTATTAGTTTTTTATAAAGGACAGTATTACTCCTTACTATTTGTTTGGTATAAATGATTTTTTTGGGCAATTTTACTTTTTATACCGGTCAAAAAGTTTAGACGATTACCTACCTTATGCTAGAGGAATAACGACGATATCTCTATCTAAAAAGGTTAGAAATGCCATCCCCGAAAATCTGCTTTCTGATCAATAGCAAATCTACACAAAGAAAAACAGTTTTGCACTGACAATGTTCCGCAACCCACGTGCCTGTTGCGACGTCATGTTTTAGTTAAATACTTAGTTATATTTGGGTGAGTGAACAACAAAATTGTAAACTAAGTAAGTTTATTTTGTTTTATCTGTTTTTTCATTTAGTGTCCTAATCAAGTGTTTTTAAACACATTCAACTCCTAACCTAAATATTAGGGACTTGACAGGTTCACATACTCTATTATCCTATTTGAAAACGGATTTAGCAGTTTATTAATTTAATATGTTTTATTGATTTATTGATCAAAATTATTACAATGAATAGTTTGAAGATTTAATTCATCAAATTACCTGTACAACTATGTTATATAAATAAATAGTTGAAGTTAAAATATGTTTTTTATCATACCTGCATCATAATCCTTGTTTTATGAACTGAAAAGCGTGCGAAATCTCAAGATTAAAACACGCCGTGTAACAAAAATAAGACCAACTTTTTATTTATGTGTCAAATTACATCAAAAATATAAAACGACTATTTCAAGTAAATGTTGAATGTACAATTATGATTATTTGATATTTGGATACCACTTGTCATTATCCTGATCTAAAATTCATTTCTAGCATTGTTATTGAAGTAATGATGCAGGTATGATAAGAAATAGCGTATGATAGGGGAGTCTTGGGAGGGTTGATACAAGGGGAGGCTTGATACACATTCAAATTTCCCGCCTCGGTTCCTCAAAGAATGCGTAACCGCGTGCAGTACCGACTGTGGATGTTGAAATAGTGACAGTTAAAATCTAGCAACGATCGCGTCTCGCTTGGAAGTTTTCAAGGTTAAAGTGTGTTTTCTACATATTTGATGTAAGTTTTCGCATAACAAACGCAAGGCTTCATCTATTTAACAACAAAAACTAACGAAATTCATTACTTTATGCTTGAAGCGCATTTCATTTACAGCATAGAGGCCAGTAGTGTAGATCTTTAATCGAATATCATAATACGTTCACGTCATATATTACCTAAATGTCTCGGGAGGTTTGACACAGTTTGTGTCGGGAGGGTTGATACGTGTACCAAACCTCCCTATATGAAGTGAATGTATGTTGTATTTATTTATTTTATAATTTATAACAATTCATGACATTTTCACAGCAGTTATTTAGGTTAATTGAGTACATTGTTTTAGATGCCGTTTAAATGGTAATGCAAAGGTCGGACGAAGTATTCCCCAGATGATTTGAAAAGAGCGGTGCTTGAAGTAGTGAACCAAAATAAAGGACTTCGGCCTACTGCCACAAAGTACAATGTTGACAAAATGACATTAAAAAGATATGTTTCAAAATACCAAGAGGATAAAGGTATCACTTTTTCACCAAATTTTGTCACTACACACATTTTTTCGCCTCACGAAGAAACGGTTTTAATTGAATATTTGCTCACTTCTGCAAACCTTTACACCCAAGCAAACAAGGAAATTTGCGTATCAATTTGGCCAAGAGAACAATAAAAAGTTACCAGAAAACTGGAAGAAAAACGAGTGTGCATCCTACGACTGGCTAAAAGGCTTCATATCACGTCATCCCCAATTATCCTTGAGAAATCCTGAAGCCACTAGCTTGGGCATAGCTACTGCGTTCAATCGACATATGTAGAAGCAATTTACAAAAATTTGCGCAATCTAATGGAACAGGAAGCTTTTGGTCCAGAATCCATATATAATTTAGACGAAACTGGAGTAACTACTGCGCATAAACCTCAAAAGATCATTGCTCGTGAAGGGCAGAAGCAAATTTCAAAAACTACTTCTGCAGAACGTGGGCCAATGGAACCAATTTGTTGTGCTATAAATGCATTGGGAAATTCGGTGTCACCATCATTTATATTTCCTCGTATGAGAATACAAGATTACATGACCCAAGGTGCTCCTCCAGTTTCCATTGCTGTGACGCATGAAAGCGGTTGGATGACCACTGATAATTTCGTGAAATACCTAGATCACTTCATAAAACACGCAAAATGTTCGAAAGAAAACAAATGTATTGTAACGAACCTAGGCCGGACCTGTCGCCTCCCGCGTCGCCATCGACAGCGATGAGATCATCCCCGGAGATATTCGAGAACCATCCAGTCCCTCTTCCGCGTAATGCAACGGTCAATATTGGAAACAATTGGAACATGCCGTCGCCAACTGGAAGAATTCGAAACATCGAGAATGCTGTATCGGAGATAAATAGACAGCCTCAAGAGGGAGTAAACAGTCTGAACGAGCCCATACGATCGAGCTATTCAGTGGCGTAGTAATATAAATTAAGTTGTAGATTAAGTGTTAAATAAATTAGTTAAACCAAGTTAAGTTTATTTACGTTACAATTGGTGTCGGAAGTGAGATTTTGAAAATAAACAAGTGATCGTGGAGTGGATAGTCAGAAAAATAAATTGATAGACCTTTTGTACGCCCAAAATAGACAGTGGCCGGTTTTCGCGAAGTGGACAATTGTGCGTGGGAATATAAACTGCTACACTGTTCGCGTGAAACAGACAATAGACTGGTGGCCCGTGGAAAAGAATTCGCGAAGTGAATTTTTAACAAACTGATAAACTTTTCGTGTGAAACAGACTGATACCTCGTCAAAGACAAAATGTGTTCAAGAAAAGTGCGCCTTGCGGATTTGAAGGTAGCGGAATTGAAACAGGAATTGGAGGAAAGGGAACTGGAAACAACGGGTAAAAAGCAAGTACTCCAGGAAAGACTTGCAGAAGGACTTATACAAGAAGGTGAGGACCCCGAAACATTTTTATTCGAAGTTCCGAGTGATTTGAGTCCGATAATAGAATCCTTGAAAGAAGAGCTGCAACAAAATTCGAGGACTTTGGAAGAGAATGCTAGAAATGTGGAAGAAAGCTTGAAGAAAATTCTAGAAATCTGGAAGAGAAGCTTCTAGAAATCTGGAAGAGAAGCTTCAAGAAAATTCAAGAAGCCTGGAAGAAAATTCTAGAAATCTGGAAGAGAAGCTTCTAGAAAATTCAAGAAGCCTGGAAGAGAAGTTCCTGGAAAACACAGAAGGCCTAAAAAAGAATTGTGTGGTGTGGCTAAATTTCTAGAAGAAAGAATGGGAACCGTTGAGACAGAGATAGATAAAATTAGGGAGCAAATGAACACGGAGGTAGATAAAATAGAGGAAACGATCAGTAGGCTGGAAAAACGAATTAATAGTGCGCCTCCACAGAGATGGTTAACGAAAATGCAATGCTGGACTTGAGTTTGAACTTGGATAAAGTTCAAGAGGGTATAAAAGATGTCAAGGTCATTTCTGAAATAGGGAAGCTTTCCATGAAGCCGCCTCAATTTGACGGAAAAACTCCATGGGAAAATTACCGCCGACAGTTTGAAGCAGCGGCCAAAGCAAATGGATGGAATGCAGGGGAAAGAGCTGTAGCACTAACACTTGCATTACGTGGAGAAGCGACGAATATTCTACAAACTCTTACCGCCCAAGAACAGGAGGACTATGATCAGCTGATTAAACATCTAGAATTACGATATGGCCAGGCCCATTTGGAACACGTATACCACTCCCAACTGAAAAATCGCTGCCAGAAATCGGGCGAATCCTTACAAGAATTCGAAACTGACATTGCACGCTTGGTTCGTCTCGCATATCCAGCCACACCAGAAAATGTAATGGAGCGACTAGCGGTTCAAGCATTCCTGGATGGACTCCGTGACCAAGAAACCAGACAAGCGTTGACACTAGCCCGTCCAACACATCTCGTAGACGCACTGGCACGCGCTTTAGAATTCGAGGCAGCGAAACAATCTTGCAAAAGCCAGAGTAAAGTCCGAATGATTGAGGAAGACTCACAGGAGCCTGCTAATTTGGAAGCTGCCATAAGGAAAGTGATTAAGGAAGTGTTCCCTGAGAAGAGACAGATAAGATGCTGGAATTGTGGCAAAATTGGACATGTGCGTAGCAAATGTCCAACATTCGAAAACACGACTCCGATGCAGGAAAACTAAAGAAGGTCGACGAGAAAGGGCAATCGTCGGCCTGTGTCCAGCAAGCCCTGGTTAACAACGCATATGTCGCTATCCTGCAACGACAGAACAGAGGTGTTTTCGTAGACGGTCTCATCAATAACGAGCCTTGCACCATGCTGCTAGATACAGGTGCGACTAGGACAATTCTCGGACCTTCCTTTGCCAGAACACCGGAACGAATTGAACCGACAACTTGGAAGCTACGCACAGCAACAGGGGAGCCAGCTACTGTATATGGCGAGCTACCGATTGAAATAATTTTGGGCAGCACTAAAGTGAAACATCAGGCACTTGTAGCGGACATCGAAGACGATGCAATCATCGGAATGGACATCATGAATTCCAGAGGGTTTGAATTGGATTTCAAAGACGGCGTCCTACGTGTCAACGGAGAAGAGCTGGTACTTCATGGGAGAAGTGAAGAGTTGATCCGTGTGCTGTTGGCTGAAGATGTAAGCGTACCTGAGAGGGCTGAAATCATTCTGGAGGCTCGCCTGGACGGGAGTGCGAGCAGTGGAGACGTAGTGATGTTCGAGCCCAAACTTCATGATGAGAAAATTAGACGAGGGATTGCACTAGGGAAGACCTTGTTGCGTGCTGACAAATTTGTGCCGGTAAGGGTCATGAATGTCAATTATTTCCCAGTGACCTTGAAGAAAGGAACAATTTTGGGGCACTGCTCGTCAGTTTCATCCGTGATCCGGGGCGTACGAGGTACGATTAGCCAACCCAACAACTTGCCCACAGAACTAGAGAAATTAGTTGCCATCTCTTCCAAAGACATAAAACCAGCTCAACAGCCCAAACTAAGAGATTTAGTCAAAAAGTACCAAGACATCTTCGATACCGGACAAGGAAAAGGGGGTCGAACTAATGTGGTCCAGCACAAGATTGATACTGGGGGTGCCCGACCGATCCGGCAATCAGCAAGAAGACTTCCTCTTGCCAAGAAGGCAGAGGCTGACAAAATAGTCAGCGATATGGGAAAAGAAGGAGTTATCGAACCGTCTGACAGTCCCTGGTCCTCCAGTCGTACTGGTGAAAAAAGGATGGATCGACACGCTTTTGTGTAGACTATCGCCAACTTAATAATGTCACGAAGAAGGACAGTTACCCTCCCGAGAATAGATGACACCCTAGACACGTTGGCTGGTTCCACGATTTTCTCGACCCTTGATCTGAAGAGTGGATACTGGCAAGTAGAACTCGCTCAGGAAGATCGAGAAAAGACTGCTTTTACCATCGGCTCAGGATTGTGGCAGTTCACCGTTATGCCATTCGGGCTCTGTAATGCTCCCGCCACATTCGAAAGATTGATGGAGACAGTGCTGAAGGGACTCTCATGGAACACGTGTCTAGTGTATCTCGACGACATAATTGTGGTCGGCAGATCGTTCGAGGACCACGTGAAAACTTGGAGGAAGTATTCCTGCGACTGAGGAACTCCGATTGAAGCTGAGCCCTAAGAAATGCCATCTGTTCCAAAAGAAGTACGATACCTCGGCCACGTTGTCTCTGGGAAGGAGTAGCAGTGGATGACCAGAAGATCAAAGCTGTTAAGGATTGGCCCATCCCAAAGACATTCACCAACTTCGAAGTTTCCTTGGTTTATGCACATACTATCGCCGATATGTGCTGGGATTCGCCAACATCGCTAAACCACTGACCAGGCTCACGAAAGGCCAAACAAAGTTCCAGTGGTCCGAAGAATGTCAAGATTCATTCAGGAAGCTGAAAGGAGCTTTGATCAACGCACCTATACTGAGCTATCCCCTACCCAAAGGGAAATTCATTTTGGATACGGACGCCAGCAACGTGGGACTTGGAGCTGTCCTATCTCAGATCCAGGAGGGACAGGAGAAGGTCATTGGTTATTTCAGCAAGACGCTTAGCAAACCAGAGCGCAATTACTGTGTCACCAGGCGAGAGCTGTTAGCTGTTGTAAAGGGAGTGGAACACTTCTACAAGTACGTGTATGGAAGAAGATTCCTGTTGAGAACTGACCATGCAGCTCTCAAATGGCTCTTACAGTTCAAAAATCCTGAGGGTCAAGTAGCACGTTGGATCGAGAGACTCCAAGAATTCGATTTCGAGATCGAACATCGAGCCGGAACTAGCCATAAGAATGCAGATGCCTTGTCGCGAAGACCATGTCCAGATGATTGCTCACATTGCCGACGAGCAGAAGAGAAAGAAGCAACACTTTGTAGAACCGCGGCAATGGATGACAACTGGAATGACAGCAAGATCCAGAAAGACCAAGAGAGAGACCCCGACCTTGGCTTAGTCGTCAGCTGGAAGAAGGGCAATCGAAGACCATCATGGCAGGAAGTCGCAGGTTACTCGCCGGCTGTTAAGTCCTATTGGGCACAATGGAACTCTCTTATTCTGGACAATGGGATCCTGAAACGTGTGTTGGAGGCCGATATTGGTGGGGAAGACAGACGCCAAATAATTGTTCCCAGGAACAGAAGAGAGGAAGTGCTGGCGGAAATCCATGATGGAGTCGCCGGAGGACATCTGGGAGTGACGAAGACCCTGCAGAAAGTGAGGCAACGGTTTTACTGGGCCAATTGTCAAGCTGACGTCCAGGACTGGTGCAGGAAGTGCGCTGTATGCGCTGCTAGCAATGGACCTCGAATACGACCCAAGGCCCCGATGCGTCAGTACAACGTAGGCAGCCCGTTCGAGAGAATCGCCATTGACATCGCCGGCCCGTTTCCCGTATCCGACCACGGGAATAAATACATCCTTGTGGCAATGGACTACTTCAGTAAGTGGGCGGAAGCCTATGCCCTGCCAACCAGGAAGCCATCACCGTCGCCGACGTCTTGGTGAAAGAGTGGATATGTCGATTCGGTATTCCAATGGAGCTGCACTCGGATCAAGGCAGAAATTTCGAATCCAACCTTTTCCAAGAAATATGTCTACTGCTGAACATCCGCAAGACAAGAACCACGGCCCTACATCCGCAGTCCGATGGAATGGTGGAACGGATGAACAGGACGATCAACCGCCACTTGTCCAAGGTTGTCTCTGACCATCAAAGAGACTGGGACCAGTATCTTCATTTGTTCCTGATGGCCTATCGATCCGCAGTACACGAGTCAACCGGTCAAACTCCTGCTAGTATTATAATGGGCCGAGAACTGCGACTGCCTTGTGACCTGAAGTTTGGGATACCGCCAGGACAAGACACTGCGGAGAGGACTACGTCAGCAAACTTCGGCAGAGAATGGACGACATCCACGAACGAGTCCGGTTGAACATCCAGAGTGCCAGCGATAAAATGAAGAAGACCTATGACATCAAGGCCGACGCTGGAGGATTTAAGGTTGATGACCTGGTTTGGCTGTACAACCCCAAACGTCGTCGTGGACTATCACCAAAGTTGCGGAACTCGTGGAAGGCCCGTATAAGAGCGTGAAAAGGATAAACGACCTTGTGTACCGAATCCATAAGCCACCCCGAGGGAAACCAAGGGTCGTCCATTTCAACAGGTTGGCCCTTACGCTGGAAACCATGACCAAGTTCGCACCCTCAAGCCACCGGAGGATGATATGACGTTCGAGAAGTTTATGTCCTTGTATTCAAACGGGCAGAAAGTTCTACATGGGGGTACTAGAGAGGAGTCACGAGACCTTTTCGAGGTGCCTGCTGACTACGCACTAGCGCACTGTGTGGCAGAAGATCTTCGAATGTCCAGGGCATCGCCGTAGTGTTCTCCAAGAAATTTGGTCAACTCCAAACACTGCGGGAGCAGAATCCAGAAGTTGGTGGGGTGCTACAGTTGAAGAAAGGCCAGAGAAACATCTACTACCTAGTCACCAAGAGGCATTCCCAAGATAAACCGTCTTATGAAGATGTCTGGAAGAGTCTCACCAAACTAAGAGATACTATGGTGGACCAGAATCTGGTGGATCTAGCAATTCCAAAATTATCCTGTGGTATTGATGGGTTGGACTGGAGAGTCATAAGAAGTATGCTGGAGGCGATATTCAGATCCAGCGGCGTCAAGATTTTGGTTTGCTGTAACCCTCTTCCACGACCGATCATGAAGACCGTGGAGTGTTACTTCCATCGAACTTCACGGTGCAGATATGGGGAGTCATGCAGATATCGTCACACTCCAAGGATGAAATTTCGGGACGAAATGTCTTTAAGAAGGGGGCAATGTAACGAACCTAGGCCGGACCTGTCGCCTCCCGCGTCGCCATCGACAGCGATGAGATCATCCCCGGAGATATTCGAGAACCATCCAGTCCCTCTTCCGCGTAATGCAACGGTCAATATTGGAAACAATTGGAACATGCCGTCGCCAACTGGAAGAATTCGAAACATCGAGAATGCTGTATCGGAGATAAATAGACAGCCTCAAGAGGGAGTAAACAGTCTGAACGAGCCCATACGATCGAGCTATTCAGTGGCGTAGTAATATAAATTAAGTTGTAGATTAAGTGTTAAATAAATTAGTTAAACCAAGTTAAGTTTATTTACGTTACAGTATATTGATCCTTGACAATCACGATAGCCATATTTCACCCAAAGCCTCACACACGTGTAAATTGAACGGCATCCATTTGTTAACCTTACCACCTCATACTAGCCACCGATTACAACCACTGGACGTATCGGTATTTGGTCCATTCAAGAGATATTATAATGAGCAGGCAGATGCATGGATGGTTAGTCATCCAGGACAAACTATTTCATTGAAACGTATATCGGCATCAGTTGCATAAGCTTATGTTAGAGCATTCTCACCTTCGAATATAACTAAAGGATTTTCCACTACTGGAATTTACCCCATCAACCCACATTTATTGAAGATATCGATTTCCAGGAGCAGAAGTTACAAACAGACCGTATCAGGAAGTAGGGCAGAATCCTGAAAAAGAACCGGATATAGGTGACCCAACAGCTCAACCTGACACATCCTTATCTCAGCAAGAGTCACCGGATATAGATGACCCAACAGCTCAACCTTGCACATCATCATCTCAGCCGGAGTCACCGGATATAGATGACCCAACAGCTCAACCTGGCACATCCTCATCTCTCCAGAAGTCAACTTCAAATGCAATAGAAGCTTCTTTAAAGAATACCACAACTATTTCAAGCACCACACCTGCTTTATTTAAAAGTCCCGAAGAAGTTCGTCCTTATCCCAAGGCACTGCCACGAAAGTAAAAATGAACAGAAAGCCTGGTCGGACCAGAATCTTAACCGACACCCCGGAAAAAGAGGCCATTCAGGCCGAATATAATATGAGGGAAGAAAAAAACCGGATAAAAACAAAAAAGCAACAAGTTAAACGAAAAATAACTGGGGAAACTGGAAAAAGTTATCATTTCGAACAACACAAAGCAGGGTGCAGTAAATCCCACCTCAAAAGAAAAGTTTTGCATAGAAATACAAAAACAAAAAAAAAGGTGTTTGATGACTCGGATCCTGAGAGCGAAAATGAAAAAGATCCATTTTCTGATGAAGATGATGATGCAGCTTGCATCTACTGCAATTCATTATTTCCAGTGCCTGCAATGTCAACTGTAAGATAAAAATGTTTACTTGCGAATTATGTATCAATTAGGTAGTGTTCTGATAATGAAAGATTGCGTTTTTATTATTGCTTGTATCTAATTTCTCATTGTATCAAACCTCCCTTTAAGTGTATCAAGCCTCCGATGTATAGGGAGGTTTGAGACACTTTGCACCGACATTTTCAAAAATGTATAATCAAGTTTAAAATTTCAATTTTTAATAATTAAATATTTCAAAATGCCTAAGCGAAGTCCTTAAATTGCACTCTTGACATAAATGGATTGGTGAATGTTAAACACAAAATTTGTATTAACAATTTTGTATAAAATTTATCAACATTCCCCAGTCTCCCCTACACGTGTATAAATGCCTTCAAAGCACTTGCAACGTTGAGGGTACTCCGCTGTCGTGGCTGGCCGTATACAGGGTGTTATTTATTAACACACCACACCTGCAACCAAATGTCGTGGCTGCCTTTGAGTTTCAATAAATACCCCATATCTGACCAACCAAATGTCGTGGCTGTCTTTGACGTTGGGGATCAGTAAAAACCCTTCAACTGATCAGCCAGTACGATTGTACGAAAGAGTTGATCTCAGTTCTTTCTATTATATAGATATAGAAAATGTAAGTATCTTAGAGCAGAGCGTGGTACGTTGTATCTCGCATCCAGGAATTGTCAGTGTTTTCTTATTGCGCGCGGCTCCGACTAGCGGGTTATTGGCCAAGCAAACAGTGGTTCCCAAAATTATGATTACATTTTCCGTATTTTATTTCCATGTTATTTTCACGTACTGT
The DNA here is from genome assembly GCA_018342105.1 of Gonioctena quinquepunctata. Taxonomy (NCBI): domain Eukaryota; kingdom Metazoa; phylum Arthropoda; class Insecta; order Coleoptera; family Chrysomelidae; genus Gonioctena; species Gonioctena quinquepunctata. The sequence continues at coordinate 795,226 of JAFIRS010000184.1, forward strand.
AACAGTACTTCTTTATAAAATTGCATAATACTCCCGTCATTCAGGGGAGTACAAGTTACACCATGTATATATTTATGATCAATGATGAATTACTTTATCATAAGTGCAAGACCCACAGACATAGCGGTTCCCACCATCACGCAGAATTAAAATAAAAAAAAATACAATTGACTTACTCATGACTTTATATCCGAAACAGTGAGAAATGTACATTTTAAATTTCACAGGAGGTTTCTTCAAGATGTATGTGAAAGATAAAAGACGAGGTTTTCTGTCTCTAAGGGGGTAAAACACCCTCTGACCAATTAATTTGTCAATATCTGAAAAATGGTTAGTTGTTTAGTTGAAACGGTTAGATAATTGTTGATTTTTGAATAAGTACCCGAAGAGTAAAATCACCTCAGCAAATGATAAAATCTTAATATATCCTCGAACAAAATATCGATTTCTTCTGATGGAAGAGGGTTATCTTTCTAACCGTTTAGTGGAATCTGGAGGGTTCTGTAAGAGGTTATTTTGTGGTTTGAGTAAAATACGAAATATATAATTTTGAACCCTACCCTTGAGAGGTCGTGTTCATATGTCGAGAATTGTAAAAATGTTCATCCTTTGAAAAACCCTTCTCCCAAAAAGTATTCCAAATCGATGAAGGTCCTGGGAAGCTAAAATTTGGGAGAAGGATTATATTAAAAAAAGATAAGTTGTATTCAAATATCCATTTTGTGCCGACAGCTCAGGGCGCTTTTGGATTTTGGGCTCTTAAAAACTCAATTTGAATAATACGTTACAGGTAGTCTCAGACAAAGGCGTTTTTTTTTTCTGCGACGTCTACAACTACTTATAATAATGACCAGGCGGCAACAAATTAAATATTTTTTCCAAAACTTGAGTAAAAAATGTGTCATTTTTATGAAATATATTACAATCATACAATTGATAGTACAATTGCTGTCATTCTGTATGTTAATTCCAAAAGATGACTTTGGTAATACTAAATCAAACGTCTTTTCTTCTATAATGTTACAAGTATTATTGTGACATTTCCACTTTTCTTGATATCACCACTAAAAATACCGTTTCTAATTTTTTTTCCACGGACTGCTCCACATAGCCTTCTGCAACGGTCGACGATCGCCGTCCACCATGGTGTTTAAGTCTTAAAATATCAGCCCCTGAGCCAACTAAAAGCGACGCATAGGACCTTCTAAAACTAGGGCCAGTATATTTTGCAATATTAGGTAATCCAAGAAATGATGCAATTAGACGCGGAATTTTTGCAAAAGTATTTATTCCGACAACTGAATGGAAAATGTACAGTTCAACATTTTCCATTCCCCTACTGAAGAAAAAATCTAGCCTTTTCTGCTATCTTAGGACGCAGTGACATGTACTTACGGCAAATTTCAGCTGGATTAAATTTGTGTTCATTGTTATTTAGAACTACAAATGTTCTTTGTATTTTCGTTTTTGAATCAGGAATTTTAACAATTATATAAGAATCCTTGTCCTCAATATCATGTATTGTCATCCTATAATCATAACTACTTTCATCAATGGAATAATTTCATCCGCAGCATCAATCAAAAATTTAGTTACCTCTTCTCTCGTCAAAACGTTTGCCTTTTTCGGCTTATAGCCGGCACTTTTTCTTTTAAGAAATGCCTTCACTTTGGGATAATCACCTACATGTATTCTTGGTAACTTCTGAAGTTGATTTCAACATAGAAAACTTCGACCACAGGGTTGACGACTTCATAGTTTTAGATTTATCTCCCAAATACGCAAGAATGACGGGTTCTGATACCTTAGATATGTTTTTCTGAGAATACCAACTATCAAATGCATCATATTTTTTTCGTATAGTAGTCTGGACTTTACTGGTAGAAGTTCTAAACTAACTGCTTCCGCTGACTCCATCACATCGGCAGGAATATCAGATGTATCACTAAAATCACTTTCTTCGTCCATAATTAAAGCGATATTTTATAAATTTATCTGATTACGGTTTTACAGTAATGTCGACTTTAATAATTGAAATTGTTACTATGCACCCTGACAACCTAATATTTGTTCTAATTTTTCCTGGTAGTCACTGTCACTACCAAAACAATAAAAATTGCTTTCAAAACGTTAATATTTCGAAAAAAGTTCGTGGATTAGAGGAAAGGTATAAGACAACAACGTAATTTTAAGCCGACGTTTCGTCCATATATTCAGACTTCTGCAGGGCTCCAAAGAAAAGCTTACTAAGTTACGTTTACACATGTTTTCAACAAACAACAATAAGGACAATTACTTTTTTCAAACATTAAAATAAATTAAAAAAATTAAAGAATGAAATTTGCGTGACATTTAAAACAAGAAACCCATTATATGGAAATAGAGTGAGATACATATCTATATACACTTACCAAAAGGGTATTTTCATTTTTATATTAAAAAACCAAAGTATTGGAAAAAATCATGTATACAACTCGACTATAAAGCCTCTTTTTTGCACATGGAAGGTTTCATAACTCGCCTACGGCTCGTTATGAAAACTTCTCGTGCGTGCAAAAAAGAGTCGCTTTATATTCTTGTTGTATAAATAACTATTATGTAACTTTTATTTTACGAAGTAGAAAAATTCGAAGTCGTCCCCACAATTTAAATTTAAATTATGTAACTGCATTAAACCGAAAGGTACATTATTGTTTCCATTGAAAGAAAAACGCCGCGCTGGTTGCACACACACACACACACACACACATATCCGATCGCAGAATTTACCGTCGCCGCTCAAAGCAATCTAAACACAGGGCGGAAAATTGTCCGACGCCGTCGTACGAATAGGCTGTAGTTGCAATATATTTTCATCTTCAAATCAAATCACATCATTTTAACTCTGTTATAAGAACTGCATTGCGAGTAAAAACTACAGAGTGTGATCACTGTCAATTCTAGAATCTCACAAACGAATATTTGACGACCCCTACCACTTTCTAATACGTATAGATATGTTAATAAATATGGATTTAACAAAATAATTCCTTTTTTTACACACACTTAAATGCCTTATTTTCATTTCGAAGATTTGATGAATTCACTAGTACGGTCTTAGTACACTCACCAAAAGTTATGTATACAAAAGGTTATAGGTTGAGGTACGGAGAGGCTGAAGAGCCATAATCTACTTTCAACAAAAGTTAGTGATAACTTCTGATATGGATAAATTAATCAATGAGTTTTCTCCGGCAGTTAAAAAGTTTAAAAACACCACACTTTTCTAGCAATATTATCTGAAAAATAAAATAATAGTTTGAAAAATCTATAAAAACACGCTTTTGTAGCAATATGAAAAAAAAATTAAAAATAATGAGATTAAAGTCATTGACCAAACAATTAACTCTTATGTAAAGAAGGCGTGGTGTGCTCTCTACTTTCTTTTCATAATGACTCTACCTAGAGATGAAAAAATTAAGTGAACTGATATCAGGCATTTTTCAACATTAAAGTAAATTTTTTTGGTCAAATTATTCTTAATATTAACTTTTTCGTTCATATTGCTACAAAAGCGCGTTTTTATTTTTTTAAACTCTAATTTTTTCTTCTAACTGATCGAAGTCGCTTCGCAATCCAAGACAAACTACATACCAAGCGTTTCTCATAGAGTTTCAATCTTTAAAAATGTCCAGGGTTTTATCCTATAATGCAGGTCTTTCTTGTACGAGTAATGAAATAAGACTTTCATTATCTATAAGCATGTTCACGAAACTTTTGACGAATATATTGATAAACTGTCAAGAATACAGTTCAAATCACAATGAGCAAATAACTTAAACGGTAGAAAAACCGCTGGGTGAGTGAACGTGCATTTGGTAACGTTTGACCACTTGTTCAATGCGACGTTGAAACTTCCGTCGGCTCCAGTGCACTCGACGGCCAATTGACCGATTGTTTTTTTTTTTGCCTAATGTGTAAGCTCTAACTTACTTCAGTGGGCTTCAGTTGGAACGGCGGCGACGGTGGATTCTCCGATCGGATAAATCCGCCGTGTGTGTCACCGGCGAAACAATTCCCTCTCGTGCTAGCAGACCAAAGAAAAGCCAAAAAAAAACAAAGTGCTTTCCTTTATCCGATAATTGTTTTTGTCAATTCAAATATACTATAAAAAGTGGGTTGACACGTCATCACTTAAATTGAACAAAGAAATCCAAAAGGTGTGCAACAAATATAACAGCCAGTATAATTTGTAGCCGCTAACAATCGACCAGGGGTATGATACTCATTAAATTAGATATTCCAAGGTAAACAATCAGACTGGAGCTTTTAATTTGTACGAATTGGTATAGAGGAATGCGAAATTGAATATATATATATATATATATATATATATATATATATATATATATATATATATATATATATATACATATATATATATATATATATATATACAGTGTCATAAAGTTGGCTACATATGGAAAAAAAAACTGAAAAACTCTAATGGCGGTTCGTTTCTGCATGTCTGACAACTAAAAATTCCGTTGCAACTTATATCACGTGACCTCAGATTTGGCGGGAATTTTGAAAAAAGTTGTCTGTGGTGCCGAAAAATGGTTCAAATTGACAAGATATCGAAAAAATTCATTGAGAAAATGTGTTTGGAATCCAACGAGGACCCCATGTACCAATTCAGATTGAACGAAAAATATATATTCCTCCACCCTTACTAAGAAACATTATACATTCTTGTTTTATCTGGAAACAGCTTAAATAACCTAAATCACATAAGTTTGGGTCAAAACTAATCAAATATTTGTGGAATAGACATTTTGCGGGAGATGAATGGACCTTTCCATTTAGGAAAAAAAAATTCCAAAACTTATATAGGTCGATTGTATTTCATTTGAAACGTCCAATTGACTTAGAATGCCATCATATATTTTTTATTTCGAAAAGATATTGCGGTTGAAAGAGTACCCGTGACGTCACGTTCATCGAAAACTACCCCCTCCATAATCCACGTTCAGAAACACACATTACAGTTCTTGTCAAAAATATAGCTCACTGCTTGATATACACCATTAATATATAATTGCACTCTGTTTATTGATAGACTCTTAAAAAAAACTCATTTCAACAACGGGTTTTTTTATTTAAAACATTCAAAGTTTCTGAACGGGCCTTCCTTTTGATGAAGACCGATCATTGGCAACACCGCAAATGTTACAGACAGTTCCCATGAAAATAATATTGAGATTTGAGGTTAACCATCAATGTTTATTTTTATCACTTATTAATTTCTTAATATCATAAACGATTTGGTGTGGTTATAATGAAACAAGGCTTCGTAAAAGCAGGTTCGGAGAATTTGCCAAGGATGGATTATGAAATGATTTACTCTTTTTATTTAACAAACATGACTTTTTTGAGTGCTGAAATGAAAAATGTGAAAACGGTAAGCAATTTGTGTTAGGTATATAGCAAAAATAAATATCGAGATCATTTTCAACTGACTTATTCGCATCAAAAAAATAAATCAACACATGTTATCGTTTTATAGATCTACCAGTGACTCCAGTGGTGATAATGCTGTTGGCTACATACAGTTGGAACGCCAAGAAAACGTCTGCAATGTGAAAGCAAAGCTCACACCGGAACATAAAGTCCACAATTTTTTTAATAATTGTTTGGTGCAGATAGACGAAGAAGCAATGTCCTAGAATGTCCGTGTTTAGACTGTTCGGCCTCTGAAGGTATTTGAAAACTGGTATTTGAGCTTTTCTTTTTGAAATTCACCCCCTAAAGGGGTCAAATGAGGGTTACATTTTTTTTATGGGGTTTCGGTTAGTTTTTGAGTTATGGTCATGAACATTGGTGTTTTGGCTCTCTATTACGAATGAAGAATTCGTGTGTAATCTAACTTGAAAATTACTTTTGCTGTAAAATCAATTATGGCACCCAAACGAGATGATGGGAAACGGGAAGCCACAGGCATTAAATATAAATATATATATATATATATATATATATATATATATTTGATTTTGTTTTCATGTTTCAGCACATGCACAGAATATATCAAAGAACTGTATAATCCCTGAGATCGCAAGCTCATTTGCCAATGAAGGTGAGGATTATTTTATTAAGTTATTTCAAGTTTGTCAAAATTACTCCTAATATATTGGTTAAATGATACTTTATGTCAAAATTGAACATGTGATACTTCGCAACCTCTGGTTATTTTATAAGAAATATAAAGTGAAAATGCTTTTTTTTTCTAATTTATATTTGAAACCACTTTGATTTTTCATTTAAAAAGTTTTTGTTTATCCTTTGAAAAAAATATCAAGCTTTTTTTTTCATTAGTAGAGAAAATGAAGTCTGCTCCACAGTAAAAAAGCATTTATTTCTAGGGAAGAAATTAATTATTTCGGCAAAGTATTTTGCATCTTCAGGTTCTAAAATATATAAGAGTGACCATTGTAAAAGTTGATAGAAGAATTACCACAAAAATAAACATAACATCACTGATTTACACAAACATTGAAGTAAAAATGTCAACTGATTAATATAACATAGGTTATTGACTGAATTAATGAGTTGACATTTTAAATTCAATGTTTGTGTAAGTCGGCGATGTTATGTTTATTTTTGTGCTAAGTCTTCTACCAATTTTTACGATGTTCACCCTTGTATCTTTTCTATGTATATTTTAGAGAGCCTGAAGATGGCAAAATACTTTGCCGAAATGCATTGCTATTTTCTTTCCTAGAAATAAATGCTTCTTACTGTGGAGCAGACTTGATTTTTTCTACTAATTAATTAGAACTCCACCTGACATGGACTACTTTCATAATTTTTTTTGTTTCATGTTCATCTAGCATCTGTACAGTTTACACAGAATGGATCAAGCAATGGATGAATTCTTCAAAATGAAGTGGGATTTAAGCTTCTGTTGAACTTACCTTCATCCATTGGGGTATTCGCCGAATTATTTTTTCTGTGATTGTTTAGATATAATCAATCATAAATGCATTATACTGTGAATATATATGTAGGCTTTGTCTGTTTGTATTATAATATAAATAAATTCATATTCGGTGGACACTACACGGCTTACTGTAGGCACCCTTATGCAGGCACATGGCACGAGTACAATGACTCGAGAATATCACCGCTATCACCAAAATCTATCGTGAGTGGAGAAGCATACGTCCTCTTCTATGATCAAGAGGACACCAAACACAGTATTGAATAAACATTTTATTATTTACATTTTATATTTTATATTCATCTTTACCTTAATAAATATTTTATTTGTGGAAAAAAAAATATATATATATATATATATATATATTATATATATATATATATATATATATATATATATATATATATATATATATATTCAATTTCGTATTCCTCTATCCCAATTCGTACAAATTAAAAGCTCCAGTCTGATTGTTTACCTTGGAATATCTAATTTAATGAGTAGTCATACCCCTGGTCGATTGTCAGCGGCTACAAATTATACTGGCTGTTATATTTGTTGCACACCTTTTGGATTTCTTTGTCCAATTTAAGTGATGACGTGTCAACCCACTTTTTATAGTATATTTGAATTGACAAAAACAATTATCGGATAAAGGAAAGCACTTTGTTTTTTTTTGGCTTTTCTTTGGTCTGCTAGTCCGAGAGGGAATTGTTTCGCCGGTGACACACACGGCGGATTTATCCGATAGGAGAATTCACCGTCGCCGCCTTAACTGAAGCCCACGAATAATTAGTTGGAAAAAAAAAAAGGTCAATTGGCCGTCGAGTGCACTGGAGCCGACGGAAGTTTTAACGTCGCATTGAACAAGTGGTCAAACGTTACCAAATGCACGTTCACTCACCCAGCGGTTTTTCTACCGTTTAAGTTATTTGCTCATTGTGATTTGAACTGTATTCTTGACAGTTTATCAATATATTCGTCAAAAGTTTCGTGAACATGCTTATAGATAATGAAAGTCTTATTTCATTACTCGTACAAGAAAGACCTGCATTATAGGATAAAACCCTGGACATTTTTAAAGATTGAAACTCTATGAGAAACGCTTGGCATGTAGTTTGTCTTGGATTGCGAAGCGACTTCGATCAGTTAGAAGAAAAAATTAGAGTTTAAAAAAATAAAAACGCGCTTTTGTAGCAATATGAACGAAAAAGTTAATATTAAGAATAATTTGACCAAAAAAATTTACTTTAATGTTAAAAAATGCGTGGGGTGCCTGATATCAGTTCACTTAATTTTTTCATCTCTAGGTAGAGTCATTATGAAAAGAAAGTAGAGAGCACACCACGCCTTCTTTACATAAGAGTTAATTGTTTGGTCAATGACTTTATTCTCATTATTTTTTTTTTTTTCATATTGCTACAAAAGCGTGTTCTTATAGATTTTTCAAACTATTATTTTTTTTTCAGATAAAATTGCTAGAAAAGTGTGTTTTTAAACTTTTCAACTGCCGGAGAAAACTCATTGATTAATTTATCCATATCAGAAGTTTTCACTAACTTTTGTCGAAAGTAGATTATGGCTCTTCAGCCTCTCCGTACCTCAACCTATAACCTTTTGTATACATAACTTTTGGTGAGTGTACTAAGACCGTACTAGTGTATTCATCAAATCTTCAAAATGAAAATAAGGCATTTAAGTGTGTGTAAAAAAAAGGAATTATTTTGTTAAATCCATATTTATTCACATATCTATACGTATTAGAAAGTGGTAGGGGTCGTCAAATATTCGTTTGTGAGATTCTAGAATTGACAGTGATCACACTCTGTAGTTTTTACTCGCAATGCAGTTCTTATAATAGAGTTAAAATGATGTGATTTGATTTGAAGATGAAAATATATTGCAACTACAGCCTATTCGTACGACGGCGTCGGACAATTTTCCGCCCTGTGTTTAGATTGCTTTGAGCGGCGACGGTAAATTCTGCGATCGGATATGGGTGTGTGTGTGTGTGCAACCAGCGCGGCGTTTTTCTTTCAATGGAAACAATAATGTACCATTCGGTTTAATGCAGTTACATAATTTAAATTTGAATTGTGGGGACGACTTCGAATTTTTCTACTTCGTAAAATAAAACTTACATAATAGTTATTTATACAACAAGAATATAAAGCGACTCTTTTTTGCACGCACGAGAAGTTTTCATAACGAGCCGTAGGCGAGTTATGAAACCTTCCATGTGCAAAAAAGAGGCTTTATATTCGAGTTGTATACATGATTTTTTCCAATACTTTGGTTTTTTAATATAAAAATGAAAATACCCTTTTGGTAAGTGTATATAGATATGTATCTCACTCTATTTCCATATAATGGTTTTCTTGTTTTAAATGTCACGCAAATTTCATTCTTTAATTTTTCAAATTTATTTTAATGTTTGAAAAAAGTCATTGTCCTTATTGTTGTTTGTTGAAAACATGTGTAAACGTAACTTAGTAAGCTTTTCTTTGTAGCCCTGAAGAAGTCTGAATATATGGACGAAACGTCGGCTTAAAATTACGTTGTTGTCTTATACCTTTCCTCTAATCCACGAACTTTTTTCGAAATATCAACGTTTTGAAAGCAAACGTCCAATTTTTATTGTTTTGGCAGTGACAGTGACTACCAGGAAAAATTAGAACAAATATTAGGTTGTCAGGGTGCATAGTAACAATTTCAATTATTAAAGTCGACATTACTGTAAAACCGTAATCAGATAAATTTATAAAATATCGCTTCAATTATGGACGAAGAAAGTGATTTTAGTGATACATCTGATATTCCTGCCGACTTAATTTTTTCATCTCTAGGTAGAGTCATTATGAAAAGAAAGTAGAGAGCACACCACGCCTTCTTTACATAAGAGTTAATTGTTTGGTCAACGACTTTATTCTCATTATTTTTTTTTTTTTCATATTGCTACAAAAGCGTGTTTTTATAGATTTTTCAAACTATTATTTTATTTTTCAGATAATATTGCTAGAAAAGTGTGTTTTTAAACTTTTCAACTGCCGGAGAAAACTCATTGATTAATTTATCCATATCAGAAGTTTTCACTAACTTTTGTTGAAAGTAGATTATGGCTCTTCAGCCTCTCCGTACCTCAACCTATAACCTTTTGTATACATAACTTTTGGTGAGTGTACTAAGACCGTACTAGTGAATTCATCAAATCTTCGAAATGAAAATAAGGCATTTTTACCAGTGAATTTCCCAAATTTTGTGAAAGAGGTCATAGCTATCAAATCATTGTACTGTCATCAGTTTTTAATATGTGTGCAAAATTTCAAATGATCGGACCTCTGAAAGTGAGTGAAAATTAATTTCAAAGAAGCTATAAAAGTGTGTGTAAAAAAAAGGAATCATTTTGTTAAATCCATATTTATTCACATATCTATACGTATTAGAAAGTGGTAGGGGTCGTCAAATATTCGTTTGTGAGATTCTAGAATTGACAGTGATCACACTCTGTAGTTTTTACTCGCAATGCAGTTCTTATAACAGAGTTAAAATGATGTGATTTGATTTGAAGATGAAAATATATTGCAAATACAGCCTATTCGTACGACGGCGTCGGACAATTTTCCGCCCTGTGTTTAGATTTCTTTGAGCGGCGACGGTAAATTCTGCGATCGGATATGTGTGTGTGTGTGTGTGTGTGCAACCAGCGCGGCGTTTTTCTTTCAATGTAAACAATAATGTGCCTTTCGGTTTAATGCAGTTACATAACTTAAATTTAAATTGTGGGGACGACTTCGAATTTTTCTACTTCGTAAAATAAAAGTTACATAATAGTTATTTATACAACAAGAATATAAAGCGACTCTTTTTTGCACGCACGAGAAGTTTTCATAACGAGCCGTAGGCGAGTTATGAAACCTTCCATGTGCAAAAAAGAGGCTTTATATTCGAGTTGTATACATGATTTTTTCCAATACTTTGGTTTTTCAATATAAAAATGAAAATACCCTTTTGGTAAGTGTATATAGATATGTATCTCACTCTATTTCCATATAATGGTTTTCTTGTTTTAAATGTCACGCAAATTTCATTCTTTAATTTTTTAAATTTATTTTAATGTTTGAAAAAAGTCATTGTCCTTATTGTTGTTTGTTGAAAACATGTGTAAACGTAACTTAGTAAGCTTTTCTTTGTAGCCCTGAAGAAGTCTGAATATATGGACGAAACGTCGGCTTAAAATTACGTTGTTGTCTTATACCTTTCCTCTAATCCACGAACTTTTTTCGAAATACCCTCTATTATTAACGTTTTGAAAGCAAACGTCCAATTTTTATTGTTTTGGCAGTGACAGTGACTACCAGGAAAAATTAGAACAAATATTGAAACTCAAAGGCAGCCACGACATTTGGTTGCAGGTGTGGTGTGTTAATAAATAACACCCTGTATACGGCCAGCCACGACAGCGTGTAGGGGAGACTGGGGAAGGTTGATAAATTTTATACAAAATTGTTAATACAAATTTTGTGTTTAACATTCACCAATCCATTTATGTCAGAGTGCAATTTAAGGACTTCGCTTAGGCATTTTGAAATATTTAATTATTAAAAATTGAAATTTTAAACTTGATTATACATATATTTTGAAAATGTCGGTGCAAAGTGTCTCAAACCTCCCTATACATCGGAGGCTTGATACACTTAAAGGGAGGTTTGATACAATGAGAAATTAGGTACAAGCAATAATAAAAACGCAATCTTTCATTATCAGAACACTACCTAATTGATACATAATTCGCAAGTAAACATTTTTATCTTACAGTTGACATTGCAGGCACTGGAAATAATGAATTGCAGTAGATGCAAGCTGCATCATCATCTTCATCAGAAAATGGATCTTTTTCATTTTCGCTCTCAGGATCCGAGTCATCAAACACCTTTTTTTTTGTTTTTGTATTTCTATGCAAAACTTTTCTTTTGAGGTGGGATTTACTGCACCCTACTTTGTGTTGTTCGAAATGATAACTTTTTCCAGTTTCCCCAGTTATTTTTCGTTTAACTTGTTGCTTTTTTGTTTTTATCCGGTTTTTTTCTTCCCTCATATTATATTCGGCCTCAATGGCCTCTTTTTCCGGGGTGTCGGTTAAGATTCTGGTCCGACCAGGCTTTCTGTCCCTTTATACTTTCGTGGCAGTGCCTTGGGATAAGGACGAACTTCTTCGGGACTTTTAAATAAAGCAGGTGTGGTGCCTGGGATAGTTGTGGTATTCTTTAAAGAAGCTTCTATTGCATTTGAAGTTGACTTTTGGAGAGATGAGGATGTGCCAGGTTGAGCTGTTGGGTCATCTATATCCGGTGACTCCTGCTGAGATGATGATGTGCAAGGTTGAGCTGTTGGGTCATCTATATCCGGTGACTCTTGCTGAGATAAGGATGTGTCAGGTTGAGCTGTTGGGTCACCTATATCCGGTTCTTTTTCAGGATTCTGCCCTACTTCCTGATACGGTCTGTTTGTAACTTCTGCTCCTGGAAATCGATATCTTCAAATAAATGTGGGTTGAAGGGGTAAATTCCAGTAGTGGAAAATCCTTTAGTTATATTCGAAGGTGAGAATGCTCTAACATAAGCTAATCCAACTGATGCCGTTTCAATGAAATAGTTTGTCCTGGATGACTAACCATCCATGCATCTGCCTGCTCATTATAATATCTCTTGAATGGACCAATTACCGATACGTCCAGTGGTTGTAATCGGTGGCTAGTATGAGGTGGTAAGGTTAACAAATGGATGCCGTTCAATTTACACGTGTGTAAGGCTTTGGGTGTAATATGGCTATCGTGATTGTCAAGGATCAATATACATTTGTTTTCTTTCGAACATTTTGCGTGTTTTATGAAGTGATCTAGGTATTTCACGAAATTATCAGTGGTCATCCAACCGCTTTCATGCGTCGCAGCAATGGAAACTGGAGGAGCACCTTGGGTCATGTAATCTTGTATTCTCATACGAGGAAATATAAATGATGGTGACACCGAATTTCCCAATGCATTTATAGCACAACAAATTGGTTCCATTGGCCCACGTTCTGCAGGAGTAGTTTTTGAAATTTGATTCTGCCCTTTACGAGCAATGATCTTTTGAGGTTTATGCGCAGTAGTTACTCCAGTTTCGTCTGGATTATATATGGATTCTGGACCAAAAGCTTCCCTTTCCATTAGATTGCGCAAATTATTGTAAAATTCTTCTACATATGTCGAAACTGCCAAAACAGTAGATTTGACCTTTTATATAGTACGGTAATTTTTAACAGTTCATTTTTGTATTTTCATGAAAAAATTATTTGGTGATATATATATATATATATATATATATATATATATATATATATATATATATATATATTGGTTTTATTATTACATATCCGTTTCCCGTCATCGTAGCGAGATAAAATATATCAGTTTTCAAGTCTAATCATAAGCTTTCAAACAAAAAAGTTTCATCTTAATTGGTCCAGTAGTTTTTGCGTGATGCTGGAACTAACAGACAATTACAATTTATAATAGTATATATATATTATTACTTGAAGTAGAAACAATATACTACGCCGCTGTTCGGCCTACACCTGTCGAACTAGCGAGCTTTCTTTTAAATAACGCCTCCACCCCCACCAGTCTCCCCACTTTGATATTATAAGGGATTACTGGGCAGCGTTGCCAATTACCGGGATTTTTCCCGAAAATCGGGAATTTCAACGTGTGCCCGGAACTGTGTCGGGATTTTTTAAATTTTAGAAAAAAACGGGAATTTCATGACAATTCATAACTTTCGTTTTATTTCACACACAATACGTTAGATATGGTCCATTTAGTTCATTATATTGAGCCAGTCAATCAGAAAACAGGGCACCGTGAGCTGAAACGCGAAAAGCTGCTATCTGAACTAGGCATAACATTTGACGATCGTCAACTGTCATGTGTCACGTCATCCCTGTTTCCTGTCAATGTTTAATGTTAACTTGCCAAATTATGAGATCCCATATATTTTGTAGACAATTTTATATCTCTTTGCCTGTTTGAATTTGCCGGAAAAAAACGATCAGATATAAGTTTCGGGATTTTTTCGGGAATTTACGGGAATTTTCGGGAATTATCTAGCCTTTGGTCGGGATTTTTCTTCATGTGGCGTTGGCAACCCTGTTACTGGGAGATCGGAGCATCCCAGCATCCAGCAGCACAGAGAGTACTACTCCCGGCATTATAGGGGCATCATTTGTTTTGTTTACGTTCTTGTCAATGTTGTTTATAATCTCGCGCTCATTCATTTAATTTTCGTTTAAGAGGGTGAAGGAGGTTTTCAAGAACATTACTTTTGGTTTGTACTATTACATAATTTTTTAAGATATAATATGAGAAAGGGTGCTTTTGGGTAATTCAATTTTTGTAAAACATATATTTGTTACATTTCGTGTTCATATCTTATTTGAATAAGCAAATAATGTTGACTTTTATGTATTAGTACGTTAGTACCTAACAATCTTTATTAAAATATTTATTAAAACCCTCGGAGAATTCAAAGTGAATCTGAATAAGTAACCTACAAATTTAAGAGGGTGATGGGAATATTTTCCCTAACCCTCAAATCGCATCAGCACGCGTCTGGACATAACGTGTGACCTTACACGGACAACCTAATGACAATATTCAGGGTGGGGCAATAGCAAAGAGAATAAACAATAATCTGACAAGGAGACCTCATTCCCCATAAGACAATGGTGGCGCCGAACGAGATAAAAAGACCTATTGCGACGTCATGTTACGTTAAGCGTGCATGTCATAGCCGCCTTCCACATTCATCACTGGCGGAGTTCATGCCCTCAGGAGTCAATATGACGCGTTTGAGCTGAATTATTTCTGTTTGGCTAGAGATGATCGAGGTCTCCTGTCACTGTTCATTCTCTTTGGGGCAATAGTGCGTCCAATTGTTCGGGTTCTATGATAGGTAGAAATATTATTCATGATTCAACAACGAAATTATTACCGAATATAAAGGGCAAACCAAGGAAAATCTACAGGGTCGAGTGCATTTTTTAAACGGAATGCCATGTATATTAGCTAATTTATTCGAACAGTTCAGTGACCTCCATTCAACCCTCCAATATTATTGACTATCTCTCACTTGAAAGTATTTTTTTTTGTGGAAATAATGTCATGATTGAATTTTTTCGTGTTTTTATATTTTTCTACCATGTGATGTAGAATAAGGACGCGAATATTTTTTGTATATACACCTCCAGGCTATTTCTAGCCGTTTCTGATTTATTGAATTTGAAAATTTTTAGTTGTTTATTTCCACTAACAGACATTCCTAGGTGCCATACAAATATCGTGAGTTTTTGTGCGACTTCGTTTCGTGTTTTTATTTCTCGATTTTGCGTCATTTTTCAACCGAGTAAGTGTGTTTCATGTACATTATTCTGGTTGGTTATGTGTGCTATCAATTGAACGGTCATTAATCGCAATAATCCTTCGTCAGTTATCATTTGTGTCAATTTTGAAGTGTTCAAAGTTAGCTGAAATAAATTTCAACAAAGAAGATTTTGTGGATATGATTTTTGTTTTGGGAGAGTCTTAAAGAAATTCCTTGCTCGCCACTAGAATTTATCATCAGCGGTATCCTGAAAGGAGATGCCGGAAATTAAAAGCTTTCGAAACCTGGTAGAAAGATTCGTAGAAACTGGCAATGTGCAATAAGAAAAAAGAAACGAAGGAAAAATATTTGCAACGAAGATAATGTGTTCTCTGTAGTGCTGGCAACTGTTGAGAATCCCCACATCAGTCAGCAAGAAGTGAGTGCATTAGTTGGGCTAAGTAGACGCTCCGTTGGTCGAATCTTGAAGAGAAATAAGTTCCATCCATTTCATATTCAAAGGCATCAGGAACTGAATCATAACGACTAGCGTCTTCAGTTTTGCAATTGGGCGAGGGGTGAGATGCAAGAAACATTTCATAAACATGGATTCGTTGATAGGCATAATTTTCATTATTATGCAACGGAAAAGGTAAAGGTTTAGGCGTCATGCTCATGCTCCCTGAAAATAGCTGTTTGACTTTTCTTGAGTGTTTTTGCCTCCTGAACACGAATCCGAAAGAAAAACTCGGCGGTCTCATAACGTTTCCGAGATATGTTGACTTTCTCCTTCAAGAGGTCATTTTTAAGCACCGTTTTCGCGCACAAAAATCACTCACAATGCTTTCTTCTTTTGACCAGCATAAACTACAAACTCCAAATCACCCATTTTCGGTACAACATTGCACAAAATATAGCCGGTTTTATCGGAAAATACCTCCCTCTTCAACAGTGACAAATAACCTAACTTTTCACATTTGACAGATGAAATTTAGTAAATGTAAAAAGTTAGGTTATTTGTAACTGTTGATGAAGGAGTATTTTTTTCGATAAAACCGGCTATATTTTGTGCAAAGTTGTACAGAAAATGGGTGATTTGGTGTTTGCAGTTTGAGCTGGTCAAAAGAAGGAAGCGTTGTGAATGATTTTTGTGCGCGAAAACAGTGTCTAAAAATGACCTAGTACAGAAGGAGGAAGTCAACGCGTTTTTCTTTCGGATTCGTTTTCGGGAGGCAAAAACACGTAAGAAAAGTCAAACAGCTATTTTCAGGGAGCATGAGCCTACACCTTTGCCACGGAATATCTCCATTTCTTCAGGCAAGTCGATAGCCGGCACATATGGTCAATAAATGTTTGGGACGGAATCATTGGGGAACATGTAATAGGGCCGCATTTATTCGATGGTATCTTGACAGGAGCTATTTACCAGCATTGTTTGTAAAACTATCTGCCACAATTGATAATGAATCTTCCTGAAAGAAATAGAATGTGGTTTCAAGTTTCAACAAGATGGTGCTCCACCTCATTATTTGAATTCAATAAGGGAGTACTTGAACAATACTTTCGAACTTCGATGGATTGGGAGAAACGGACTCACTATATGGCCTACTAGACTTCCAGATCTCACTAAAATGTTTTTTATGGGGCTACATGGAAGAAATCGTGTATAGAGTACACCAAGAACAATTGAAAATATGGAGGAAAGGATAGTAAATGCTTTAAGGAATATAACGCCGGCAATTCTAACAGCAGCAGAAAACTCATTTCGACTCATATCAACCACAATGGGCGACATGTGGAGCATGTACTATAGTTTGTTCATTTTGTTTTTCCATGTTTTGTTTCTCGATTACGCATGTGGATTGTTTTTGTTTGCTTTCAATTTTGTTGATTAATTGAACTAATGTGTTGTTATGGCACCTAGGAATGTGTGTTGGTGGAAATGAGCAACAAAAATTTTTCAAAATTCAATAATTCGGAAAGGGCTATAAATAGCCTGGTGGTGTACATACAAAAAAATCGCGTCCTAATCCTACATCACATGGTCGAAAAATATACGGGGTGTTCCATTTAAAAAACACGAGAAATTTCATTTAAAAATGTTCCGAATTGAAAAATAATTTTTAGCCACCCTGTATAGTTTTAGGGTATGAAAATGGATCATGAATATCACACATCTATCTATCGAATAGTATGATCATTATTTCCTCTTAAATTTCAAATCCGTGACGGCGGTGATTTTTTCGGTATACATCTGCAGATGACATTATTTCCACAAAAAAAAGTGGTTGATAGTTAATAAAATTGGAGGGTTGGATGGAGGACTGCTTGAAAAAATGAACTAATATAAATAGCATTCCTTTAAAAAAATTCACTCGACCCTGTAGATTTTCCTCGGAGTATATTCAGCAATAATTTCAGGTTATAGATTCTGTTGTCTAGTTTACTTCCGTTTTTGAATCATCTTTCTACCTATCATAGAACCCGAGCAATTGAACTCTGACGCACTATTGCCCCAACCTGTATGTATATTCATTCTATAATTTGCTCAAAGAATCCTCAATATATAGAAAGTTTTATGATGGCTGCTTAGAGTTTATGCCTTGTAATGATGATGATTATCCACAACCTCACTATCTTTGTAATTTAGTATTTATTTTAGGATATACATATTTTAAATGGTTGAACTAACCAGCTCCACATAGGCCCGACGGCCTCCTACCCGAGTGAATGGAATCTCTTTTCATCCGTTGGACCAGTCTCAAAGCCGTGTTAGCAACCTGTTGTGTTTTACCTCCAAACTGCAGTTTGGCAGCGAATCGCATGATATACAGACAAGGATCTGAAAAAGAAAAAAATAAGAACTAGTAAAATTAGCGAACGGATTGAAAATTGAAATTGATGATCATGAAAAATTCTACGTTTTGTGAATTAAAGTTAATCAAAATATACCCAGACTTGTAAACAGATTCCTTTTGTTGCAGGGTTTTTTTCACAAGCCTAATTTTCGCGAAAAAGTACTCTGATTCATACATGTTTCGATTTCTCTCAAAATTACTATACTAATTCAAAAACCTGATATCATATAGTATTTTTTTGTAGACAATGAAACTTCATTTTTGACATATAGAATAATTTTTATTAGTTTTCGGCCATCATCTACTTAATTTACCTGAATTGAGTAATTAGGGGTAAAAGCATAGAGAAATTAAAAATAAAGAGAGTTGTCAAAACTGCAGAAAAAGTTGGCACCACGGTTAGACAGTGGCGACGTATCTCGCAAATGGCCGAACTAAGTTAGTACAGGCGGGTTTTTTAAATGTATTACTTTTATATGGTTGATATAGTAAATATTTTATAAGTGATCGATTTGCCATTCTTGTATTTCATATGAATGGTTGTATCATATGAAATACAGGAATGGCAAATCGATCACTTATAAAATATATACAGTAATCGATTCGTAGAGTGTTAGTTCGTGGTTAAAATAAAGTTTCAAAATTAATCTTTGTTTCATGTTGTCAAGAATAAAATTGAAGTTATTATAAAATAAGAATAATGAGTTAAACACCATAAAGAACACATTTTATTTCATCTAGGACAAGGTACAACTACAGACAAAACAATAATAAAACTCTGAAAAGCAACAAAATTAAAAATATTCTTCAGTCTTACCATGAAATCAACCAAAATGAAAACAAATTACATTTACAACATACCCTCAATAATTTTGTTAATTTATTAGCACAAAGGAGAACGAGTAGGTATAACAAATACTCCAGTTTGATGATAATCATTAAGTAGACCATGTACTTCGTACTTCCTCAAATGGTGATAGAAAATGGGAACTTTCGAATGGAAAGTACCAATTTGTGAAAAAGATTCTGCAACTGATGGATGGAAATAAGTATCAGTTTGTGAAAAGCAGCTTATATTTTACCTTGTAAAAAAATATTTCCAGGAATTTCAGCTACAACTCGAATAACAAAACATTCGATTTTCGACGTTGGGTTCCGAATTCAAGTCCATAGTATAATTTATATCATTAATTTTTCGATGACAATAACAGTAGAATTATTCTGAAAATATTTCGTGTTTTGTCATTTTCTGACAAACGTCGAAATTGAAAAATTATTCATGTCATCATTCGTCTGTCGATTGCGGGCAGCGCCTCCATGCGCGACTGGCCGTACCAGAAACTTGGTGGTCAAGATCGCCAATGTTTCAGTCTCTTTATTTTTAATTTGTCTATGGGTAAAAGTGACATTTTGTGTGGCGAGCATGGAGATTGGCGACGACCCAAATGCGAGCCATTATTACTCTCTTTCACTTCGATAGTGTTAAAACATAACCATAATAACGGCCATACTTTCAAACAAATCAACCAGAATAGTATTACGCCCGAGATATACACCGGATTTGTCCGATCGGATAATTTAACATCGCCTCTCAAAGAAATCAAAACGTGTACAAACATGGTGGAAAATTGTCCGACGTCGTCAGTAGTATAGCTATAGCGGTTCTGACGCAGTTGAGGGTGCACTAGAACCGCTATAGCGTTATGGCGGATGCACCGGGTTCTGGGGACCGCCACTGGGTTGGGATCGTCAGGGGGTTCTGCGGCGAGGATGATGGCGGCCATGGGTGATTCGTTGTGGGAGGGGTTTAGGAAAAAACTGTTAAAACTGTGCAGTGTTTCAACTAGTTTCGTTAGTTGAATACGATTTCAATCGAAAAAGTTAATCAGTAATGACTTTTATTCAATTGCATAAAAAACTGACAAAATACAATGACACTTGTCACTCCACTCTCATACATCAAAATATAACACATATATAGGGTTAATCAAAGATCATAATAAAAATATTCAACAGGGCGAATCAACTACTTCCAACACTTCCCCTGAATCTCTGATTCCCAGTTGATGCAAATGCTCCAGCAAAATGACAGCAGATATACATTTCGTTAATTGATCAGCCAAATTTTCTCTTGATGCAACATATTTCAATATATAGCTTCTTTTTCTATCAAATCTCTAATTTGAAATACACGCAAATCGATATGCTTTGATCTTTCAGAAATGATATTATTTTCTGCTAGCCTCATTGCGCCTTGATTGTCAATGAATATAGGAAAACAATCCCCAAAAAAAATTATCTTGGGATATTTCGTGTGCCAGCCCTTTCATAAAAATCAGTTCTTTGGCAGTTTCGCTCAGAGCGATGAATTCAGACTCCACAGTACTCAACGCCACACAGTGTTGCTTACGACTAGACCAGCTTACTGCTCCACCTCCTATTTTCACTACATATCCACTGAAAGACTTCCTGTCTGTCTCATTTGCTCCCCAATCTGCGTCGCTGTAAGCCTCTGCATTTTTTCCAGTTCTACAATATTGTAAACCATATTCTCGTGTGCCATTCAAATATCTCAGTATGTGTTTCATCCCTTTCCAATGATGTTTCGTAGGTCTGTGATTGAACTGACTCATGAATGTAGCAGAAAATGCCAAATCCAATCTTGTGGAAACTGCTAAATATAAGAGACTTCCAATAACTCTCTGATATAATTTCTTGTCATCGTCATTCAAAAGTTCGTCGCCATCAATTCTATATTTTTCACCAATAGCTAATGGAGTAGATACCTTCTTTGCGTCTAGCATGTTCATTTCTCTCAGAATTTCGGTAGCATAGATTGATTGATCAAGTCTTATTGTCGTCTGATCTTTCGTAACTCTGATTGATAAGATATTCCTAACCTCCCCCAAATCTTTGGTATCGAAATTTTGTTTGAATTTATTTTTCATACTTTCTATATTCTTCTTTCCTCCGAAAATCAATATGTCGTCTACGTAAATGGTAATGATAAGCCCGTCTTCAATTTTATGATAAACACATGGATCGGCAACGGATCTTTTGAAACCTTGACTTTTGATGAAATTATCTATGGTTTTATTCCACATGAGTCCCGATTGATGCAAACCATAAATACTTTTATTCAGTTTACAAACAAAACCATCTTCTCTTGTAAATGATTTCAGAAACTGATCAGGAAACTTCTCCCTCAAAATATGGTATACCTTATCGTAAACCTCTGGAATCTCCATATAAACAGTGTCTTTCAAATCTGCAGATAAATATGCTGCAATGATGTCCATTCGATGAATTGACCAATCCATTTCAGCTGCTATTACAAATAACATTCTCATAGTTTTCTTCTGAACAACCGGAGCATACGTCTGATCGAAATCAATTCCTGGTCTTTGAGTATTTCCCAATGCAACAACTCTAGCTTTGAATTTCTCGATCCCACCGTTATCATTATACTTCGTCTTGAAAACCCATTTCGTTTTGATGGCTTTAATATTTTCTGGTTGTTCGATGAAATGCCACGTACGATTTTTTATAAGATTCTCAAACTCTTGTACTATAGCATCTTGCCAGTGAAATCGATTATTTCCATTCAATGCTTCTTTCAAATTCATCGGATCATTTTCTCTCCTGTCTTCCTGTCCTGTTCTCTCGATCTTATTGCAAGATTTTGATGTTTTTGAATTGTCATCAAATACAAAATCGGACATCCAATTCGGCTTCTTCAATATTCTGCCAGATTTGGTAGATTTTTCGATGACTTCTTCCAAATTTCTATCTTTGTGTGTATCGTCGTCATCTGTTGATTGGGATAAATCATTCACTGGTCTTCGTGTTACTTCTTCATCTTCTACATAAACATTCTCCCCCAGATTACTGCTATTCTTCGGAACCAAGCTCGGATCGTCGCTGACATTAAATTTCAAAATATTCATTTTTATTTCTATGTAATTTGATTCATCTTTACTTCCACTACATTCGTCTTTCGAGATATTTTCCATTCCATTCAACATTGGAAAAACCTCTTCATCAAATTTAACATCTCTGCTAATGAAAATTTTGTCGTCTCGTGGATTCCAGAGCCGATATGCCTTTGAGCCACTATCGTTACCCAAAAATATACAGGATATACCTTTTGGGGAAAATTTAGTTGTTCTGGTTCTGTTGGATGCCCATGCTCTGCATCCAAAAACTCTCAAATGTGATATATCATTATGAATTCCTCGCTTCATTTCTCCATTGGACTCAGTCCTTCATTTGCGACTGTTGAACAACGATTCCTCACGTAACATGCTGCTGCAAGTGCCTCTGCCCAAAATTTTTCCGGTAAACCTGACTCGATCATCATACATCTTGCTGCATCAAAAAGTGTTTGATTAATTCTTTCCACTACTCCATTTTGTTGTGGCGTTCCTGGAATAGTCAGCTGATGTTTTATTCCATGTTTCTTCAAATATTCTACAAATTCTTTTGATGAATATTCGCCCCCGTTATCGCTTCGTAAACAACAAATATTCCTTTCTTGCATATTCTCGACTTTCTTCTTATACTCTTGGAAATTTTTGAATACTTCATCTTTACCTTTCAGGAAAGCAATTTCACAGTATCTAGAATAATCATCAATAAACGTGACAATGTATCTGCTTCCCCCCAATGATAGTGGATTGATGGGACCAACTACATCGGAGTGTATGAGTTTCAGTGATGCTTTTTCCCTGTTGAAACTTCTCTTTGGGAATGAAGTTCGTGGTAGTTTTCCTTGGTAACATATGGTACAATTTTTATCGATTTCGTCGGTTTCATCAGATAAAAATACATTATTATCTTCATTGAGCATCTTCTTCACACTTGAAACATTCATATGAGTGAGACGTCTATGCCATAATTGATTTTGTTTGGAAATAGTTTTATTGGCCACTGGATGACTAAATATGTCAGCTTTGCCCCATTCTTCATAGTGTTTTTCCTTGATATAATATAATCCTTTATATTTGATTGATTTAGCTACTAGTTTACCATCTGGTGCAATTAGTTTCGAATAATTTCCTTCAAAAATTATTTTCAGTCCTTTTTCCGCGCTAAGCTCGTAGATAGTAAATTTGCTTTCAATTCTGGGACATACAGTACACTTTTTAATGTTATTTCTGACCTCCATTCTCTTCGTCCAATTTCAGGTCAACGTCTCCAAAACCAGTTGATAGTATCGTTTCACCGCTAGCTACCTCCACGATAGTGTCTTTTTAAGTAAAATTTGAGAATTTTTTGAAATTTGACGTCATGTGATCTGTTGATCCACTGTCGAGAACCCATGTATTCGAATTCGTCTTGTTATTTACCAGATATGATGTATGGTGTTCGTTCTCGATCATATAACTCCTAATCGCACTGAATGCAAATTTCGAGTTCGAGTTTTCAGCTCTTTCCGTCTCATTCGGCAATCTCTCGTGTTTTGTCTCTTGAGATACAGACAAAGGACAGTTTTTTCCGATATGTCCCATCTCGAGACATCTATAACATCTTACATTATCGGCTGAAAACCTGTCAATGTTTTCTCTGGCGGTATTTCGGCTTGATGCAGGATTGTAGGATGGTTTTCCGCGTCCTGATTTGAATTGGACAACCTTTGAATTTGTCTGTCTTCTCTGCGTTATGAATGCTTTGGTTTCCTCCGCGTCTTTCTCGTTTTTTAGTTTCTTACATATTCTTCTTTCTTCTTCCATGAGTTTTGACTTCAAATTGGACATATTCAAATCATTTTCATCGGCTCTTAGATTTCTAGCTAAATGTTCATATGGACTAGGTAACCCAAGAACTGTGAATCCTCCTTGCATTTTTTCACTAAACTCAAAACCAGCGTTCTTGACTTTATGGTATAACCCATTTCTTCTATTCAAATATTGGTTTATTGTTTCGTCTGATGCTTTGGTGGTATTGATGTAATCTTTGAGGAAAAGTAAACCGTGCCAAGTATCAAATTTCGTGTGGATTCTCTTCAACGTCTCCCATATATCTTTTGCCGCTTTACAGTCCATAATGTCATCAAGACTATCATTATTCACTAACAAATATAGAACAGATTTGGCACTATGATCTTTCTTTTTGTTTTCTTCAACCTTTAAAGCGTTTTCATCAAAACTAGGATCGATGGCTTCCCATAGGTTTTTCACTTCCAATATTCCCTGCGCTCTCATTGACTTATATCGGTAGTTCTCGGAGTTTAGCTTTTCAACTTTCAAATCATCCATACTTCAGATGTTATCTTAATCTCAACTCAAGTCTACGTCTTACTTTCTTCGTCTAAATATATTTTGTCACATAATGGTCAATACACTTTTTCGATCAAAGCCCTGGGCCCATAACCTGTTAAAACTGTGCAGTGTTTCAACTAGTTTCGTTAGTTGAATACGATTTCAATCGAAAAAGTAAATCAGTAATGACTTTTATTTATTTGCATGAAAAACTGACAAAATACAATGACACTTGTCACTCCACTCTCATACATCAAAATATAACACATATATAGGGTTAATCAAAGATCATAATAAAAATATTCAACAGGGCGAATCAACTACTTCCAACAAAAACATGGGTGGTTCGTTGAAGGAGGGGTTTAGGAAAAAACATGAGTGGTTCGTTGAAGGAGGGGTTTAGGAAAAAAATGGTGGTTGTAGGTTATGAGAGGGGGCAGGGAAAAATCTGGGAGTAGTCTGTCATTGGTCGCAATGGTGGCAGCCATGTTGTATGTGGGTGGGAGAGGGTTCGAGATTGGGGCAGGTTTGTTTTGGTGGTTTGTGATTGGTCACAGCCTTGTAGGTTGGTGGTTGTGGGAATGAGAGTGGGGGCAGGGAGAGCTGTGATAGGTCGTCAGTGGTGAACCAATAGCGGTCAACCGCTATCCAATAGTCGAACAGCCATCTTGAATGTTCAACCGAGGAAGTGAATGGCGGCCATTTTGGAAAGTGGGGAGGAGCCACCAGTGTTTGGGAAATCCCGCGATGAAACGGCCATGACAACCAACAAGTCGCTGCAAATCTGAGCAGCCGTTTCAACATCAGCAGTTTCGTTATAAATTGTTTATTTGAGCGGCCGGATGTCGGCACCTTTGAAAGAGTGTGTACATTGCGGTTTGTTTACGTTGACTCAGATAAGGATGCAGGTGTTCCATCTCGATCTGTGAGAATTCTCAGTAATTCTTAGAAATAATGAAGACGACATTCTGAGAATTAGATCGTTCGATCCGTGGGATAGTTTTGAATGTTCAAGGCCAAATTATTGCATCATATTATGCCAGTTCTGAGAATTTTGTCAAGTCAGCAGTTTCATAATTGCGAAGTAGAGAATTGGTGTACGTGACCGATCTCCACCACTGTAAACATCGTTCTTTTCAGTGCTCTCTCTCGCTCTCTGAGTTTGTGCGTGCATCTTTGGACCAAACATCTAAAAAACGCAAGTTTATTTTATTGTTTTACTTTTTTTCAAAAATCTATTTTTCCAAAACCTTTTTTTGCATGCCAAAAGGACACTTTGAGTGTTTCAAACATTTTCTCATATATCGAGGATGTGAATTTTTTCAATTTGTTTAAGGGGGATTTTTTCAATCTTTTTTCCACATGGGTGGTACTTTTTCACGTTTTATTTTTTCAAAAGCCGCTTTTTTTCTTCAAAAAGTTAAGGGATTGTTTATTCATCATAGATTAATCTTGCAGAAATAAACGTTGTTGCGAGCAGTAGCTACAGGGAAACCGGGGCAATTGAAAGTGGTTAAAATGAAGTAGGGAGACACCATAGTAGCCGAATTGGAAACCAAATCAGTCTTCCTACCTAGGAGGGTTTCCGAGGTGTTACAGTCGAAAATCGACGAGTTCAAACCTCGAGACTATTCTATAATCGTGAAGCCATCCACGACGACGGCACCAGCCTTCGTATGCATCCACAACTAAATCCATCCATCCATTATCATAAAAAACTAAGACCATCCACCACCACGACGCTGACGACAACTGGGACGGCTGTATTGGATTTCATCAAATCAAGGTGAGAAAGAGAGGAATATATCTGTATTCTGTTTTGAAAAAAGCATTCATTTTTCGTTTTTTAATAACCATGAATTCTGAGAAATTATCGCTCTCAGCGATGAAATGATTGTCAAATACATGGAGGTTCAAAAACTTCCCGAACAAGAATATATCCCAATGGAACGCGAAACTTGGCTAAAACATTCAACATATAGCAGTAGGCTTTGTACAAAAGGCATCAAAATTTCCGCCAATAGTTCCATTGGGTCACTGCGAAAATTGGTAACAAATAACCATTTTACGGGTGAATTTAGAGGTTATAAAAAATCCTTTGTGTTCCATAATCTTAGCGGGTACGACAGCCATTTTATAATTCGAGATATCGCGAAACGAGGCAATAAACAAAGAGAAATATATATCTTTCTCACAATACGATGAACAGACCGACATTAAATTCCGTTTCATTGATTCTTTTCGATTCATGGGCACAAGCCTGGACGAGTTGGTGCGCACAATCAGAGTGGAAGATCTCTGTAATACAAAGCGCGAATTTCAAAATTTTAACAATGAACAATTTCCACTGAACACGCGCAAAGGGGTATTCACCTACGACTTCGTGGATTCCATGGAGAAATTAGAGATGACAGCGTTGCCAGATATCGGCAAATTCCACAATCAGCTGAACGATTGTGTTATCTCCGAGCATGAATACTAACATGCCCAGGTGTGGCAATCGTTCGATTTGGCAACACTGGGTAACTACTTTGACTTATACATGAAAACCGTCATCCTCCTGTTATGTGACGTTTTTGAAAATTTCCGGCAATTGGGTCACGCCACTTATGGACTCGACCCCGCTTGATACTATACCATGCCTGGCTATTCATGGTCATGCATGTTACACACAACACACAAAGTGCAAGTTGAAAATTATCAAGGATGTCAACATGCTGCTTTTTATTGAAAAAGGGATTCGGAGCGATATAAGCCAGTGTTGTAACCAATTCTCACAGGCTAATAATAAATATATGGAAGAGAGGTACGATCCTCAACAACCCTCCAAATATTTATTATACTTGCACGTCAACAACCTTTATGGATGGGCTATGAGGGAATATTTGCCCTCTGAAGCGTTCAAATGGATTGAAAATTTCGATAATTTGAACGTTCTGGAGATGTCAGATACTTCTGATACAGGGTATATCCTCGAGGTGGATTTGGAATACCCCGAAAATATTCATGATGATCACAAAGATTTTCCACTTTGTGCGGAACATCGACCTCCTACAGGTTCAAAATTACCAAAATTAATGACTTCCCTGTACAACAAGGAAAATTATGTCGTACATTACCGCGTATTGAAACAAGCTTTGGGAAACGGTCTTATTCTCAGAAAAATTCACAGGGTGTTGCAGTTTAAACAATCGGCATGGCTGCAACCCTACATTGAATTAAACACGAAATCACGCGCCCAAGCAACAACCACTTTCGGAAAAAATAATTATAAATTGGCTATAAACAGTATTTTCGGAAAGACGATGGAAAACATCAGGAAGCACAGAGTGATGAAAATGGTCAATAAATGGGAGGGCAGATATAGGGCGAAAAATCTAATCAGTAATCCGAAATTCCACAACCGAACCATTTTCGATGAAAACTTGATGGCTATCGAAATGAACAAGTCTGAACTGCTATTCAATAAACCCCTCTATATCGGTATGGCTATTCTAGATATTTCGTTTACGATTTCCACTATCAATTCATGTTAAAAAAATTCGAGACCAATCAGTGTAAGTTGATGTACACGGATACGTATTCTCTCATATACGAAATTGAATGCGATGATGTATATAGAGAATTAATCGGGGAAAAGTTGGAAAAATTCGATACGAGCGACTACCCATGCGAAAACTCGTACGGCATTCCGCAGGCAAACAAGAAAATCCCGGGGTTGATGAAAGATGAAGCGAACGGATGCATCATGACAGATTTCGTCGGACTCCGTTCAAAATTATACACATATAAAGTTCAGGGCAAAAAATGCGTTGAAAAATCCAAAGGAGTCCAATACATTGTTGTGGAAAATAAAATTTTATTTGACGACTATGTCGAATGTCTTAGAGATCTCGAGGATAAACGCACATTCATCCCCGGATTGGACGATACGCTTGCATGGGGCCATTATAGCATCATGAATGAATAGCCAACCTCCACCACAACCTGCCTACCAACTTGTATTCAACAATAGTTTTTTTCCAAATTTCCATTTATTGTGCCAGCGTAATAACCGAAAAATTGATGCTTTTTTTCTCCATCACTCTCTTTTTCTCTCGCTCTCTCGCACATAACCATTGTGTATATCGAATATATCGGCCAATTTTGTATTTTCTTCATTATTATTATTATATCCATACAAATATAATATATATATATATATATATATATATATATATATATAATACTCAGAAAATATGTATCAATAAAATGAGTGTAAATCGACTTTGATTTTTATATATTATACAGAAAAACTTCGAATATAATGATGGCAGCTCTGTGTCACTTCATTCGATGTTTTCCTGAATTGGAGATAGATCAGTTCAGACAAGTTCAGACTTGTCTGAACAAGTCAAAAAACGATGATGTCATCCAGTCTCAAACAGAATTCAGACCTAACCTCACTTTGGGGAAAACAACCTCAATAAAAAAACTATGACGTCATTCAGTCTAATTCTCGAACATCAGCGTTCTTTGTGTGTGTGACAGAACCTCACTTTTAGAGAAAACAACCCCAAAATTCAAATGAGGTGGGGATTCTAACCTTACTTTTAGAGAAAACATAACCTCAAAATTTAAATGAGGTGGGGATTCTAACCTTACTTCTTCAAACATAACCTCTCTCTTAGAGAAAACATAACCTCAAAATTCAAATAAGTGGGGAATTTATAACCTTACTTTTTTTCCAAACATAACCTCAAGGGTGTGTGGGGTGAGACAATGAATAATTTTCACATTCTATATATTCAATCATCTCTCTAAGATACAAAAACTTTCAAATAGTATGGAATTGGGACTCTGCACACAGCACAATTATCCAATTTCATCGAGCATTCCGCACAGCAGGCCAAGTGTTTACACGGCATGAA
Source organism: Gonioctena quinquepunctata (assembly GCA_018342105.1). Classification (NCBI taxonomy): domain Eukaryota; kingdom Metazoa; phylum Arthropoda; class Insecta; order Coleoptera; family Chrysomelidae; genus Gonioctena; species Gonioctena quinquepunctata. The sequence continues at coordinate 824,629 of JAFIRS010000184.1, forward strand.
AACCACGTTCATGTCCCTTCCCAAACATACTTTGCACGACATTGGCGACGATTATGATGATGGTGATTTCTCTTATTGAATGCTGCTGGATGACGATGTGTCTTCGTGGACGCTGCTGCTGTTGGTAGGTCTGTTCGTTGTCATCGTTTCTCTGGGAAAAATTGAGTTTACGAGCCGAATACGTCTCCTACTGTCGATAGCATTTTCTTCAAAGAAAAGTGTAGGCGACATGTAGATGGTACTTCGTCTCTGCCCAACCAGGTGGTGCCCTACCTCTGTTACCGATATTCGCTAACCTTAGCATTCTAGGAGCACTGAGCGGCGGAGCATCAGCCATGGCCAAAACGGTCGTGGATGCTAAGAATGCCCAGAAGAAATTAGAAGAGGATAAACGTCATCACAAGGCCATGGAATCCATAGGCAAGTGGTTGTACGTGAAGAAGAATGCCAAAGGTAGCTTGGGACTCTTCTTGAAAAAATAAAAAACTCCCAATAAAGCTAACCGATGGAGCGCTGTACGACATCGATCTCGTGCGATATGTCAAACAATTGAAAATCCCGCACTTTCGAGGCGTGTTCATGCGCAACACCCTGCCATCTAGCGGTCCTCGAAAGAACGAATGTGCCATAGTCAACATGGATGTGTCAAGAAACAGCGGCACTCATTGGGTAGCTTATAGTAGAGTATTTCGATTCGTTTGGGAATTTGAAAGCTATTCTGGAATTGGTCAGATATTTGGATGGTGGCGGCAAAGTCAAAATTTTCACCGTCAATATCAGATATATGATCAAATGAATTGTGGTCATCTCTGTTTGAAATTTCTAATGTCTGAATAAATTATTTATGATTGAAAATGTATTTAAATGCTATCACACCGGCGGTGGTGTCATTCGTCTTCATGTCGCTGATACTGAGAGTAAACAGTCACAATCACGAGTTCTCCTTTTGCCTGCGCACCCCTATCGAATTAAATGCGAAAAAAGAATATGAGTTGGGCGCTTGGATATTTTCACTCGTACAATACCATACCGAACATAGAAAAGGGCCGAAATTCCGCTATTACGATAGATCTAACGTGTTGTGTACCATTGAATTTTTGCGGGGGTGTTATGAAATTGAAAGAACGGATTTTGTATATCGTATAAAATTTTTCTTTAATAATCAATTGCAAAGCGCTTTCGGCTTGGGGGCCATCTTCAGTGCTAATCTAGAAAGTTATTACAATGAGTGAAAGGTTTTCACAGGGATATAGTGGGTAGTATTTACCTGTCATATAAGTACAAAATGAAATGTTCAATACATTGAGCTCCTTATAGTTACACATTTGTCAATTTTGTTAAAACAAGTTGTTGATTAAAATTTCTTAACAATCACGATGTCCAGTAAATCAGCTGTTTTGATGGTCTGTCAATTGTGTCAAATGATGGCATTGTTGAAGTGGTGCGGTGTTGCCGGTGTATGCGCATGGGTTCTTAGTGAATTTCGAAATTGAACTAGATTCCATGGTTCTATGGGATGTGAATGGTGTCTTTTTGGAGAAGACGATTCAGTATAGAACTCTTGTCTATGATACGATTAGTTGTGAGGGTTGGCGAATATTAGATCGAATGTGTAATATCAGAACGATTAGGTGGGGGTGTTATTCTTTGTGTTAGTCTATGGTGTAAGGGAGTTAATTTCATATTCAAGTTAACCTTTTTATTCAAGCAGTGGATGTTAGTTCCTAGTTCTTTATTTATTTCTAAATCCTCGAAAAGGTCTCATTGTGTTCCTCGAATTAATGTTATTAACATGCTTTCACATGCGCTGTCTCCCATACGAGGACGACAGAATATCAAAACTATGTATTTCAACATTTCCAACAATAAAAATTAAAAACAAACAACGATTCACAAAATGCGTGAACCCCAACACTTCACTTCTCCATTTATGCTGCCTAGGTACGTACCAAATTGGTTATATCCATAATTTATGTATATTATTTACGAAACAACAAATCAAAAATGGCCTCCATTATTCACAGAATGAATTGAAAAAGTCCCCAGCTGAGGTCGAAACGTCTTTCTATTAAACGTCTTTCTTTTTACTGAGAATAAACCCCTAATAACAATATACCAAGGATTCAAGAAATAAAAACAAGAAAATATCAAGCAAGCGTGAAAAAACTGCTACAACCATGGAAACAACAATTTTCTACAAACGATGCCAACAAGAATATGGATACCAAACTGAAGAAGATTCCAAATATGATTAGTATATTAACCAAACAGAAAAAACAGGAGAATATTTCTACTGAAATGCAAACATTTAAATATAATTCCAAAACTCTTAGATTTTAACCTTAAAGATGTCAAAACAAAAATTTGAAAATTTTACCAACAATTATAAATTACAAATACTCAACTTACTCATCAAAGACACAACCATCACTATTAATAGTACTGAAACAGGTATTCACAACATACAACAAGAATTAATAACTGTTTTACAGATCCAATTGCTCAACAAATTCCTCGAATTAGAAACAAAATAATCTGAACGAATGTTCAACAAAATCAAACAAAACAATATTAAAAAGATTGATAAAAATATCCCCCAAAACAAAATCACTAACAACTCTAAATGGATCACGAATCTCTCCACAATTCAAATTCCCAAAGACATCGAAGCTATCCTAGCATATGGAGAAAAATTTGCCTTGCCAATAACAACAGAAAAACAAATACCTGTAACAGAATACCCAGCTAACAGAAGCAGCAACATTAAAAAATAATCCAAATGAATCTAACGATGAAATAAGAACACACTTAGTAAATGCCATAAGCAACCACAGAAATAAAATAAAATAAAATAAAAGGGAACAAAATTAAGAAAACCAACATTAATAAAAACCTAATCAAAAATTTGAAAAAAACTAAACAATTCATTAAAAACAACCCACATTTAACGATCCTCAAACCTGACAAAAGTAACCAAACTGTTATAATGGATAACGCTCATTATGAAAAAAAAAATGCTACACCTATTAAACGACACTAAAACATACAAAAAATTTAAAAATGACCCTACCAACAAACACCAAAACCAAAACAATAATATGATAAAAGAATGGAAGAAAAAAAATTATTTCAGATTCACAAGAAAAAAACCTACTAATCCACAACTCTAACCCCTCAAAAATATACGGATTACCCAAGCTGCATAAAAAAGACATTCCGTTGTTGGAATAAATAACTTTGTACATTTATATAAACCATGTAGGTGTGATAACTGCAAGATCACTCTACATAATTGTAAAACATGCTGTCACTACTGACAGTCAGACATATCATCTCCCTATTGTACTACTGTGTATGGTGAATTGGTATTATACTTTATATTAAATCATTGCCACAATTCCGAACTTGCTTTCTCTCAAGAACCCTGCTCAACAGGTTATGAGCCCAGAAAGTTCAAAACTGTGATTGTGATAAGAAGATTTAAATAAAGTCTTCACTGTCGGAAAAAGTCATTGAATCTGTTTGGCACCACGAGTGTGGAATCATAAGCCGCAGCAAAATGAATAACAAAGACTTGCCCATTGTGAAACCCTAGTTGATGGTAGCAACTTTCCGCTTTGAAAATTTGACTTGTTCATTTTGTTAGAAATTATGAACTTTGTATTTCGGAAACTGCTTTTATCAAAAATATACTTGGCAGTACAACGTACAACTTGACAGAATACTCCAAGTAGTTCCCAATCAATCTTTCATTACATGGTTACCAATAGTAAAACTATATAATATATCGAACTGAGAGGGCGCTGATGGTTTCGTTAAACTGACTACAATACAGTGATTTCTATCACCCCTCCTCAATTTAAATGTTAAAAGAAAACTAAACAAATAAACATTTCAATTGTTAAACAAACAAATATTCAATGGCCTAATATACCCCAAAATCTGCAAGATTACTTGAAGAATTTTCAATGATAGAAACAAGAAATGTAGCAACACCAACGGAAGTTAATTTTCAAGTCAAAGAAGAAGAACCTATTATTAATAACGTTCCATACAGAAGATTAATATGCAGTTTAATGTACCTTTCTTTAGTAAGCAGACCAGACATTTCTTACAGTGTTGCTTACTTAAGTAGATTTCTGGACAAACCAAGAAAAAGTACATGGGAAGCTGGTAAGAGGATCTTACGTTACCTGAATCATACCAAAGAATATGGTTTACAATTTAAGAAGGGGAACATGCAGGAGTTAATGGCTTTATGTGATGCTGATTGGGGAGGAGACCAAGGGCAAATACAGCTTTTAGAGCTTCTACTTGCTGTTTAGCTATTTTACAGTCTTTGACAATGTCCAAATGTTTATCAGACAGTCCTTGAACTATGATTGACTGTGCCTTTGTGTCTTTCCTATGCCAATCCCTCTTTTCTTTCACTGAATCTCTAGAGCCGACACTACTCTGGGCCCATAACCTGTTAGAAATTATGAACTTTGAATTTCGGGAACTGCTTTAATCATGAATATACTTGGCAGTACAACGTACAACTTGACAGAATACTTCAAGTAGTGCCCAATCAATCTTTCATTACATGGTTACCAATAGTAAAACTATATAATATATCGAACTGAGAGGGCGCTGATGGTTTCGTTAAACTAACTACAATACAGTGATTTCTATCACATTTTACTCAAAGCTGCAAAACTTGACGGGATAGTTCTTGGAACTGAAGTCATGAGAGACACCGACACTGAAGAGGCAAAAAGTCTATGGATGCAAAAAGACGCAAAGGCTCAAAAAATGATTGTGTTCACTCTTGAAAAACGGAACAAAATACATGTGATGAACTGTGCTAGTGCCGCAGAGATGTACCAAAAACTTCAAACACTGTACGATCTCGATGATGCTCGTGTTAAGTGTAGTTCACTCGAGCAATTATTCACTTTCAAGTATGATTCAAGTGCAGACATGGCCACGAACTTAAGTAAATTCGAAAACATTGTTTTCTCTGTAAATTCACGAGCAGCGAATAATAAGATTGATGGAAGTATGCATATTGCACGGATTATGTCAATTCTACCCAGTAATTTCCAACTTCATTTCAATACAGCCTGGGACTCAACCCCGGATGACCAGAAGACCGTTACCAATCTTCAGGCTAGGTAGATTCGAGAAGAAAAACGAAATATGCCTGCTTCACGAAATGTGATTCAGTGCCTGTTGCTTTCCAAGCAAAACAAATCCGCTGTTATACTTGTAATGGACCCCACTTAGCTAGGTACTGCCATTCCAAACAAAAAGATCGGCCAAGGAAATATTTTGAAAAGTTTTCTCCATGTGCATTCTGTGGACGTACAAATCATGCTCAAAGGGACTGTCGATATAAAAAGACAGAAGAATCTCAAATGAATGATATCTCTCAAGGAAGTGGATGGAAAAACAAGACTAATTCAAGTAGAGGACATGCCAGTTCCTTAACTCCCCGAATCTCGATGATGTAGAAGAAACATATCCAGAAGAGAGCACATGAGTAATAACAGTGGTAGTTCATCCCATATGACATGTGATAAAGATATTCTCTCTGAGAAGTCAAAAACCAAGAAAATAGTTGGTACTTCCAAGAAGGGCAAATTCATAGAAGCAGTAGGAAAGGTTGAAGCTGTTCAGTGCGACTTGAATGATGTTCTATACTTACCAGGACTAGAAAAAACCTTCTGAGTGTCAGTGCCATCGCCCAAAAAGGTGGAAAAATCAAATTTACAAATGATAAAGACACTGTGAAAAAAGATGGAGAACTAGTATTAACCGGAAAACTCGACAAATCTGGCTTGTACCTAGTTGATATTAATGTGAACAAAAATGAACATTCGAACTTGGCATCAACTCCCAGCTCTGATGAGGATTTTCACAGAAAACTAGGTAATCTGAGCTATGATAATATGAAAAAGCTGTCAAAAATAGCTAGAGGTGTTAAACTCCAAAAATCCAACATTGGAATATGTGAAGTTTGCCAAGATTCCAAACAAGCTCGTAAACCTTTCAAAAATGATCGTACACGAGCTACCAGACCTCTGGAAATAGTTCATACGGATCTCGTTGAAGTGGAAACCCCGACCTATGACAAGAAGAAGTATTTTATCACTTGTTTGGATGATTTTACTCATTATACCCAAGTATATTTGTTGGAACACAAAAGTGAAGCAGCCAAATTCTTGGAAGATTTCGTCGCAGAAATGGAGAACAAATGGAACCTGAAACTTTATAAGCTACGCTGTGACAATGGTGGAGAGTACACTGGTAACATTTCAAAAAATTGGTGTTCTGAAAGAGGAATGGCTCTGCTGAACGCCTTAACAGAACGCTAATGGAAAAAATAAGAGCTCTACTATTCGATTCCGGCCTAGAAAATAAATTTTGGGGAGAAGCGTTGTACTGCGCAACATATTTATTGAATAGAAGCCCTACTAAGTCTTTAAAATGCACACCAGCTGAAAAATGATTCAATAAAATACCAGATCTTTCAAATTTGAAAATATTTGGATCAATTGTTTATGCTAAGAAGCTTGGATACATGAAGAGGTTGGAAAAAAGCTCTCAAAAATGTATTTTCATATCAATATCAAGAGATGTAGCATTCTCTGATGAAATGCATCAAAATGGTCAGAGCTCACACATTTTGTCTTTCGGAAGGTGGATGCCAAAAGATGAGAACGACGAGAGTACTTCAGATGAAGACAGACGAACTGAATACCACATTTACCACGAAGACAGTACATTATCGATTCTGAAAATAGTACTTTCGAGGTGAATGATGAATCGATACAGCCGATCCTTTCTGAAATTATTTCGGCAGAACCCATCGAAGCTTCTACTCAATCAGTCCATCTTGAAGATATCATAACTCTCAGAGGTGACGATGATCAACCCCAACCTGAACCTGAGGAACAATTAGGGCGTCGTCATCGTGATAGAAGACTCCCAATCAAACTGGATGATTATGTACTTTCCAATGTACTTTCCATGTGGTAAATTCTACATGGAAATTAGTCGACAGGAGTGAAGCAAAAGACAAGAACATAATCAGTAGCAGATGGATATTCAAGATAAAAGATGATGGTCGGTATCGTGCTGGCCTTGTTGTTCGAGGTTGTCAGCAACGTGGAGGTATTGACTACAACGAAATTTTCAGTCCTGGTGTTAGAACTGATAACTTGAGAACGCTAATAGCATTTGCCGCTATGAAGAACTTCAGCATGATAAAATTTGATGTCAAAACTGCATTCTTATTCGCTGAACTTAACGAGAACATCTACATGGGCCTTCCTGAAGGACATGAAAAAGCTAATAAGGTCTGCAAGCTACAAAAGTCATTATACGGCTTAAAACAGGCACCCGCACTGTGGAACCAGAAACTCACAAATATCCTACAAAAACATGGTCTGGTGCAACTCAAAACCGAGCAGTGTGTATTCGTTAATGAAGACAGTTCAATGGTTCTTGCGATACACATAGATGACGGTTTGCTTGCGGGTTCAGAAAATGGAAAAATGAAAAAATTCCTCAATCATCTACAGAAGGAGTTCGAAATCAAAATTGATGAGAATCCTGATACATATTTGGGTATTACCTTCTCAAAATCTTCTGGTAAGGTAAAATTATCTCAGGAAGGATATGCACAACAAGTTGTTGATAAATATCGGATGACAGATGCCAAACCAACTTCCACACCTTTAGTTGTGGGATCTATACATAACCCAGATACTAGTAAGAATGAAGTCAACTTTCCATTCAGAGAAGCTGTTGGAAGTATATTGTACTCGACCTGATATTTCGCTAGCCGTTAGCATAAGTAGCCGACATGTTGAGAAACCCACTCAATCAGATGTAGTGAACTTAAAGAGGACAATCAAGTATATCAACTCTACAAAATATTTTGGTATTGCCTACAATTCATTCGAGAAAGATGCTATCCTCACTGCCTACTCTGATTCCGATTATGCAGGGGATGAAATTACAAGAAGACAGCCCATAGTGGCTACTCCGTCAACTGAAGCTGAGTACATCGCTGCGACAGAAGCTGCCAAAGTTCTGATCTACTTGAAGAGTTTCGTCTGCGAGCTTACTAACAGAGATGTACCTGCAGAATTGAATATTGATAACCAGAGTACCATCAACTTGGTAAATAATGGTGTATTCAATCGCCGAAGTAAGCATATTGATGTACGATTCCATTTTATCAAGGAAAAAGTTGAAGAAAAGTTGATCACCATAAAGTATCGCCCCACTTCAGATCAAATTGCGGATATTTTGACTAAACCACTTGCTACATTCAAGTTTGAGAAATTTGCAAAAGGAATGGTGTGTTGAAGTGTTTTCTATATCATGTTTATAGTTAGTTATATGTTTCGAGCAAATCAATTCGGTTGCAATTAGAGTGATTATTGCTTTTGGTATTACAAAATTAGGAGGGTGTGTTGGAATAAATAACTTTGTACATTTATGTGAACCCTGTAGGTGTGATAACTGCAAGATCACTCTATATAATTGTAAAACATGCTGTCACTACTGACAGACAGTCCCATCATCTCCCTATTGTACTACTGTGTATGGTGTATTGGTATTATACTTTATATTAAATCATTGCCACAATTCCGAACCTGCTTTCTCTCAAGAACCCTGCTCAACATCCGTTACGGCCTATAATATCAAGTATACAATCACCATTTTACAAAGTGTCAAAATTCTTATCCAACATCATATCAAACATCACCGGAAAAAACGAGTACTATATCAAATACTCATTTTCTTTCAAAGAATTCATTGATGAAATCACAATTCCAGAAGACCACATACTCATCTCACTGGACGTTGTGTCCTTATATACGAATATCCCTAATGAAATGGTCAAAAAATAATAACAAAAAAATGGGATTGCCTAAAAAGCCACACTATTCTACCTATGAATGAATTCATTAAAGGCATTGAACTAGCCCTATCTACAAACTATTTTCAATATCAAAATAATTACTACCAACAAATCGACGGCTGCGCAATGGGCTCCCCCATTTCAAGCACCATTGCCCAATTAATAATGGAAGAATTAGAAGAAGATGTCATTTTAAAACTAAATTTCAGATTACCATTCTATAAAAGATATGTAGATGACTGCATTATGGCCATCCCATCCACAAAACTAAATGAAATCACAAATGCGTTCAATTCATTCCACACGAAATTATAATATACACACGAAAAAGAATCCAATAACAGAATAAACTTCCTAGATATCACCCCAATCGGAGAAAAAAACCACATCCTCACACAATGGTATACCAAAAGCACGTGGTCAGGAAGGTATTTAAATTACATATCAAATCACCCCCTAAAACACAAAAAAAGCGTAGTAGCTGGCATAACTGACAGAGCAATATTATTAACAATCCCAAACCTACGAAAAGAATGTTTAAAAAAAGTAAGAAACACACTATTAATAATAACTACCCCCTCAAATTTATAAACAACATCATCCAACAAAGAACCCATAAACATTAAAACCAATCATCCATACCACCCAAAAAAAAACATCGACTCAAGTAAAACAGTCATAATACTACATTCAAGGTTTGGCTGAAAACATCAAAAATATTTTTGTATATTTCAGAACCAAATCAAAAATTTAAAGTTACCGTTGTCGATAAATTGCCGCACCAGATCTTGGAAACAGGAGAACCTGGTGATGACTCTTCCGAATCTGATATAGAAGAAAAAACACACTTCAACAGTATAGTGCTCCAAATAGTAATCCAGATTTTATCGATACATTTTTTTTTTAATTTCAGAACCAATTCAAGTTGCCGATAATTTCACTGGGGAATGTAGCTACAGAGATCTTGGATCCGATGTTGAGGAACAAACAGACTACGGAGGTAGTTCTGATGATTTTGTGCCGTGTAGCGATTCGGACTCTGATACAAGTTTCAACTCAAGTTCAGATGGTGAAAATAAGACAAAATGAAAAAAAATATTGCCAAAACTAAAAAGTAATCGGCACATAACAGCTGAAGGAACTGCTGAGAAGCAGGTGGAGACATATCAAAATGGTGAGGCTAATTTGGAAAATGAGAAAAATGCTATAGTACCAGTAAATAGAAGAAGAGGAAGGGAAAAAACTGAGAAAAGTGAAGAAACGAGAAAACGAAATAGGTATCCAAAGAATTGGGACAAAAATATAAGGAAGCGATTGAAAGCCCGAAGTAAAAAAAAATTGTAAAAATTGTAAAATTGTTTTTAACCGCTTTCTTAGTTGTTTGACCAACCCTCAGAATATAATGAAAACTTGTACGAGTTAAGATCACGGGGACCTTACCTTTTATAGTGGGATCCGAAACCACTCTTAGGACCTTGAAAAAATTTTCACCAGCTGCGGGATAAAAGAGTATTTAACGCTCAAAGGGAAAAATAATCTTGGAAAGAAAGTTAAAGAAGCATGCAGTTGTCGACAAAAATGTTTTGAAACATTTTTAGAAGTAGAAAGACAGGAAATGTTTAGGGATTTTTATAACCTTTCGTTAGAAGCACAAAATCAGTTTATTGCTAATTTGATTGACGAACAAAACAAAAAGATCGAAAGAAAAAAAACAGATGGAAAAAAAAGTAGGAGAAAATACCCAAGAAAATACCATCTGCTGAAAAATACGTCTAGAATCGAAGTTTGTCAAATAATGTTTTTGAACATATTTGATTCAACACTCAAAAAAGTTAGGGTAATAACAGAAAAAGAGGAAAGCATAGTAATCACCCGAAAGTCCCAGACAAGAACAGGGAAGAAATTAGAAGACACATTAAAATGTTTCCGAATTACGAAAGTCACTATTTCCGGTCTCGCACGGAAAAGCAATATCTGTCACCTGATTTGTCAATTTCAAAGATGTACAGATTGTATGTAACTTACTACTTAGAAAAAAATATAACTCCTAGAAATGAGGCGCTTTACCGCAAATTTTTTGCCGAAGAATTCAACTTGTCTTTTCATAACCCTGCAAATGACACATGTGGTACTTGTGATAAGTATAACCTCTTACTCAAGTCTGCTTCGAACGATGAAGAAAAAGAAAGCCTGGCCCTGAAAAGAAATGAACATCTTCGCTGGCTGATGCAGCATACCAAGAAAAACGGAACGATAAGCTACGCTGCAAAACAAATTCAAAAATGGTCGTTGTTAGTTTTGACCTGCAAAAATGCCTTCCAACTCCTCACCTCACTAGTGGAATATCATTTTACAAAAGAAAATTATGGACGCTTAACCTCACCTTATATGGAACCAGAGAAAATAAAAATTCGGCCATCTGCTATTTATGGAATGGAACCATTGCCAAAAGAGGAGGGCAAGAAATAGCATCATATTTGTTTTCCTCGAGACGTAAACGGAATAATTTTTTTTAGCGACTGCTACCCTGGACAAACAAGAAACATCTATTCACCCTTAATGTTTATGACAATCCTGGAAGAGTTCAAGAATTCAGGAAGAGAAGTTACTATCAATCACAAATTTTTAGTGCCAGGCCATACACATATGGAAGCTGACACGATTCATGCTTTGATAGAAAAAACTAAGAAAACGACCACTGCTAGAGTGGATATTCCCAGAGACTGGACAAATTTAATACGAATGATTCCCCGAAAACCCCCTATTATCGTTAATGATATGGGTTTGAATGATTTTTTTTAACTTCAAGTCACTTTTAAAAACACGTTTTCAGCATAGAAAAATCAATACCAAAGGTGATTCGGTTTTATGGAATAAAATTAGATGGATACAATACAGACACGATAAGCCAGGTACCATGTTTTACAAATTTTCCTTTGATGGTGACCAAGAGTTCAGCAGTTTAGATCTATCAAGAAAAAAACTAGAAATTTACAAAATTCACAACTAACACCATTATCAGAAAAACTAGTAGGGATTCCAGAAAATAAGCTAAAACACCTGCAAGAACTCCAACCATATATCGATGAGAATAGCAGAGTCTACTATTCCCAATTTATCAACACATTAACTGTCTCGTCTACAGCAATAGACACATTAATGGAAGAAGAAGATGACATTTATGATGATATAGACAATCACAATTAGGTTTTCTTTCATTTTTGGTTTTTTAGATGTGAACAAATACAAATATTTGAAATTTGACAGTTGTTTTATTTTTGTTTAACTGTTATTTTTGAAATTCATAGAGGGCCAAAATTTCACTTTAAGATTTTTTTCATAAAGAAAAAAGGGCCAATGTCACTTTTTTTTTGTAAATTTTGAATATATATTTTTTTATAATCCAAAAATTACCCGTATTTATAAACCTAATGAGTATTTGCAGCAATTTATAATCAAATTAATTTATTTCCTATCATTATTTGATTTTATAGTTTTCTCAGAACTTTAAATGTAATTTTCTCAAATTCTTCCATATTAACATTGGCCCTTTTAGAACCAAACCACAGATATATATATATATATATATATATATATATATATATTTTTTTTTTTCTTTGACATTTCGTCATTCGGCCAGTCACAAGGTGAGTATTTTTTTATGTATCATTTCATAGTGTTCTGGGTAGGCCTTGTTACTAACTCCATACGCCACCTAGGAGCAGCACTGTTAATTTGAACGCAACAGCGAATCGTCGAGGACCATCCTCGGCCCGGCTACGAAATTTAACATTTAATTCTCTCAAATTAAATAGAAAAATTTCTGCCCTGGCCGAGAATGGAACTCACGACCTTTCGATCATGAGTCGGACGCTAACCCACCGCGCCAATCCCCCCTATATATATATATATATATATATATATATATATATATATATGAAAGAGTGGAATATCGAGGGGACTGTTAAAAACAAAATGGAAGGAATTTAATGGACATAACCCTCAGAGACGTGTTAACCGTAGACACGTGTTTCGGGCTCTCGGCCCCCATCAGTACGGTGGAGGAGTGCAAGGATGAACAACACTTGGTGGAAAAGACAAATCAACGGAGTCAACAAACAGAAGCCAGCCGCTCATTTGTGGTTTTGGTCAGCAGACCCTGCATTCCAAGGCAACAACCAACGTCACCACGAAGGCAGCTATAGCTACCTGCGTGACATCCGAGTCCAGGAATATGAATATGAAAGAGTGGAATATCGAGGGGACTGTTAAAAACAAAATGGAAGGAATTCAATGGACATAACCCTCAGAGACGTGTCAACCGTAGACACGTGTTTCGGGCTCTCGGCCCTCATCAGTACGGTGGAGAAGTGCAAGGATGAACAACACTTGGTGGAAAAGACAAATCTGTTTGTTGACTCCGTTGATTTGTCTTTTCCACCAAGTGTTGTTCATCCTTGCACTTCTCCACCGTACTGATGAGCCGAAGCAACATCTACGTTACATCTCTGAGGATTCCATAAATCCCTTCCATTTTGATTCAACAGTCCCTCGATATTCACTCTTTCATTTATTCCGACTCGATGTCACCAGGTAGCTATAGCTCCTCCTGTGACGTTGGTTGTGCCTGGCAGATGACCAACACAAATGGCGGCTCTCTTTGTTGACTCCATTGTCTCCCATGTTCATCACTCTCCACCGTATATGAGCCGAAGCGAAACGTGTCTACATAACTCTCTGAGGTATGTCCATTAAATTCCTTCCAATTGTTTAACAGTCCCCTATTCCCTCTTCCTGACTCGATGTCACGCAGGTAGCTATAGCTGCCTCCGTGGTGACGTTGTTGTTGCCTTGGAATGCAGGGTCTGCTGACCGAAACCACAAATGAGCGGCTGGCTTCTGTTTGTTGACTCCGTTGATTTGTCTTTTCCACCAAGTGTTGTTCATCCTTGCACTTCTCCACCGTACTGATGAGGGCCGAGAGCCCGAAACACGTGTCTACGGTTAACACGTCTCTGAGGGTTATGTCCATTAAATTCCTTCCATTTTATATATATATATATATATATATATATATATATATATATATATATATATATATATATATAACATACATACATGAAAAAGTCATTTGGAGACAAATACACTACACATCAGCGCAACGGAATCACCGAAATAATGTTAGGAAGCAGGGGCTGAAAATTAGAATTCGTAATCAGGACAACGAATCCCCACAGCCTTCATGAACTCATAAAATATATTATAGTTGAACCTTTAAATGCAGTAGCAACATTGTTGCAACATGAAAACAGGAAATGCAGCCTAGACAGTTTCATTTTGTCTTTCAATAAACCAAGAAGTTTTCATCTGTATTCCAATCTCTCAAATAATTAACAAGTTCCTTTCATCCTTCGAAATATCAAGTTGGACGAGTTTCCAAGCAATTGGAGATAAAATTAAAGAGTTTTTTTTAAAACAAGCCCGCGTAGTCGGAAACGGATTGAAAAATCCAGAAAACTCGAAAAGTTCGGAAAAGATCGAAAATCCGAAGTAAAAAATACGGTCGGAAACGGACTGGAAAAATAAAAAAACTGTGAAGTCAGAAAAACTGTGGAAATGACGCAGCTGACTTTGAAACGTCAAAAACCGTTCAAGAAAGAAAACGTTCGAGACCCAGTGGCACCTTTCCTGGCTCTTCGAAACGAATAAACGAAGAAGCTCAAGAGTACCAGCGGCATCTTTCCTGGCGCTCTGCAGCGCAAATAAAAAAGAAAAGGACAACCAACCAGTGAGGCGAGCCTGCATGAAGTTCCTTGTTCTCGTCGTTGCTCTGTGAGTTATTGTTTCTATTACCCTTGGATGTAATTGAGGCATATTTTCCTTATTCCCAAATCCAAAAATAAAACAGAAAAATGGCAGTCAAAAACGGCTTTTTACTAAAAGAACTAAGAGATATGATTCCAGAATATGATGGATATCCAGAATATGATGAAAATCAAGTAAATGCACTTATTTTCATAATAAAAAGTAAACTGTCTGGTAGGGCGAATAGGTTCATTTCCAGCAGACAATTACAGACATGGGAAAGTATTCGCGAGTTATTGATAGGACATCATGGAGATTGTATAGATACGGATTATTTAGGGATTTAACTTCATCTTTTCAAAAATCGAATCAAATCAAATCAAAATCAGATCTTTTGTTTGAAGAATAGAGGACTTGTTAACAAAATTGAGGAGCAGCGTAGCTCTTGATCAAAATCTTGATGTACAAGAAAAACAAGTATTAAATCGTTCCCTTGAAAAAATTGCTCTCAAAACGGTTTTAGCATGATTAAGCGAGCCTTTTGGTTCTATGATACGTTCACAGCGACCACAAAGCTTAGATGAAGCGGAACAATTTTCAATTGAAGAAAAAAATATTGCATATTTGAAAAATTTCAGAATTTCTAAACAAACAAATTCAAAACCCCTGAATACGAATAAAACAAATCCCAGAGAAAATCATGGATATAGTAATAAACACCAAAAGCTTTTGTATACAAATTCAAACTGTTTCAAAAATCAAAATATGAATCAAATTAAAAAAAAAAAAAAAAATTAAAATCGAAATAATACAATACAAAATCGAAACGTTCAATATCCAGAGGTACGATTTCAAGCGAGAAATAATGATCAACAAAATAGACCTTCTGTCATACAAAGAAATCCAAATCGATATCAAAATAATAGAATCAATCATTTAAACTGCATGACGGAATCTTGTCTATCGGGTAATATGATTCCAGAGGAAATACAACTACCCGAATCTCAAGAATTTCAGGAAACAGAACAAATCCAAGATTTTCAAAATCAGAACGAAGAACAAGAAGAGATGTTCAGTTATCAACAATATTGAACTCTCCAAATAAAAAAATATTTTATGTAAAAGATAAACAAGGTTACAAATTTTCAGTTGACACTGCCGCACCAATTTCTCTAATGAAATATGATGTAACTCAAAAAATAATCGATTCCCAATCATTCGTTCAAATCAATGACGAAATTTTTGAATAAAAAATAAAAAAGGCCAAAAAATTATAAGATTTCAAAGTTGATGGTCTTGTAGGTATTGATTTCTAAAAAAAACTAAACAAAACGATATCGCAAACAAAAAACTCAAATAATTGTTCAAAGAACTTCCACTCTATTCGTGTACGGACGAAAATCCAGAAAAAACATTTTTAACAATTCCATATTTTTCTTAGAAAATGACTAACTAACTTTTACAAATAATGTTAAGAACTAGATTAATACTCAAAAAAAAGATCAAATTTCAGTGAAAAATTATAGATATCCTTATGCGTTGAAGCAAGAAGTTAAAAATCAAATTGAAAAACTTGAACAAAACCTTCAACTAGTCCATGGAACAGTCCTGTATGGCTTGCACCGAAAAAACTTTATTCAAGCGGGAAATAAAAATTTCGCATGGTAATCGACTTTAGAAAACTCAGTGAGATTACAGTAGGAGACAAATATCCACTTCCTCATATAAATGAACTTTTGGATCAGATCAGGAAAATGCAAATATTTTATCACTTTAGATCTCGCATCCGGTTTTCACCAAATCAAGATAGGAAAAAGAGATATTCTAAAACCGGCTTTAGTGTTGCTGATATAACAGGTTTACAGGGAGAAATATGTATGACGTACATGGATGACATAATAATTTTTAGTTCTACTCTCTCAGAACACATGAAAAGATTAGAAAAAGTATTTGAAAGATTAAATCAACCTAATTTCAAGATTCAACCTTGCAAATGCGAATTTTTAAGGAAAGAAGTACAATATTCAAGTCACATAGTAACAAAAGAAGGCGTAAATCCTAATCCAATGAAAATTGAAGCTATTATCAATTTTTCAGTACCAAAAAATCAAAAAGAAATCAAATCATTCCTAGGTTTGACAGGGTACCTTCGAAAATTCATAGAAAACTATTCGGAAATGGAAAACCATTGACGAATCTTTTGAAGAAAAATAAAGACTTTAATTTTGATACAAAGTGTATCAGTTCTTTTAAAGATTGAAAAAATGCTTGACAGTAGCACCAATTTTACCGTATCCTAATTTTGAAGAATATTTTTTAGTAACGTGAGATTCGAGCAATTTTGCGATAGGGTCCGTACTTTCACAAGGCGAAATAGGAAAAGATTTGCCTATATCTTTCGCATTATTGACAAAGAATGATTAAGTACCGTATTTTTTTTTTTTTTATGTTCTGGTTCCCACGAAAAGGGATATCCTATAATGTTCAGAGAACATCGTGGGAACCTAGGAAAAGAAGGTAGGAGTTGGTGTTCTTCTTAAATTTCTGAAGGTTGTATGCCTCGGGGAACACCTCCCTAGGCAATGAGTTCCAAAGCCTCGCTGTTCGTTGGATGAACGAGTCTTTGGAAAGTGATGTTCTGCAGGTCTCCAAAGTGACCACGAAGGGGTGTGATGACTGAACTTGACGGGTTAATCTCGAAGAGACTGCCAAAGCAGGAACGATTGTTGATATTTCAGAAGAGCATCGCCCATGAAAATATCTATAAAATAGAGACAAATCGCCAACTTTTCTACGGCGTTCCAGACAAGTGAGCGAGTTTGTAAGCGAGGCATCACCGACGAGACGAATTGCCCTTTTTTGGACAGAATCCAATAGCCTCAGGATATGTTTAGGTGCCGCACTCCAAATATGGGAACAGTATTCCAGGACAGGTCGGATCTGTGCCTTATAGATCATAAGCAGCTGACTGGGGGTGAAATAGCTCTTGGCACGAAACAGAAAACCAAGTTTTTGGGATGCACTTTTGGCAATGGACCTCACGTGATTTTCCCAGGAAAGGTTATTGCTGATAGTAATACCAAGCATCGATATGGATGGCTTCAGTGGTATGGTTACTCCTGACAAAGTTATGTTAGGCACAGTGAGATCGGCTTTTCTAGAGAAAAGACATGCTTGTGTTTTGTTTGCATTGAATTCTACCAAGTTATTAGATCCCCATTCGAGAATTGTTGCTAAGTCCATATTTATATTATTAACATTTCTTCCTCGTTCATTTCTGGTTTCACGGGCTGATATAGGGGCCCTGGAAGAGAAAGCGGTATGGAGGGTACTATCATCGGCAAAGCGGTGTACTGGACATGAAGTTGCTTTCAACAGGTCGTTGATGTGGAGTAAAAATAGTGTTGGTGCGAGAATGGATCCTTGCGGAACACCAGCATTTATGAGTAGAGTGTCAGATGAAACTCCATCGACCACTACATGGAGAGACCTGTTTGAGAGAAAACTAGCAAGCAGAGAACACAGCTGAGGGGGTAAGCCATAAGACGGAAGCTTGGCGAGGAGTCCCTGGTGCCAAACTCGATCGAACGCCTTGGAGATATCTAATGCCACAGCTAAAGTTTCTCCATACTTTTCAATAGATAGCTGCCATATATGTGAGACGTAAGCGAGCAGGTCATCAGTTGATCTCTGATGGCGGAAGCCATATTGCCTATCGTTGACAATTCCTGAGTCTTCCAGATATTTCATGAGCTCGATGTTGATGGCTTTTTCCATGACCTTTGAAATAATAGATAGCAGTGCGATAGGTCTGTAGTTGCTAGGTAGGGCCTTTTTGCCCTTTTTAGGGACTGGCTGTACTCTTGCAATTTTCCAATTGGACGGAAATACCCCCAAATTGTAAGAGTGGTTGAACAACTTGCAAAGAACAGGTGTTAGTTCGGGGGCACATTTCTTGAGAACAATCGGCGGGATTCCGTCAGATCCACAGGCTTTGTTGGTGTTGAGACCCAGCAAAATCTTTCTGATAGTACGTTGGCGAAAGGTGATCTCGGGCATGGACTGTAATAGGTGTAATGTTCGGGGTTGTTTTCCCGATGAATCCAGAGTGGAATTTCCAGCAAATAGGTGCGCAAAGATATTGGCTTCTTCCTGGGCAGTCGTTGCTAGTGTTCCATCTTCTTTGGTTAGGGGAGGAAATGAGCTGGAAGTGAAGTTTCTTCCCACAGCTTTGGCGAAAGACCAAAATGAACGGGATCCGTTAGGACATTCAGCAAGTTTTGATCTTATTTTGGCTTTGTGGGCATCTTTTGAGCATTCTATTGTCTCTTTACATATGCCTCTAGCCTCGACATATGCTGCTCTGGTCTCAGGGCCCGGATTTTTTAGCCATCGATGGTATGCTGCCTGTTTGGAAGCCACAGCTCTAGAGCAGTTTCTGTTGAACCAGGTCTTATCGGATGATGTTCTTCTTTCGGTATTCGGTATGTAAGTTTGCATCCCCAACATGATGATTTCAGAAATTGTCTCAGCACATCGTGTTGGATCTACTGAAGAGAAACAAACTCTCTTCCATGGAAACGCTGAGAAAAACATACGAAGACCTTCCCAGTCGGCCGAATTGTAATGCCACATGAGACGGGGTGGTATTGTGCAGCTCGATGGTAAATGGATAGAGCATGTTGTGGAGATGAGGGTGTGGTCAGAGTTTCCAAGTGGGGCACAAACTTCTATTCTATACGGGTCAGGATTGGTGGTGAGAAAAAGATCTAGTGTATTGGCAGACTGGTTGTTGACATCAGGGATGCGGGTTGGTAGCTCGACCAGTTGTTCTAGACCATGAGTGATGGCGAAGGCCTCGGCTTGACGACCTGCATCATCTGTTTTGTTAGAGAATTTGAGCCAGGCAGCGTTATGTACATTAAAGTCTCCCATGATTATGGTTTCAGCTGTTGGATGGTTCTCCTGAATGTAGTCCAGTTTGAGTGATAAAAACTCAAAGAGGTCGTTATATGAAGGTTCATTAGGTGATAGGTAAAGGCAGCAGAGGAACTTAGTCAGTTTGGTATCAGATAGCTTGAACCACATCACATCAAAGTCTTTCGGTTCCAAACTCTCTTCACGCTGGCATGAAAGGTTAGCCTTGGCATAAAGGCAGACTCCACCTTTGAACCTGAATCGAGAATGGAGTTCGTAACCAGGACAAAGCATATGGACCTTGTTGGTGGACGAGTTTACTTGTGTTTCTGTTAGAGCCAGAATATCCGGTTTTTCCGTCTGTAGGATAGGATAGTAAAGCAATTTCGACCATATTTATATTGGAGAAAATTTAAAATAGTGAGTGACCATAAACCATTGGAATATTTATTTACAATAAAAAATCAAATTTAAGATTAATTGCAATTAGAAGAATATGGATATGAAATTGACTATAAACCTGGAAAGTATAATAAACTTGCAGAATAAAAATAAATGCACTATCAGAAAATGAAAGTAATGAAGAACGAGAAAATTCGAACTTAGACACTGAAACAGCTTCAAAAAATTATCAAAATGAATTTCTAACGAAATTTCACGATTTTGTGGGGAAAAGAAAAAATCAAACAATCAAATGATAATTTAATTTTTGCAGCATACAATAATATTATATTATTAGTACAAAGTAGTGAAAATCGTGAGACACCTCATTTAAATACAATAATAAAAGACACGTGTGTAGATCCTGAAAATCAGCATTTGAACTTAAACGAGTTACTTAAGATAAGACAGAGTCTTAAGTTTCAACAAAGGAAATATTAATTTAATTCAGATCCCAACTATGAAAATTGATTCAATCAGCTTGAAAGATTGTTCCAGAATATTATATATTATATTCATTGAAAGATAAATTTCCAACAAAAAATTGTTTTATTAACCCAGTGAAACATTTACCATTCTAAGATCTTTCAAGTTATATTTTCAAGGAGAAAGACATTTCTTTTAGGATATGTCATGATATTGTAAAAGTACCACCTCAAGAAGAACGGGAAAATATTTAAAAAAATCATAATTTCAGTAAAACTTCTGTACATAAAGGAATAAATGAAAATTAAAATAGAACAAGTCAACACAGAGTACATGTATAATAAGATTGTTCATAAGAAAACACTACATAGTTAATATATACATAGATACATTTATATATAAATAAAAAATAAATAAGTGAATGAGGCACATCAATCAAATAGATACAGTGCTTCGTGTAATATGTATGTTAATATCCATAAAATGATCGAAAATATCAAAAAAATTCAAAATATGAGTGATGTCCAGTAGAAAAGCTTCAGTTATATTTCTGAAAATATGCTCTTGTTTTAATACTTTCAGCTCATTGGAAAGTATAATCTCAGTCCTATCACGTTTAATGATTTTTGGCAAATGGTGAGGTGTGAATTTGGTAAATGAAAGTAGTTTTTTTTCTCGTTTTATAGTTGTGGTATTGGTTATTTGTGGGAAACATTTTTTTGTATGCATGGATATATGATACTGCTGAAACAACCTATAGTTGTTAGTATATTATTGTGTTTTATATGTTAATTATGAAATAATCTGAAGCTTTCAGGCAAAGTATGGGAAACAACGAACGCCCCTCGTAACATAATCTCTAGTAAACTGATGGTTGAATGGAACCGTAACCACACGTATCATTCGAAATTAAATTCCATTTACGAACCTAAAAATAGGCGACCCGCACGGAAATGCCGTGTACGGGACTCGAGAACATGACAGGAGCCAAGCGACGAGAATGTGCAACAATTCGATTACAAAGTAGTAAGTTTATTTTGTCTAGAAGCACAGACAATGGCGTCTTTGACTGGGCCACCTGGTCCCTACCAGGGCCGATCCTAGCAGGTGTGCAGCGCGGCCAAACTAAGGGGCAGCCGCGAGGCGGCCGCAGGCCGCATTCAGTTATAACAATCAGCTATTTTTTGAAAGAAGAAAAATGAAACGTTAGTGCTCAGTTGTGTTGTGTGTTGGTCTATTGTCCATTAGTATCTTCTCCTACTCTCATCTACACACATTCTTCATTTGAGAGCAAAATTCATGGCAGAGCCGGCAATGCAGCATAAAAAATTGAAATTTCTATAAAAAAAACCAAGGGCCATATTTTTGACACGACTAAGTATGTTTGATTCCTGTGTGCGGCGCGGCGGCTTATTTATGTACGTATAGTCTTTACGATGTTAGTTGGAACGGCAAAAATTTTTTTAAAGGAGGTACCAGCGGCGAAACCTTTAAAAAAAACATGCTGCTGTTCGCCGGGCGGCTTTTTTTCAAAGGTTTCGCCGCTGCGGCCTCCTTTGAATTTTTTTCGCCGTGCCAACTTACTTGTAAAGACTATATATATCACAGTCGGCACGCGGCTCGGAGGTCAATGGTCAAAAGAAACTTTATTTTAGCGGTTTTCTTTATAGATAAGAAATGGATTGTTTCGACAAAGTTAAAGGGATGCGGCATCGGAATTTTTTTTTGCTACTTCACCACTATATATAAACTATTTTCATTTCAATATGTCCATTTAATTTTGAATCAACATACAATAAGACTGGTCATAAACACAATCAAGTGCAAGTGTAAGTTAATATTGGAAATTAGTGACAAGGTGTTGCTGTTGAGTATCGTTTAAATATTTAAATCAGAACTGTGGTAAGTACCAAAGCTCTTAACTAGATTTATGAACGAATGAAATGTTGTACAAGGTGTTTTCTAATTAGATAAAAAAAGTGGGCATATTTTTAAACTAATTTTGTCGCGATGATTCGTTTTGAAAATAAGTACAAAATGTTTGAAAATTCAAAATTTATTTTCAATTCTTTCAAAATTCGTTAGCACAAAATATAATTTTCTTACAAAATTATAGGTTACCAACCGGGGGAGTTTATGAAAATTTTAATTTTTACCCAGATTTTGAAAGAGCACTACGAATCATTATTTATTTTAAATAATTTGCTCTAACTTTTTAACAGGAAGGGGTTTCTTATGAATAACCCATATTCTTACACTTTGAGTAAAAAAAATTATTAACAATGGTAGGTACTTTTTAGAGGTCATTTCGATGAATTCCAAAATTTCTGAAGAATTCCTATTCATTTTATCTGCATCTGTGAGCCATGATATACTTATAGTTCCAAACCAATGAAAAGCTCTCAAAAAGGCTCTTTTATTTTGCTTGTGACGCTGGAATTAAAAACTTGGACATGAAGTTCGCCGCGGACCTCTGTCGCGATCAGTGTGTTTTGAGTTGATAGTTTAAGTTCTATCGGGCGTTAGTAAAACGAAGAATAGAGGAGCTCCCTGCGTACCTCGGTCGGGATTATAGCGTTGGGTTTGGTTTTGTCGTGGGACTTCAAAATGTTGAAGTTCTATGGCGGGTTAGGGAAAACGGAGAATAGAAGTTCTCCTCGTACTTCCATTGCGTTCAAAGCGTTTGATTTCTTTTCAGGACTTTCAAGTTCCATCAGGCGGTAATAAAGCGAAGAATATTAGAGCCACAAAGCGTATCAGTCGGCTCGAATCGGAGATTTACGGGAGTCTTAAAAAAACTGATCGACGCGAGATCGGTACCCATTGCGAGATTGGATTTTGATTCACGGTTTTCGCGATATAAAATATTATAACGGTTTGAAAAAATGCTTTAATTCCAATTTATCATCTGAAAGGAAAAGTTCGTCGTTTTCCATTCGTCCATAAGGCGAAAGTTTCTTTTTATGTATAACTATGGAGATAGACGTATTTCTACGATTCTGAGTCTGAATATCAATTGATTTTGTTAATCATCCACTTTATATGTACAATCATTTTATTTACCATTTGTTCTTTGAATATATTTGTTATTAATTTAGAATGGTGTCATTATTTGCCTGTGAGAACGGCATAACGGATTGCTAACAGAAAGGGACAATCTCAGATCCTTACTAACTTCACCTAGAAAGGAAAAAATAAAAAAATTAGAATATACATTGCTTCTAGCCGGATCTATGACTTATCGGATGAATTAAGTGACGAAAACCCAGTGCCAATTGTAACTTTGAGGAAAGTAACCTCAAATAATAAAATCCTGACCACTTTCAGTGGCAGGTTGATGACAGAGTGCCCCCACTCGCAAGAGTGGTGGCTGCCAAATACATTTTTCTCGTCCACTTGTGGGACCGAGTAGAATATCCTTTTCTTTAACAACTTTGAAAAGACACTGCATACTCAATTGCCGAGTGTTACAATGGTGACGTCAGTGTGATAGTTTTTTTATATTTTTTTTTTCTCAAAACACTCAAAATAAACTAACAGAAATTGGTCATCAAAACCAATGCCTCTTTTTTACACTGCTTCTAAAATATACAAACCAGGGAGTGGGAGAATTCAAAATTTCTTGAAAAGATCTCGACATTAAGTCTGCTGGGAGACGTTTGCAAGGCAACTTATTATTCGCTTTTGTGCGATGAATACATCTTTCGCTGCTACAGGCGGATAGTTTAATAATCATTATATGAAAGATTTATCAAAGTTATATAAATTCAAAATAACTCAAAATGCTGTAGCGCACCCTCAAACTAATGGTGTAGTGTGTAGTAGAAAGATTCCATGCAACATTGCAAGGTTCTTTAAGGACCTATCATAATGACCATCCAACCAAACCAATCATTGAAGGTTTACCTTTTTGTATAAAATCATACAATCGAAGTAAATCAAATTCAACAAAGTATACTCCTAAAGAAATAATTTTTGGTCATATTCGAGATGACGAAAATGAAATTTTGTATGATGAAGAACAACTTCAAACTAAGGAAAACATTCTCAATTGAATATTGAATAGAAATATGTTTCTGTCAATCCCTATGGCAACAGCATGGACATCCCGAAGAATCCCCAAGAAGATATGTATAATTTTATTGTATTTCATTGATATTTCATGTATTCTCTTTATTGATTTCATAATCATTTTATTGTAACTTATTTTGGGGAAGCTCATCTAACGTATATAATTCTATATTTTACTTTCAGTTTTGATATTTAAATATTCAACTCTGAATTTTCATTATGCAATTATTCATAATGAAAATTCTTAAAGGGGGAGATGTTATCCTCACATCCCTTATGAACTTATAATAGTTATTTATGTAATAAGGATCATAAAGACGATCATTATGAATGTTATTGGGCGAGGCGTAGCCGAGTCCGATAACACGACGTGTGCCATAATGATTGTTTATGATTCGTATTAAATAAAAAATTTTATCTGATGGCATTTATATTAATACATCTTCGAAAAATTAAAAACTGCATTTTTGACATGTCACAATGACAACTATTTTTAAAGGAGTAAGTATATGTGTAGTTTCAAATATTAGTAGGTTAGTGAGCTGTGCTTTGCCATTTCCTTGACAACGTCAGGTTGTAACGGCAATATTTATTTATCTGCTGTCAAACACAATTGTCACGTAGAATTGAATATAATTTAAAAAATAATGAGTGATTCTGAAACTGGTAGTTTACCTTCTGATTTGGAAGAAATGACGCGAAATATCGTGGACTCCCTTTTTCCGGAAAATCGCGGAGTGTATATGAAATAGCGTTTAATCGGTACGAAGAATGGTGTTCTACTAAGAAAATCAAGAATATCACTCATGAAAAAGTATTGTTGGCTTACTTTGAATGCTTATCTAAGGAAAGAAGACCATCTTCTCTCTGGTCGTAGTATGTTTTTGATATAGAATTTCATTATGGTACTTAGTACCATAATGAATTCATTATGGGACTAAGTACCATTATCAGCTTCCTTATGTCATCAGAATTGAGTGACATAACGTTGTCATTATGAGATGCCATCAGATAAAATATATTATAGTTGAACCTTTAAATGCAATAGCAACATTGTTGGAACATGAAAACAGGAAATGCAGCCTAGACAGTTTCATTTTGTCTCTCAATAAACCAAGAAGTTTTCATCTGTATTCCAATCTCTCGAAAAATATCAAATTAGACGAGTTCCCAAGCAATTTGGGTGTGAGTTGTTACTTCAGAAATTATTGCAACGTTTTAGTCGTTCTTTCAGCTTGTCAGGAGCATGTAGAAATGTCAGTTATGTTCTGATGATTCGCGAGTGTTCATTTTCAGAATAACTGAGAAAAAAATGGTTCATTTGTTTTTATTGATAGTGTTTTATATTTATACAATGTTTATGTGATGTGAAGTGTGCAAACTTAACCAGTATCGTAAAAAACTCGTTGAGTGTAGATTTTATATCATTTCTTCTTTGGTTGAGATGCTGTATTACCATACAGTCTATGTTATTTGATCGAAGATGAATACACAAAAAATGCACTCAATGACTAGATGAAGTCACACACGCCAGCAGCGATGGAATAAAACTGATATAATATCCTTTTTTTCCTAATTGAAATCAGTACGTGTGACTTCTTATGAAAGTATCTCCCGTAATTGTTGACGAGGGATTGTGAAATTTGCGGGATCAATAAATATATCAAAATGCACTCAATACTTAGGTGGGGTCATCTCAAGTGATATACAGTGATAGCAGCAGATATTTTCATGAATAATTTAGAAAACAGGTTTATTGTCACTGAAAACAACCCTGAAATCTTACACTGGTACAGGTACGTTGATGATTGTCTAGTCTTTCTCAAAGGCAACGAAGATACTGCGGTTAGTCTATTGAATAAAATCAATTCCATACACCCTAGTATTAAATTCACTCTTGAAAAATTGTAACAACTTAAACTTCAGCATTTATAGAAAACCAACACAGACTGACCATGTCATACCGAACTTTTCAAATCACGCACATCAACACAAAATGGCTGCTTTCAATTGCTATATATACAGACTTTTAAACACACCTCTCTCTACAGTCAATTACCGAAGAGAGTTTAACACTTTGAAACAAATAGCTTCCAATAACAACTACAACCCCAATTTGATTAATTCTCTTATTCAGAAAATTAAAAACAAAAAAGAATAAAATTCAGCATTTCCCAAAACTGAACCTACAAAATTTATTTCACTTCCTTTCGTAAATGATCACATTTCAAATAAAGTTGCAGGTTGCATAACAAAAAATTGTAAGGAAAATGTCAAAGTTGCCTTCAAAACAACGAACAACTTAAATAGACATCTTGTCAATAAAGATAAAATTTATAAACTTTCTAAAGTGGTATTTACAAACTAAATTGTGAAGATTGTACAGCGACATACATCGGTAGGACTTGTAGACCTTTGGAAGTTCGAATAACCAAACACCTTAACGAAAATAAAAAATCAGCTTTTGGTCATCATCTTAGATTCAATAAACACAATTTTAGCCCGAATAGAAATTCAAAAATTCTACATGAAATCAGACAAAAGAACAACACTTAGTTAGACTTTATGGAAGACCTTTACATTAACAAAGAACTGAAAAACAATGACCTTTGTCTGCATTCACACGTCAATTTAAATAAATCTTTTATTCCACTTCACAGACGTCTGCAATAAATAAATAAAAGAATTTCATTGTCATTTAATCAATCTCTTATTTCTCTATGATGATTCACTTCAGAAACACTTTAGCATTTGTTCCTAGCCAACGTCCACTCTGAGAAAACTTTTTTCACTCTAGAGTTACTCTTCTACACTCCAGAATGGAATAGAACGCCATCTGCGTTTGCCACCTTCTGTAAAATATGTTTCTAAGGTTACAAGCTATGTGTCACTCTTGTCATTGTTAACGACAACATCCATTTCCGGATTCGACCTCTGACCATGGTAAGGTTAACATGTGGCGTTAACTGGTTGAAGGTCAAGTAAATGTATATTGTGAATGTCTGCCGTTTTATAACGTGCAATACAAAAATAATCTAAAAATTGTGAAAGTCGAAAAAAGTTTTGTGTATGAAATAGTCCCTTTCTTCTCTACGCCAGTAACCAGGCTGGATGACAACGGACTTGTCGGAAGAAGGGGCGCTCGGGCACTCGTGGTATCACTTCGAGTGAGACTTCCAGGGTGCCATACGAAGGGGGGCAAGTGAGGTATTACCGCACGAGGCCCTCGGATCTGTGTAGATGGTTATATAACCGAGCACAAAAAAATGAACTAGAAGAAGAAGAAGAACATCCATTTTCTTCTTCACTTCAACATTGACTTCGATGAAACCATGTGGAATTTAATTTTAAAATAATGGATTACATCAATTTATAACACTTGAGTGTTTTTTAAGAAATGTTTTGACATGTTATATGTACATAAGGTTTTCACCTATTTTATACAAACTGGAAACTGTTTTGATGGACTTCTTGCAAACCTGACGAGTAAGTAACCCGAAAATCTTTATCTTTCAAAATGTCAAAATATTTTATATACAATTTCATTTAGGTATTACTTACTTGCAGGTAAGTACTAATGATGACTATTATATAGTCAAAAGCGCTCTGCAACGATTTTAAAAATAAAAATAATTTTGCACGAAATACAAAATTCTTTCACACCTACAATATACATTTAACGCCAGCAGCGATGTAAGACGAAGATTTGAGGAAAGTTATATCAACTGATAATCCATTTGGATTCGTAATCATGATGATAACTTTCTTCCTATAACAAGACCTGTGAACAATTTGTAATCCATGTGAAATTCCGATTCGTAGTTGATAATCATAATCCCCTGATTGTCATATAGAATAATCTAGTCTAATATTAATAGATGTTGCAAAACGTTTTTGAATTATTTGTAAATAATCAGCAATTCGATTGTGATGATTTTCTAGAATGTTTTAGAATAGTTATTCTAGTTAATTTGTTGTCGATTACAAATCCGAATATATTTTTCCACTTGCCTCCTGATATAATTGTTCAGAAATATCGGTTTTTCAATCACTACTGGCGTGTTGTGTATATCACTTAAGATGGCCCCAGTCATTCATTGGGTACATTTTTGGTATACTTATCAATCCTGCAAATTTCACAATCTAAAGTGAACAATTAGGGAAGGTAGAGGGGTGCTTCCATGAGAGATGAGACAAATTTGAATTTTTCAGAACTAGTTATTCAGGAAAAAGTGTATAGGAGGTATATTCGTTGTCCCGATTACGAATCCGATGACATTCCCAGGATATCTTGCCTCCTAATTTCATTTTTTTCAATACTAGATGTTCCATGGCTGATGTCGTGCAGTGTATATTATTCAAATTGTCTTCACCTAACCATTGAGTACCTTTTTGGTATATCTGTCGATCCCATAATCCAAAACACCATCTTCACAAGTCAGTTAAGGAGAACTCAGATATAATAAAATGTTCTCATCTTATCGCATTTTTCAAAGTTCGAACGTCTGCGAAGCCAGATTTCTTTTTACAAAAGAAGACATATGCGCATTTCCAACTACCACAGTTTAGAATCATTTATACTAATGAAAGTTTCTCCGGTTGGTATGTAGTGTTGAAATTACTATTTCACGAAGAAAAATAAATATAATTTTCTTAGTGAGTATTTCTAATTATTATGACATCTTGCATCGCTGATGAATACATACCATCAATAAAAAATATATAAAGTGATTTTTTCATATTGTTTCCAATATGTAGTAGGTACTCAATAGATTTCTTAATGATGATATTCGATAAAAGTTGGAGCTGAATGTATTTTTATATTGTTGAAATAGTTGAACTGGATATTTAGCTGAATTCTTAAGTTTTATAGAATAAACAGGTTAGAAAAACAAAAGTTCATTTGTTGGAATGCAGTTGCGGAGCGTATTGATCGCACATTAGTAAAAATCAAGAATTTCAGTTCCAGGAAGGGTCCCAAACTTCCAGGATTCTCATGTATTTTCAAGTCCGTGACATGACCTGTGGTCACTGGGACATGCAAAAGTCCCAATTTTTTTAAATATGACTGTTTAACATGTACTATAATAAAGCATACAAGATATTTGTCCGCAAATAAATATGTGCAGAATCAGTTGAAGAAAAGGTGAGGTGCCTTTAAAAGATAAACTCAATGCTGCAATTAAGATTACAGTCTAGTGCTAGTCAGTTGTTTACATCATCCTCTTTGTAACCAGCAGGAATAATGATACTCATACCTGTACTCTCAAAGTTACGGGATATAATAAAGAACAAAATGTTTCTTTTCGAAAACGGAGGGTGTCGAGAGTGCTTTCTTGACTTATTTATCAATATTTGTCAACGAATCCACCAACAAGAGTAAAATCCGACCGAGCATTTTCTGTCTCAAAAATACGCTAATAATTGGGGATGATTCTTTAAACGCATTGGTGGGCCTTTCAATTTATAGTTCGGATATGAAAAGTTATTTTGACTGTTTTCTTTGTTTCCTTATTTACATTCTTTTAACTTTATCTGTTGACTCCTGACTGACTAGTAGTAAGAAGGTTTTTGGATATTGAATATGCAATGTATTATCATTCCTACGTTGGTTATAAATAATTTGGACAAGGTGCCGGACACCGATTAGTCTTTTTGTTCCCAGAACTTAAAATCACTAGTAGAAATGTATCGTTGTATGCATTGAAATTCTTACTGACTACAAAATTTCTAGGTAGAAACAATATCAACTTTTTTATATATTTTTTCACCTGGAGAAAAAGCAGCCAGCCTAAAATGTTATCTCTAATGTTATTGAGTAAGTCATAAAATTACAAAATAATTGAAGAAAATTTGGTAAACTGAGAATTAAAACCTAAGTATAAGAACTTCATCTTGAATCAGTGATACTCTAATTGTATAGAGTGTATGAAATTTCCATTTGGAAAATGAATGCCTTAAGAATCCTCAGTTCCGAACAACTTTTCCTGATTAACTATGACTAAGAATCACCACTCGAATTCAAGGTAGGTAGTTTCTCAGGAGCAATTCTGTACCTATACCTTCTATCAGTGTCAATGTCATAGATTCTCAGTTCGAAAGGAACTATAGGGAGTCGAAGTAACTCGACCGGGAAACACACAGCGCTCCTAGCGGTTTTTTTTAACGTTGAGGTAGCCTAATCTATATGATGTGAATCTCTATTGTTATTTACATCATTCAAAAAAGCAATTATAATCCGCAGCGGATTTCAAGAAGTGAATGTTTTTCGAAAAGAAAGTCTTGCAAAAAGGCCAGGTTTATGAAAAGTTGCCACATAGACCACGCCTACGAACGATCAAAGACGGAGACGGAGATCAAAGTTAAAAAACTAATACGAATTTTTATGAAGTCACAGTTGAGGTAAGTTCAAATAAGTACTGAATATATTGAATAAAAATAATCTTAGGTTATGGTTCATATATCCATAAAAAAATTGTCAGTGCGTTTTATTTCATTTCTAATTATACCAGAATAAAAAACACGGAAATTGATTGATGATTAGGATTAAATATTGTGACAGATACTATGCATGAAATGATTCGGATATGTCTTATACTATTTGCTCAAAATGGAAGAACATAACAATGATCGCTAGATCAATAATTGACTATTGCCGAATTTCATTTGGATTTGAATAAAGGGACTGATCTATTAAATTAGACTACATTACGATTCAAGAATGTAATTATAAATATTCCGAAAAATTGATATCATTTTATTTTCAACAGCATAATTCTAATTAAATAATATATCTTTTTTAGCTGAATATCGATCGATCAGTACGTGAGATCAATTGCAACTGCAAAAAATGTGGAAAAGGCTTTTGGAAACATTTCAAATGAATATAAGATCTGAATCCTTCCAATTAAAGAAAACAAACTATATTGAAAATTGATTTTTAGCGTATTTCGGCCTGCTTTTGACAAATTCCCGAATCATTTTATGGAGAACCATTTACTAAGCAATAAAAATGAACACAAAATAAGAAGGATATGAATCTCGAGTTGACTAGAACGAATTAATTACTCAAATTCCAAGTTACCTTGTCCATTCATAAGATCAACTTTCTTGATTCCATATATCTTCACAAAACTCTCCGTCAAAGATTTGATAACAAAAACTTTTCAAATGAAAACAAAAATAAACAAATTTCCCTTGAAATTGATAATAATGATAATCATATTATCACTCAACAACTTCTTATACATTTCAGACACAGAATGTAATATAACCTACAAATATATCTGTGCCTACTTTGGATTACTCACATTTCACGAACAAAATCCACCCAACAATCATGGAGTCATTATTCCTAGTTTCTATTATTTTAAAATTAGAATATATTTTTCAATTTAATGATTATTGTTACTGAACATCAATAACATAGCCCCGGAAAACGATAAAAACTGAGCTCAGGATTTTTATACTCAGAATTCGAGCAATCAACGACGCTACAAATCATTTTTGATCCATTTTTTTCACAAAAACTGCACTGGAATCCATGCTGGCTACACAAAAAGGTACCCCGAAATTCAAAAATATCACCGAACGGTGGCTCTGTCAACATACTTCGACTTCCTATACAGAAAAAGCATTGTGAATGTGTAGAAGACGGTCATAAAAACGTGTAGGATAGTTGGAATATTGTTCAATAAATTATATAACTTTCGGTAATGATTCAACGGCACATGCTTCAGTGAAATATTTGCACCGCTTTCATTGGTTATACAATGCCCGGTTTACCTTCACCTGCTTGACGAGAAAATTGACATTTCAGGACAATTGTTTGGTGATTTCGTTTCAGAAAGAGGTTTAGTCGACAATGAAGGTGTGTTCTTTTTATTTGACTTTAACTAAATTGATGAATATTCGTCATACATTAATGTGATTTGAATTAAAAATCCAGTTTCTCCAGACATAACAAATAAAAATATTACTATACTATTTTATTGTGAATGCCTCCAAAACTCTGAGGTCTCCTGGAAAATTAGGAAATATTCTAGAAACCCCATTTTTTATTTTAGGTTCAGTAGTTTCGGATATATAGGGAGTGAGTTATCTTATAGGGGTTGAGCTTTCCCTTTTTGAGGTAAAAAATACTAAAAATCAACCAATATACCTATTCATAGTTGGCGATTCAAAATAGGATTATTCCAATGACTTAATTGAATGAACCGAAAATGAAAATGAATCATGATTGTGAAACAACTATTAGTAAACACTATTCGTTCATCCAATGAACCTAGTTCTTGATAATATGGTAATATTAATGTTCTTATTATATTCCTCTTTGTACATAATATACAATTATATTCGATTGGCAGGAATAACAATAGAAATTCCGCAATAATGGGACGACATACTTTCAATATTGAACAAGTGTGTGATCGAAATGCGAACCATGAAATCAACTGAGTAATTTTCATCGCAAGGGACTCGCCCAGTTCATTCGGTACGGTGTTTACTTCTTACATTATCAGATATTTGGTAATTATCGAAAAAAAAAGCTATAGCGTTAGTATTGTACCCACTGTTTCCACCCGGCGCGCGGCGCGAGTTCGACTCTCGAAGCCGGCAAAAAAATTTCAAGGCCCCAAAAGTGGTTTCGGATCCCACTATAAAAGGTAAGGCCCCCGTGATCTTAACTCGTACAAGTCTTCATTACCTTCTTAGGGTTTGTCAAACAACTAAGAAAGCGGTTAAAAACATTTTTTTTTATATATTTCCAGTCTCTTGGCATTACAAGTCCAAAGGACGAGCGGGCACCATGCAATTATCCAATATCGAGCTACAGTCTGGAGAATCTTTATAATTTTCTTTGTGGGGCATTAGTAACGAAGAATTCAAACTGAATGAAAATGCATATGTGAATATGTATGTATTTATTATTCTGGTTATCAGCTATATTTTTTCTTGAACTCAATATAGTTTGATGTTTTTAATTTCTGGGAAAGATAAAGCTGTTTAAAGAAAAACTATAAAAAACAAAAGTAGTTTAAGTGTTAAGTTTCTATCGCTCGGGAGAACATGTTAATGTAATAGTTCAATCACTTACAAATGTTTTCAATTGTTACCATTACCCTGGGGGAAGGACCTCAAAGTAATTCAAAACGATGTCGACCCAAAACATCCACGCATATACAGGTTGACCCATTATTGTGAGGAAGTCACACATTATGAATACATGTTTCCAGTAAAAGTTATATAGCTCACTTTGTTGTGTATTTCAGAAATATTCAAAAATATAGATGGTATTTATTTAAGGCGAGGCAACTCGAAAAATCAAATTTTTCAATGGAAACCTTGAACCTTGTGAATTTTCCCATCACTGAATTAAGCAAAACATTTTACGCTTAGGAGTAGTTCCTTTTTTCAACAAAATTTTGCGGCGTTGTCAAGCTATTGCGGAAAGTATGAAAATGTTTAGAAAAACGGACCATTACAAATGACATTAAAAAAACTTTATTAATATAATTTAAGAAAAAAAAAGGGAAGTGCAACAAGAGTGCAGGGAGTTTTATACAGAGGAATTAGCTTCATTGTTTTTCCAAATGAAAAAAAAAATATGTCTTGTAGCCAATGTTGTCGAAACCATTCACAAAATGCTACCCCTTTTCTAAACCATCGTCTAATTACTCCTGATGAAATTTGCATTCAAAATTATTTGTATGGCAGTCCGGCCTATATCAGTTTTTTTAGATATTTCCCTAGATGAAATATGAGAATCTTCTGTAACTTCTAAGAGGACAGTCATTTATTTTCCTGAGTTAATGTAATGCTAGTTTGTTTTTCACATGCGACATTTCCTGTTCATGTAAACCAAATCGGAAAATCTTAAAAATGTTTTTTTTCTGGGTTGTTTTCTATCTGGAGATTTTCCGTTATAAATTCTGGTAGCTAATAAACAGTATTTATTTATCACTTTCCCTCAGTACAAAAATCATGTCGGTCGATGCCTTGGTTATTAATTTTAACGATATATTGTGTATAAAACGATAGATACAAAATCGTGTGACAGTAATTTTTTGTTTCATGATAATACTTTAATTATTAAATGTCAAAGTCATATCCCACTTTGTTAAAAACGTAATTTTGGTAAAAATTTAAATTAAATTGAAAGTTTTGGGGACTTTATCATGCTGATAAGAATTGTAGGAATAAATGGGTTTTACAATATTGTGAAATAACATACTGGGTTTTATTTGCCATAATTGAGGATATGTGATATGGGGATTTCAGATACAGCTTAGATTTTGGAGCCATTTGAAAGCTAGAAAAGGAAACATTATTAGTTAGGCTAAAGAAAGTTATTTTAATGATAAGGTCTTGATCTGTTACCCATCAGGTTAAGTCACCTAGGAAAGAAAAAATTTATTTCACACTGAGGATTATGTCTGCCTACTCCCCAGGTCTCGTCACTTGTTCGTTCTATTTGTCTCAGTCTGTCTACTCCTTAGATATAAATCTGTCCCAAATCGGAAAGCTAATAAAATACACTTTTTAGGTGAGAAGGTTAGTTTTTGAGCGTTTTCAGTTGCAACGACATTTTTTGACAGAACCATGCGAAAAACTCTATAACTTGTCTATAACATAAGCACCTAAACGTCCAATTTTTATTGAAACCAACCCACTTATCAAAGATTTAATATATTGTACTATTACTAAACGTTAAATTTAATTTGAAGCAAACCAACAATTCTTATAGAAATAATTGCAAACCGTATGATATAATATCGTATGATGGATGAATGAAACTCGCAACTTATATGCGCCTACTTAACTACCAGACGTTAAACCTAAATTCCTATTCCGTGCAGAGGTACTTAGACTGTAAGCGGCATCGTTTGCAGTCCTCATGCTGGTGATACCCCACATAACTTAGACTGTGATGTATATGCGCCTGCACTCTACAAGACAAACGTGAATGCAAGTCGATATTCATGAATATCGCTAGACCAGCAAATTTACGATCACACGGTGGACTATTGCGATAAGATTGTATTGGAAAATTCCAGGAAACAATGACTTTCAAATTAGGTACAATATATTTGAGAATTGTATCAAGATAAAAATTCGATTTTTAGCGTATAACTGCTCTCATTCATATTATATATATATATATATATATATAATATATATATATATATATATATATATATATATATATATATATTATATATATTTTATATATATATATATATATATATATATATATATATATATATATATATATATATATATATATATATATATATATATATATATATATATATATATTAAGTGATTGGTATTTGGGTTATGCAGCAGGCCAATAAGTGTACTCTTTTACACGGATTCCAAGCTTTCGATAATATTTATTATCATCATCAGGGATGCTACAAAATAGGAAGACACATAGGAATATATAATAGAGAAAAACAAGACATTCATAACTTACAGTGTAAGTGAGGTTATGCGGCGATGATGTTAAAATTATATAAAGTTATATGAACAAAACTGTGTATACAACTCACAGGAATCAACTACAATCCACATTACATACAATGTTTTCTTATGTTGAGAATTATGAATCGTGTTTCACTTTGAAAGGGTTGTCAACTAGACATGTGAATGGATGAATTCTCAAATAGACTGACACAACAGATAATATAGACCACTGTTTTCGTTGGATAAAATTTTTACTGAGTTATAATCCATACAATGTCCTTCCTTATAGACATGCTCACTTAGTGCACATCTCTCCGGGTGCAGTCTACTGTCACTTTTGTGTGCGGTGATGCGGTCCTTCAACTGTCTGGACGTTTGTCCTATGTACTGTTTATCACAGTGTTGACACGGTATACAGTAAACTACATCCGAACAGCTGACAACCCTTTCAAAGTAAAACACGATTCATAATTCTCAACATAACGTATGTAATGTGGATTGTAGTTGATTTCTGTGAGTTGTATACACAGTTTTGTTCATATAACTTTATATAATTTTAACATCATCGCCGCATAACCTCACTTACACTGTAAGTTATGAATGTCTTGTTTTTCTCTATTATATATTCCTATGTGTCTTCCTATTTTGTAGCATCCCTGATGATGATAATAAATATTATCGAAAGCTTGGAATCCGTGTAAAAGAGTACACTTATTGGCCTGCTACATAACCCAAATACCAATCACTTAATTCGTATTCAGTCAGCAAATAAAACTACAAATTCTATATATATATATATATATATATATATATATATATATATATATATATATATATATATATAATATATATGTATTCTTTCCGTAATTGTGTGGTTATAAGATAATAGGTAAATGGTATAACTTCTCTTGATTGTTCTGCAGCATTATGCACTTTTTTTAAATGTGATTTTAAATTATCTATTTATGTTCACGCTGAATGCTCGACGATTAATAATAATAATAAATTTTATTAGCCATTTAGGTACAATGTGTACATATGGTAAGTCCTACAATACATAAATCACATGATACAGCAAAACCATATTGTTGGTCATTGAGTATAAATAAACTAAATACCGATCATATGTATAAATAAAATCAAACGGACATGACGACAGCACAACACCAGATACATATTTAAGAGTGACACGATTATCAGTACAAACAAAATCGTAACCCGAGTACAAATGAACCACGACCATACATAATTAAAATCATTGAATTGAAGCTTTATCACTGAACAAGTAAGATGACAGCACATATATTGTGAAATAATTAATTAAAAGTGAAATAATTCACAATAATGGATCATCCAAATATAGTAACCTTTTTCAGTCAGCAAACATTTTGTTTTGTTAAAAAATATTCTATCTCATTCAGAATTTTTTATTGCCGTGGCAATTTGTTGTAGAAGCTCAATGCTTTGTAGAGAGGAGCATTTTGGAATTTCGTGGTTTTGTGGTTAGGTATTTTCAGGAGACCACCATGTCGTGTGTTGTAAGCATGCGAAGAAGCATTGGTATCAAAGGATTTCAAGTTGCTTCTAATGCATTTCAAACATTTCAAAATATAGATGGATGGAGCAGTTAACAATTTCTCTCTCATGAATATTGGTTTGCAACTATCTCGATAGTCCATATCAAATATTAATCTTACGATACGTTTCTGCCCTATAAACAGCCTACCAAAATATTTACCACATCCCCATGACATTATGTTGAAGGAAATGTGAGAGTATACCATTGCATAATAAATGCTTAATAAACTCTCCTTGGCTACACATGTTTTCATCTGCTTAATTGCAAAGAATGCTGAATTCATTTTCTTGCATACGTGATTGATATGTAGATCCGAGTCTAACCTCTCCTCTAGAAGTGTTCCCAAGAATTTTACATCTTGCGACATAACTATTTCATCAATAGCGTTTATTTCACTAGGGATATTATCCTTCCTATTATAGAATTTCATTGAAACTGACTTTGTTGTGTTTAAAATGAGTTGATTTCTATCACACCATGATGTGAATGAATCAATGATTCTGCCGACATTAGTTAATAGTACAATTGGATCAGGGCTAGTAACTGTAATTGTTGTGTCATCAGCAAACATGGTGATGTAGCAATCAGTTACGTGTTCGGGCAAGTCGTTGACAAATAGCACGAATAGTAGGGGTCCTAGGACTGACCCTTGCGGTACACCTAATTTAACATCACGCTCACTTGACTTAAAAACGTTATTTCTCACAGTCATACTACGTCCATACATATATGATTTCAGCCATGTCAATAAATTATTTGGAAAAGCGAGCATTTTCAACTTATTATTTAGAAATTCGGATGACACCGTGTCAAATGCCTTCGACAAATCGAAAAACATGCTAATTACACAGTTATTAGAATCTATTTCAGAGTAAACAAAATTCAGAAATTGGAATGATGCCGTTTCCACAGAATGTTTTTTTTTCTAAAACCATGCTGGTTATCGCATTTTCAAGTTGTTCATTTCCAAGTAATTCATTATCCTAGCAGTTACTACTTTCTCGTACAACTTCGAGACTGAGCAGAGTAGGGAAATTTGTCTATAGTTATTTAACTCTGTCTTATCTCCTTTTTTTGAATAAGGGAATAACTAGTGCCTTTTTTTGTATTTGCATTGCCGGGTACAAGCGGGAATTTGGCGGCAGCCTATAAACAAGTGCACTTTGCACATAATAGGAATTTAGGTTTTAACGTCTAGTTACTTCTGTTGGAAAAATATTTTCATATCATCGCTTGGTCCACCGCGAAACATTCATAACTGAGTTGATTCATAATCACAATGAATTATCGACAGTTTTTCATCAGTGAAATTTGAAATAACACCGGTTTTCCAATTATTCCAATCATACCATTAAAAACACGGTAATGTGTTTGAAATGTAGCACTAGAAATGTTTTCACTCATTATACAGATTCTAGGGGCGGTCTGTGAAATTACAGAAATGTAGGTTCCTTTTAAAAAATTTCAATGTATAGCACATTCATACGTCAAATAAATACGAACAGCCTTGAATGTAATACTCATTGGATTCGATACTCATTCGTTTTATGGCGCTTTCTCCGAACTTGAATGAACCTACTTCTTATACAATCGAAAGGACAACAATCGATTGAATAAGATTCGATTTATGTAAGCGAAAATAGAATAATTTTACTTTCAGTGGTTTAGTCTCCAGCTGATACATAATATATGATCAACTTAAAATGGGAAAATAATCTATATAATAAAAATGAATCACGATTCTTTGTAAGTGCAAAACGTGAGAACTGCTGGACCGATTTGGCTATTTTTTTATGTTCGTAATAGCCCGAGGATGGTTGATACGAAAAAACAATAGGAAAGTTGCTTGGAAAATTCGGGTGGCAAAGAAAAAAACTATCGAGTCAATTATTATCAAACGAGGAAATAGCTGAGCGGTTACACTGTCGCTTATCAAGCAGAAGGTCGCAGGAACCAATCCCGGTTAGGGTAATTTTTTTTAATTCATAAAAACAAAATTTTAATTTTCACAGGAAGTTTTTTTCAAAGTGTATGTTAAAGATAAAAGATGACATTTTCTGTATCTGGAAAATTAATTTGTAAACATCTCAAAAATGGTTAGTTGAAATGGTTAGATGATTGTTGGATCCTCCTCGAACAAAATATCGATAACTTCTGATGGAAAAGGGTTATCTTTCTAACAGTCGTGAATTGTAAAAAAATTCATGTCGAGCTTGAAAACGGAAAAGAATGTTCGTATTGTACGTTACTTGAGTTTTTTGAGAAGTTTACATCATTCGAAAGACCCTTCCCCCAAATATTATTCCAAATCGATGAAGGTCCTAGAAAGCTAAAATTTGGGAGGATTATATTAAAAAAATATAAGTTTTGGTATTGCAATCTCCATTTTGTGCCGGCAGCTCAGAGAGCTTTTAGTTTTTGGACTCTCAGACAAAGGTTTTTATTCTGCAACGTCTACAACTATAATAATGACCAGGCGGCAACAAATAAAATAATTTATGTAATTGCACAAAAACGAAAGGTAGATTATTGTTTTCATTGAAAGAAACAATTCCCACTCGGAATAGCAGACCAAAGAAAAGTAAAGAAAACAAAGTGCTTTTCTTTACCCGAGAATTGTTTTGTCAATTCAAATCTATACAATAAAAATGAATTTCGATTCTTTGTAAGAGTAACACTTGAGAACGGCTGGACCGATTTGGCAAACATTTTTTTAATGTTCGTAATAGCCCGAGGACGATTGATACGAAATTGGAAAAGTTGCCCGGAAAATTGGGAAATTCGGGTATATATGAGATTTGGCGAATTGAGTCATTTATTACCAAACGAGAATAGAGCTCAGCGGTTACACTGTCGCTTACCAAGCAGAAGGTCACAGGAATGAATCCCGGCTAGAACAACATTTTTTTTTATTTCATAAAAACCTAATGACGTGGAATTCAATGACACGAAATTTCGTGCACATCAATAGGTCACCAACAGATGTTAGTATAGGCCAATCCAAGACACCAAAAGCCGTACTCCTAGTGCGTTCAGAGTAACGCAAAACAAATAACGAAAGAGAGAGAGAGAGATTTGTTACGATTCCAAGAAAACCACCACCAAGAATGCTGGGTCTGCTAACCGAAACCACAAATGTGCGGCTGGCTTCTGTTTGTTGACTCCTTGATTTGTCATTTCCTACCAAGTGTTGTTCATCCTTGCACTTCTTCACCGTACTGATGAGGGCCGAGAGCCCGAAACACGTGTCTACGGTTAACCCTTCTCTTTGAGGGCTATGTCCATTAACTTTCTTCCATTTTGTTTAACAGTCCCCTCGATATTCCTCCCTTTCATCTATATATATATATATATATATATATATATATATATATATATATATATATATATATAGTTGAAGAAGGGTAGTCTCGTGACTGGACTAGTTGAAAATAACTATGAATTTGAAATAAACTTTGTAGAAAGGATATTCCTTGAGGTTGCAGTAAAATAATGGCCTATGAGAAAAAGTAAAACTCTTTCTTATTTAGTCAAGCTTTCGAAAATGTTTATTTTCATTATCAAGACAAGTAAGGTGAGGTTAAGTGAAGACAGCGAACTAATCACCATTTCGTGTTTGAGGATTTTTCAAAATCATATCACTATGACCCACTACTAGTAATATATAAAAACTAAACAATGGCACTCGCACATATTGTTTTAGATACTTAATTTAAACACTTTAAAATTTGAAACGGCACAATAATTACCACATGGTTGAAGCGTGACTGAAAAAGGAAGAAAAAATCTCATCATCATCATCATCATCATTTTTTTTCCTTTTTCAGTCACGCTCAACATTAATATGTGCCATTCAAATAAATGTTAAATAAGTATCTAAACAATATTGCATCATGTTAGTATATATTACATAGTGAGTCATAATGATATGATTTTGAAAAATCCTCAAACACGAAATTGATTATTCGCTGTCTTCACTAACTCACCTACTTCTTGAAATGAAAATAAACATTTTCGAAAGCTTACTAAATAAGAAAGAGATTTCCCATAGCCATTATTTTGACTGCAACTCAGAATATCTTCTACAGTAAAATTTATTTAATTATATATATATATATATATATATATATATATATATATTATATATATTCCTGAAACCTTTTCCAGGACCAAAGAATAACGCATATCCATCGCTCGAATGGTATAGTGGTCTTCAAAAATCCCATAGAAAAAAGCACTTTAAATTTTTTCAGAATCCAATAACTTTTCTAAAAACCTTTCTTTCTCTTAAAACCTTCGGACAAACAACAAAAAATATTTTGTGTTCGATTATATATTTCTGAAAACTTTTCCAGGACAAATAAATTAAAGTTAATATAGATTATCTTATAAAAAAAATGTAAAAATGTAATTGAATCTTCACATAAAACTTAATTTTTTTTAAAGAATTTCGAAAAACTGAAGAAATTCTTCTAGAAAAAACTCATTGATATCAATTCTGAATGAGATCGGCAGATTGGTTTAGGCGTGAGTTTGACAGACACACATGTTTTTTAGGCTCTCTATATATATATATATATATATATATATATATATATATATATATATATATATATATAAATTCAATTCAATAGCTATCGACCGAAGTCCTTCTGCCTTATATATATATATATATATATATATATATATATATATATATATATATATATATATATATATATAAATATATATATATATATATATATATATATATAATATATATATATATATATATAAATGTATATGTATATATAAATATATATATATATTTATATATCAAAATGACAAATTTTAGATTTTTTTTTTCTCTCTCTCTCCTTCGAATGTAAAAATTACCGAAAACAACATGTACCGAAAACAACATGGGCCGAAAAAAAATTTGTAGGATTAAAAAACAGAGCCTTTACAGCTAGAAACAGTGTTACTTTGACATTGTTATATTTCCCTAGGAAAAAAAAACTACATGCCTTCATTCGAATGCACTAAAGAGACAAATATTGTTTTTTTTATGGGATTGTCCCATATATGTATTGGTATGAACTGTGAAACATATACACAAAATAGAATGAAATACCTAGCCGCCAGAGTTCTCATATGTGA
Source organism: Gonioctena quinquepunctata (assembly GCA_018342105.1). Lineage (NCBI taxonomy): Eukaryota > Metazoa > Arthropoda > Insecta > Coleoptera > Chrysomelidae > Gonioctena > Gonioctena quinquepunctata. The sequence continues at coordinate 867,396 of JAFIRS010000184.1, forward strand.
GTACTTATAATAACTCTTATTTTACTTTTTCATTTTATTTTCACTACAAACTGTACTACTGTCATTGAGTTTCTCACGTTATTCTAGAATCCGAGTACGAAACACCTCAACGCCAAAGTACTGGCGTAACTGCATTCAATAATTACCATATGTGATTTCATATAGAATATTATCTTCAAATCGGATTATCAAATGGAACTTGCTTCAAGTTTCGAATTGATGATAATAAACTACCAGTTTCGCTCTCTTCCTTTCGAATAATCAGATATTTCATAAAATATTTCCATTACCTCACTATATAATCGTGTACGTCGTTATTCAATTATTTTTAGTTTGATAACACTGATGAACACTCGATTTCCAATTCAGGTAAACTTAAATTCGAGGTATTTGCTTCTTGCAACAAGAGAACCCGCATTTTTATATTGTCGCGACTTAATTAAATATCTTGAAGACCGAAAACTGTTTTTAATTTAAAAGTTTGTTTTCCCAAAACCCGAAAAGTCAGGAAATATAGAAATACACAAAATATAAATGGTTCCTCAAGATTGAATTAGAATAAGAATTACTTATTACCACATATATTGCATTTCTGCATAATTCGGTGAAATTCAATCCATCATGTTAGTATCTCGTCGTTGCTCAGAATACCAGAAATTCTGGGTGGTTCAGGTGTATATGTATTTTATACGAATGGTTTCGAGGATGTGGGCTTTATCATAAGTTTTTGGTTAGGAAGGTTCAGTTCACATAGTTGGTCAGGTCGTTTTTCATTCCTGGCCAGTAATATGACATTTTGGTTCTCGTTTCGGTTTTTATGATTCCGCGATGGTTTGCCTTCCCTCATGATAGTATCTAATTATTTCTGTCTGAGACTGTGTTCCACCCTGGTATGTTCTAGAACTGAGTTACATTTTATGAACTTGTATGCGGAGTTTTTCTAGTTTTTTTAAAAGATGGTCACGACACAGTAGTATCGGTTTCGTTTTCTTAAAAAAATGTGTACCTGAATTTAAGGTGGACACAATAATTCTTGAAATTATAATTTTCGAGGTCAACAATCGATACTTGGGCGGGCATGCGTTTTTTGTTGGAAATTTTCGTTCTATTCTTGGTTCCATTAGTGAATGTGAAACTAATTTGATTATCGTAAGTATTGAGTGGATTTTCGGAGGTTTGCATTTCTAATAATGGTTATTTGTGGCTTGTGTTTCGGTTTCCTTGGATGAGTATTCCTTTTCTGAGGCTGTTGCGGTTTCTTGTGACGATGGTACGTTTTCGGTTGCCAAAACGGTTTCTACAGAAGAATGTTGTTGTTCTATCACGTAGTTCACTTGCATTTATTATGATGAACAGGCAGGGCTTCCAAAATCCGAGCAGGGCCCCAGGGATAAAGACTCAACCGGCCCCTCTCCCCATCCCAATTAAACGGAAAATCGGGAAAATCAAATAATCTATAAACAGGAGTACGGAATGTTACAGACAACCATATGTATTAAGGAAGGAAGTTGAACACCGTTTTAGCAAGTAAACATTTTATTTTGCTTAAGAGCTACATATATACACATTTATAGTACAAGTATCACAACATTGCCTTCCTTTATTCCATTTCTGCAAAAGATTGTATAACATGATCGAAATCAAGAGTCTGAGCGAGTTTTGACTCTATAGTTAATAGCCCCAAATCTGACAATCTCTGTTGACCCATAGTCGATCTTAAACAGTTCATTATTCTGCTTAAAACACTGAACGATATTCCAGCCTGCTCTACGGAAACTGGAAGGCAACAGAATGTGCGCAGAGCAATACAATATTAGTCACATTTAGTGCGAGCTTATTTAAAAGTTTTACAGGTTTCAATGGCGATTCTGAGATGTTTGATTTGCTTAAATTTTTTTTAAAGTACTTAATTTCCTGGTCTAAATCCTGACTTACATCTGTTTTGTACTCTTCAGCAAATTTTACACAGTTTTCTGTGATACTGCTTTCGTCCATTTCATGGTACCTCCATAAAAATGAATATTTCATTTGAATTTCTTTAGAGCTAGATCTTAAGTTAGAAACCAAAACATCAATTATTATGTAGAACACGTCAATTTTAATACGTTCTTCAGGGGACATATTAAAATTATGATCTGCTGATGATGTTTCATCGTGAAAAGTTTTTCTTTTTCTTATACGATAAGTTGGAAACTATGGGTCAATGCCATAGGCACACGCAACAAGTTTAGATTCAGAGAATATTGTGTCCCAATTATTTCTTAGTGCACTTAGTTCGTCAATAAGACTTTCACTGTTTTCATTTGACTTCTGTAATTGATAACTATTAAAACTTAACTTAAAAGTGTTTAGATATTCTAACACTCCATTGATTGTACATCTTGTTTCCACTGTTATTTTGAGATTTAACAAAGATGAAACTGAATCTCTAATCTTGCCTATGTGTGCCGCTATTGGTCTGACACATTCCACTCGAGCATTCCACCTCGTGTCTTTTAATGAATGTAGTGAATATCCTACTATTTCTATTAAAATCCCCCATCTTTTCGGGCTACAGCTGAACAAATTGTTCAGCTTCTGAACAATTCCAAAGAAAGTATGTGCTTCAGTGCAACACTCAGCCGCCCATACTTCACATAAACTGTGGCATCGACAGGATGAGTAAATAGCCAGGGGGTTGGATTTTAAAATAATAGCCTACACCTGCGCACACACTTATACTTGCCACTCATATTGCTATCATTGTCGAAACCTCGTCTCTACAATCATGTAAGGAAATGTCATATTTTTTAAGAATTCCTTTGAATAGATTTGCAATGTCTTCTCCCGTATTTTCATTACAGTTAGAAAACTCCAAAAATATTTCATGTATTTCATATTCTTTTAAGCCTTCTTTGAAAGAAATGTACCTCAATACAAAGGAGGTTTGTTCTAAATGGTTTGAGTCTGGTGTAGCATCAACCACAAAAGAAAAGTATTTGGATCATTTAAGCTCGTCTACAATTATTTTTCTTACATAATCAGCACAACTTGATATAAACTCATTTTGTGTTCTCCAAGACAAATAATGCACTTGCATATAGGATCTGTATCCAGGTAGCGAGTTCGCTCTGCACTTGTTTTTGAATGCTGTGAAATATAGTTCATCCTTTTTTACATGAATGGCTGTTTTGGTGATCGGGTATTCTTTCATACAACTTTTTCCACGTATGATCTTTTGTTTACCCACTAACTGAAGGAAATTTAGATCGCATCAATTCTGGTTGAGCACAAAATAGTAGACAAGGAAAGCAAAATAAGGCCTGTTTTATATTACTCCAAACAAGCCAATCACTTGGGACAGTTTGAATTTAAGCAGAGATAAGGGAAATTGTCGTCCCGTTAAGTCGGCAGGAAAAACAATTAGGTTGTAACACACTAAAATTGCCTACTTATATAAAAAATGTCTAGTTATAACGCATTATTCGTAGATGTTGATGGTGTCTTATTGTGTTGACACAGCAGCTTCTACATCTTTTGTATTAGGTTATAACAAATTAAAGTTGCCCATATAAAAAATGTCTAGTTGTAACGCATTATTCGTAGATGTCGAGGGGGAAGCAAATAGGTGTACATAGGTGTAAATTAAATATTTCAATACGATTTTCAGTACCAAAATATCTTAAATATATTTAAATTATTTCAATATCAGTTTCAGTAATTCAGTATCAACAAATACTATTTTATACTTTAAATATTACTTTTATTCCAAAAATATCCACTCCATAATTAAAATATTATTTCCACTATCAAAATATCTACAATGTAATTAAAATATTTCAATATTTGTCAGTATTTCCAAGAAATACTTATAGTTTTAATATTGTTCTCAGTATTTCATAACAGTTCAAATATCACAATATCCTTTTCAGCCCTCGAATATATTTAAAATATTTGGGATGCAGTTCACTCTACAATAATATTTTTGTACACGCTCCACAAAATGCGTACTTTGGATACTGATAATAGTCCGCAAAATACCACTTTACTGGACTAGGCCAGTAAAGTCGTCATGGCAACACTTTATCGGACTATTTTTGTTTATTCAGAAAACTTATAATTATCATCTTAAAAACGTTTCAGGATACGCAATGCACTATGGAATATTTGAATTTCGTAGTGACAGCACACGTTTCCTTCGAAATATTCTTTTGGAATGCTTATTTCATGAAAACTGAACACTAATATTTGACAAGTATTTGACAAATGTGTCATTGATAAACAATCGCTTGCTAGATTTTTGCACAACTTCCTTACACTATAATAAGGATAATGATTGAAAATGTAAGCACGGCGAGGAAATATATGAAGCATTTTTGTTCTGTTTATTTGGAAAGCTAAAAAATGTTGTATGCAACACGTACGCAAATGGCTTTAGCGAACTTGTTACATAAACTACTTTTATTTTTACCACGTTTTTATTAGCTCGCTTATGTGTCCGTCCGGTACAAATCTTGCAATCGATTTAAAACTAACTTCCCGATGAGCTAGAGACTTGAAACTTCGGAAATAGCTCAGAAGTGGATGACAATACAATATTAACTTGTTTTCTTGTCTATCTATTTGTTTTTTTTAAGGACCACAAAAATGAGGTTAGGATCATCTCTCAATACCCATGACGAGCGGACTTTGTTTTGCGATTTAGATTGTGCTCCGCGATAATGAACCCTATTGCGATTCTCGACCTAACAGGCATCGCGTAAGGGAGAAAGTGAGGTAAGAATATCTAAAAATATGTTAAAGTAACAATTATTTCCTCTTAAAACAGTGGAAAGGCACAAACACCACGCTAATTGAGCAAAACAATACCTTGAATCATTCCCCGCTAGAGGATTCCAGCGGGGGAAGTGCGAAGTGTAACACAAAAGTGAAACAAGTGAAAACAAAATGGCACCATGAGAAAACACCCAAAAAGACGTTTCAAAACGTGGGAAGGCAAGTAAAATATATAAAAACAGTTTAATGAGTATATGTACAACGGCCAACAGTGAAATTTCTAGTTGCACAGTTGCAGAAGCTGAAAAACTTCGCGAAGTCTGCGAAATTTCCGTTATTTTTTCCGTTATAAATTATTGTTATAAATTATTCGAATAAATAATTTATTAGATGTTAATTAATTTACCTATAGGTGTTACAAGATCGATGATGGTTTGTTTACGTTGTGTCTCACTTCAGCCAGAGTTCTTTGGACTTTTGGCTGGTTGACTACTCCGTACTGATGAGGGCCAAGAAGCCTGAAACCGGTATGCGGATTGTTAGGTGAACACGACTTAAATTAAACATAATCGAGCTTATCAGAAAGAAACATTTGCATTCAATGTCCATTGATATTTTATGGAAGTATGCATGGATTTTCAGGTGAATATCATTCAACGTTCTGCGTGGTATTTGCCAGGAAAGTAGTTGTTTTTCACCTGAGATCTACCTTTCTCTGGTTCAATTTTATATTGAATCCTTTATGTGAAGAAAACCGTTTAAATTCGATTTTTCTTTTTAATTAATTTAGTTAACTATGAATAAACTGTTTTTTCAGTGTAGGCATAAGTAAACTGGACGGCAAAAACAGCAGTTATTTTTTCTGGTAGATTGTTCCTAGAGTTAATCTGATATTTTATCAGCATACCTTTTGTTCTTAGTTTGCATTCGAACCTTTATTTATTATATTATTTATTTTATTCATTAATATTTTTTTTGGATTCCTTTTAATTTTTCAGTTATTTTCCCTGATCCTCAAATAAAGGATTTTTGAATGAAATATAATAATATGTCCCAATAACTTTAATTTTAATTTCTTACCAACAGATAGGTATATACTTCAGGTACTTTTGTAAAAATACGGGGTAAATTATACCAAAATCGTTGATTCTTTTAGTTCAATAGTTTCATCGCGTTTTTATTACCTTATTTACCCCAAATATTATATTCACTAGGTTCCAATTATTTTCATTACATTTAAAACATATGTACATTTTCAGTATTTTCGATACCCTCAATACATCTCTAGTACTTTAAATACCTCCAGTATACTTTAATTATTTAAATACATTTTCAGTACATTAAATACTATCATTATCCTGAATATATTTTAAATATTGTTCATTATCAGATATTTAATTATGGTGTACATATTTTGGGTAGTTGTTTCCCCCTCGGTAGATGTTGATGGTGTCTCATTGTGTTCGTCATTCTTCGCAGTTTAGTGATGATGCCTCACGATCATCATTTGAATCGTCAGAGGGTGTATGTGAATGTGAAGTACTTGGTAATGTCAAGGGCTCATTTTCATTATAAGCTTAGCATTAGAACTATTTTTCGGCTGTGAAAAATAACCCAACATCTCTTTTTGACCTCTCTTTCAAGTTTTTCTTTGCGCTTAATGCCCCCAGTGTTGGTATTCCATCGCCAATTCTAAAATTAAACGAGCAATATAATCTAACTGTAAATGCTTTGTTAAAAAAAATATTTAATTGTACTACAGTTAGAATAATATTTAGTATATACTTATATTCAGTGTGTCGAGTTTCATGTTTATCAACTATACTAATGAACTCGATCGCCAACAGTTAAAATAAAATAAATACTTATTACTGAAAATGTTTAGTAAACTCAGTTGAGAAAACGTACCTTATTATAAACGTACCAAATGTAAAACTCATCTACCATCTACAATCTGCATAATCACATTCTATTTTTGAATGGGATACAAAATGGAAATATTGTTTGTATTTTTCAAATAAAAATATGTACCATTTTTTTTTTATTGGTGCCCCTTTTTACCCATTTAAAGCACGCCTCAGCGTGTTTAAATCGAACTTTAAAAAACGCGCGTTTTTTAAAGGTTACCATGACAACATCAACAAATCGAGAAACGTGAAGTCTAAATGACATATTTTTGATTATTGATCTGACAGGAGTACCTTGTAACGTCAAATAACATATTACTCACAATTCGTTCATTTATATGTGCTCCTCCATCCATTTGATGAACTTTTCATATTCTTTTTTATATATATCACTGGATTTTCGCGGTATTAACCGCGATTCTGCCTCACTATTCAAAAAATCGATATTAGAATAATTCATTTTTGAGCTCTGGTGACAACAAATATTGATCTTTGGTAACAAATTGCAAATGAATGTTTTTCTCAATTCCATGACAACGAAAGGTATACTGATGTCACATCACGAATTCAACCTTCTTGCATTATTAGTTCTTATTTCTATTTTTTGTAGTAATAATACCAGTATATATGATTTCAAAGTGCACCAATAAAAAAAAATAACGTAAAGTATTCGTGGATAACTGGTCTTAAAAACACTTGCTCTATTTCGAGCACTCCGGCTGCGCCGTCGTGCTCGAAAAATCGCGCGTGTTTTAAAGCCCTTTTTATCCACTTATACTTTAATATACTATTCTGACACATTTGTTAGCTTGATTGATGACAATTCCAGAAACAATCAATAAATTCACAAATATACCTTTCCGACTGACCGTGCCATCGTGACTTTTTTACATTCTAGTTCATATTCAAACTTTTCATGTTTTTCACGTTTTTTAGTGATTTAAAAAGCGGTGAATGATCATTATTCACTGCTATTGGTATACAATGCGGTCCATAGGTATGGAATAAATTCATTTTCAGCGTTAGTATGTATTTGTTTAAAAAAACCTGAAACAGGTCGATTTCTATTGTCAATTTGCAGAATGAAAATATTACCCTCTTCTTGCACCCCCTCAAAAAATTTTAATGAGAAGGGGGTTCGTGTTCGAAAGGGATTTTCATTCTCTGTTCAACAATAATAAGTTTTACAAATTTGGTGCAATCATAACCTAACAAATTTATTTTGAAAATGTAAAATTTTGATACTTTGCGTAGAATGAAGGAAATCATGTCACATAATGAAGGAAATGAAGGAAATAATGTCACATAAGTTTAGGGAGTATTTGTCAATTTATTTTACAATTGAGGTGTGTTAGATTTTAGGGACTTTCTTCAGGCATTGTGAACAGGATTGGTGATGCGAGCAAAGCTTTTGATGAATTTTCTGTAATAACCAAGTAGTTCAAGAAATCCCTTGATTTCTTTCTTTGGTTTTTCTGAGAATTAGTTATTTCTCTACGTCTTGTTCAGTCTGACTCCTTCTGGTGTTGCGATATGGCCAAAGTAAGTCACTTCTTCCTTGGGAACTGATTAATCGAGTTTTATCTTGAAATCGGCAACACTGAGGTGTTGAAAACGACAGTCAGACTAATTAGATGTCCTGCGAACCTAGTAGAACGTTATCCGTAACTCTCTGGAATATCATTGGAATATTTTCCAACCCAAATGGCATACGCAGGTACTCGTAATGCCATTTTCGACGTTGCAAGCTATTTTGGGGATATATTCGGGATTTATCTCTATCTTGTGAAATCCGCTGATCAAGTCTGAAGTTATGAAATACTCACATTTTTCGTTTTATTTGAAAGAGGATATATATCATCGATAGTTTTCTCATGTACTCTTCTATAACCGACGACTATCTTCCACTTTTTTCTTCCTGGTGCATCCATTTTTTTCGCGGCGAATCGTATCGGTGAGGATAAAGCCATATTTTCACTAGGAACTGGACAAAAAAGCAGCTCACCTTTTTGTCTCCTTATGAAAAAGCATACTACGTTTTTACTAATATGAATCTACCTTTTTCTACTCTCATAGGGAAAACAGTCAGAAAGGTATTTTAGTCTTTTTGTACAGTGCAAAACGGCATTAGAACTTTCATTTGCTCGGTTTTGTGATCGATCCTGTAGCTTTGTTTGTTTACACTTATTTTATAAACAGGTACTATTTTGTTGCCAATCCATAATCAATGTTAAACCACCCAAATAGGCAGGGACGTATCAAAGTTACTTCAAACTTTCGGTTAGCCGTTCTTAGTAACGGAGCTTGGAAAAAATGCTTCGTTACAAAAGGGTGTAAAAAATATTTTTATTGTGATAATACATCAATAAAAACTCCTAATAAGTTATTGTGTTCGTTCCACAAAAGAAAACAATACGAGACAAGTGGCTTAAACTTGCAAGGCGGGATTCAACAGCGATATTGCCTAGTACTCACCTTTATTGTTGTGATCACTTCGACGTAAGTTTTTATTTTGTTTTGTAGATTCTGATATAGTATGTGGTATAATGATCTTGTTTGAGGTCTAAATTTAACAATAAACAATATTTTTCGAGGTTAGATTTCATCTCGCACCATTGTTATCATCACTGTTTGATGGGATCGGTGTCACAGGTCCGCATGGAACCGGGGTGTAAAAAGAAATCAATGTATAAATATAAGGCAGATGCAGTAAAAAAATAAACATTTCAATGACATAACCTCTAATATTAACATGTCGTGAACTACATATAAAAATTATATTTAAGAGGATTTAGATTTATTTAATTGCTTAAATCATTATGTTTTTTAAATATTATTTAATGTACTTACATGGAATTTTTGACATATCTAAATTCTGCTGAACAAAAGTCTTTATTTGATGCCAAAAACTCTCCCAACATCAACAAGTCGATTCTTGGCAAATTTGCCTTAATAAATCCTGGTTCCATTACTCGGGTTATTTCACTTTCGTTTTAATAACACCACAAAACTTAAACTACTCTGTGTAGACAAAATTGAATCGTAAATAAATTCACAGGATAACAACCAGTGCTGTTTACTCAAAAGTGACGTCATTTGCTATGATTGGTGTTCAACATATCATGGCAGATTGCCGTAGTTTGTAGTTTTATTTTATCAAAATAATTATCTCACTCTTAATAAAAAAATAAATGCATGTTTTGTATTCCATGACTCAAGTTTCGTTAAATACATAATTTCAGTTATTTTTAGTTAGTGTCATCATGCCTATTGTTTGAATAATTTGTTTTTTTCTCTTGCAGAGTCTTTTTCGCTTTTTCAAATCACATTCATTCAATACTTGAAATATATTGTTATTTATTCGTACAATTTGGAATATGAACTTATTTGTTGAAAATATGAACAGGATGTTCATAAAATCAGATGTGGAATCATCTGCGACTGAAAGATAAACTTTAGTCACTATCTCCCATCGTCAAGATAACATATTGTGGGGTATTCATGTTGAAAAATATTTCTATTCAATTGAGAATGTTTCCCTTTTCAACTTGGAATATGAAGTTCTGAAATCATATTCATTAGAAATATGTTGAAAATATTCAGAGGTTTATGTTGTTTGAAGCTTATTTTTTGTAGAGGAATGCTCATTCGTGACATTTTCTGGGAGTAATAAACCTATAATAAGTTACTGCATACACCACCTTATTTCGTCATGAACGAAAAAAAATAAAAATTATTCACACACAAATAAAATTAATAAGGGGGCGTTATATACCAGAGTATATAGCTGCTCTATAATCTGCCATTAATAGATCATAATAAGCATTAACAACAAAACAATATTTTTGAAATTTGGATTTTTGTAATTACTGTCAAAAGTGATTGTGGAACCTAAAATTCTATACTCACTGTAAACCCTTGCAAAACAATCTGCCACCAGAAATCTTTAATATCTTATAATTTATAAGAAATAATGCAAGCCTGGTAAAAACATATTGCTAAATCAGTAACCGCTGGAGACGTTCAGTATGCGTGGTGTGGTCATCAGGTGAGAAAGTGTGTAGAATCGTTCGCGAGACGAGATACCTAGTCTTTACTTGTCGAGTTACTAATTGAACGAATTGAGTCGCGACTGTTATCTTCGTTAGTGGAATAATAATTATAGTAGGTTATGTCTGTACAGTGTGAACGAAACAGTGCCAAAGAAGATTTGTGTGGGAAATTTTCAGGTTCCTCAAAGTGGGAAGATGCGGTTCCTATAAGAGCAAAACCAATAATTGCTATGATTGTAAGAATATATGTTTCCCAATATGTGTTTCAATAACTAAAATTATTATTTTAGGATAGTTAAATATTCAGATTCAATCTAACCATTTCATACCACAATATATATATATATATATATATATATATATATATATATATATATATATATATATATATACATCTAGATTACAAAAATGGCTTGGATTTATTTTATTTTTTAATCAATAATTATAAAATAAAAAAAAAATATTAATTTTAGGGTATCACAAAATATTAATTAAATTTTTTTCTAATTAAGCGATGGTTGTCCTTGGCGAAAATATATAAAACGCATAGAATCAATCATCACTAAGCGATGAGTGTCAAACTGAAAAAGAAATTTCTGAGTTAAATGCAATCACTGAATACCGACTCATTTTGTTTCAATAGGCTCAATAAGAAAATTATATTGTTAATATACACAAGTACACTGTGTAGAGTTGTTATATTGCTTTCCGTATTTTGGATTTTCTCTCCCCCTGGAAGTTAAATAGGTCAGTTATCTGTTCCTCAAGAGCGATTCAAAATTGTAATTATTATTAGATGAAACTTGGATTTGAGAAATAGAACAGAAGTGATTCCCGAAACGACATCAAAGAAAGTATATTTTGTATCAATAATTTCTAATATCATTTCTTGTTGAATATTTCAAGCAAATAATTTTCATACGGTACGTTACTGTCAAATTTGAAATTTACTTTGCAATGCAGATTAGCAATACCATATCGGGGCAATTAGCAATTTGTCTTTTTGAAACAGATAACTAACCTTTTTTACCTCCAGGAGGGGAATAAAACCCAAAATATGCAAAGCAATAATCCGATACTTTCCCAAAAAATGTTTTTTAGAGATGATAAACACTTTCAGAATATTAACATTTTATAAATGATTTATTCCAGAAAGTACATTATTAGAATCGAAAATCTGCAGAAATTCTGGGTTATTAGGGTTATTTGTTTCGATTATGGAGAAATACCATAAGGATGATTATTTTATTGATTTTCTGGATTTTCTGGTGAGTGAAATTCGAGTAGATGCATGGGGATCTCGGAAACGGTGAGAGCTACAGAGAGGGTTGAATTGAGGCAAACTTGCGTATTATGGAGCTCATTACTATGATCTGAGCTAGCCGTCTCACTATTAGAGAATACAGGAAAAAACGAAAAATTTTATTTTTGTTTTTTACTTATATCTGCTTTAATACGATAGATTTCCAGAAACTGTTTGCACTTTGTCATTGCAACTTTCAATGGGCTGTACAAATATGTAAACGAAAGTGTTCTACAGGGTGTTGTTTTCCCTGGGCCACCCCTAACTATGAAATTTTACGGACCTGGATTTTTTATCACTTTTTTAGGCTTCAATGGTCATATTTTATCTTGTGAAGCCTAAAAGAAGTGATAAAAAATCCGGGTCCGTATTTAAAATTTGATAGTTAGGGGTGGCCCAAGGAAAACAACACCCTGTAGAACACTTTCGTTTACATATTTTTACAGCCCATTGAAAGTTGCAATGACAAAGTGCAAACAGTTTCTGGAAATCTATTGTATTAAAGCAGATATAATTGAAAAACAAAAATAAAATTTTTTGTTTTTTCTGTAATCTCTGAAAGTAAGAGGGCTAGCTCAGATTTTTCAACATCATAGTAATGAGCTCCATAATACGCAACTTTGCCTCCATTTAACCCTCTCTGTAGCTCTTACCGTTTCCTAGATCCCCATGCATCTACTCGAATTTCACTCATCCGGTATATATATATATATATATATATATATATATATATATATATATATATATATATATATATATATATATATATATATATATATATATATATATATATATATATAGTTGTACACGGTAGCTTGTAAAGCCCACCAAATGAACGGGTCGCTCTTGAACCCGCACTTTTCAGAATGAGCTAAGAGTATATTCCAGTGCAATGACATCATCATTCCGTCATTTTCCGTCGAAGCACACTTAGAGGGGTAACAATTCTCAATATTTGAAAATGTGTATACTCCTTTGAAACGTTGTAGAGCCAATTATTCGTTCACTACGCTATGAATCCCAAACGTATATTGCCTATATTGAAACGGCCTCTGTGTGTCCCGGCGGCGTTGCCTCTACTGCCTCGCGCATTTTTCAGTTCAAAATATTTATTGGGGATTTCAAAACAGTGAGCGCGTGCGGTGACTTGCAGGAGTGTCCAGAGAGGGAAACAGATTGTGACGATGACCCTTCAAAATTATAACTTGAGAAAAGGCATAAAGGTGAGCACTTAATTCATATTCAGTATAATGTTTATGTTCAATAATAATCGACTTGCTTCGAAGTTGATGAATATTTTTTTTTTAGTATATTCAGATTGATTATCGTATGAGAAAACCTGATAGCTCCAAAAATGTGGATCTTTCGTCAGGTTCAGGTGACGAGGTTGAATTTTCCGACCTGAGTAGCTGCGAGACGAGTAATACCGAAAATGATCCCCGTTATATGGAAATATCTGCAGTGAAACTATGAAATATTAAAAAGTCGATTAGTAGTCTCACACCATGGAACATCGAGTGAGATATCGACTTTTTCAGCTCCAGAAGAATATAATTCTGAATCAGGAAAACTCTCGTATCTGGAGAAACTAGATATGAAGTTCTGATAAAAATCACAAATTTCAGGATTTTTAAGTTTTTCATATAAATCTCAGCGTATTCTTATTCCATCCTTAGAGGGGGGAGCGGAGAGAAGAGGTGTGAAAGTTTTGAAGTAAGAGTCAAGTAAATTGGTATTTGGGCTTATCTTTTCAAATAAAAATCACAAATTTCAGGATTTTTTAAAATTTAACACTAAAGGTTAAAGTGACGGTTGAAAGTTTGTATAGGAGTACCGTTAGTTTTTTCAAGTGGAGTCCATGAAAATTGGAATTATAGGTCTTTGTTCTTTGTTCTTAAGAACATCTCACTCAACAATAAGTTAATCTTGCCTTCATGTACCTAATATATTGTATATAAATGTCTTATACTTATAAAAAAAAACTATCACCATCAATGAATTTCTGTACAATCTCAATGTTTCTGGAGGATTGCAGACAAGCACAACACAAGCATTCAGTATGTTAGGGTCTTTTCAGAATATCTATCAGATGTAGTTCAATGCCCAGCGTGGTTTCACCTGGGGAAATAAATGAATTTTTATCGTGGATTTTTTGATCCACAGAAAAATATTTCTATTGAATATTCAATTGAGAATATTTCCCTTTCCACATGAAAACCTCACAAGAGGTTATCTTGAACGATGGAAGATAGTGACTTGAGTTTATCTTCCAGTTGCAGAAGATTCAACATTTGATTTTATGAACATCCTGTTCATATTTTCAAACAAATCGATATTTTATTTCATTCTGAATTGTTTTTATAATGTTACATTCAATATATGTGTTTTTATAATGAATGTTTTTTTTATTCAGGTGACTCCCTCATTTTACGGGTTCAAAAATCATAACTATAAATGAGTTTTTCCACTGTGTGTACAATATTGAGAAACACAATATTAACACAATTTAAATTTGCAAGAAGAAAGTGCCACCACCAAAAAGTACCATTTTCATTTGTGTCTAATAATGCATCAAACATTATTCTTGAAGGAGTATATGATAAAAAAATCATTTCATTTAACCCGAAAACTCATTTCATATAAGATTTTTGTTCGAAAATTATCAGTGCTAATTTTTTTTTTACCTATATACTCCAAGAATTAACCCATTTAAGGGAGTTCAAGTAAGAAAAAATATTGAATGATCTAATAATAGAGTCAAATTCTAAATGTCAATGAAGGAGTTTCTTCAAGCAACAGGCAATAGAGTGACATATAGTTTTTTTTTTCAATGAGGTTTTCCATTATCATTCGGCAAATGATTCCAAAGAAAAAATATTGAACCAAAACTGTTTTTTCGATAATTTCAAGTTTTACTCCCAAACAAATATTTATTTCCAAAATTTTGCAATAAAATATCAATAGATGAAAAATTCCCTGAAATATTTGGGAATCAAAAAAAATCTGTACCTTCATCAGAAACTGGAATATTCAACACCTTGTGTTTTTCTCCTCTACATACCTATTACTGTTTCAGGTCCGAGTTTTCGGGAAGTATTTCCAAATGATTGAATCCTATTCGGCATAATATATATCATTTTTATGAATAATTCATTAAATAGCACCGATCAGAACTCCATGAGAAAATAATGTTACTTCAATTCAGGGTCAAATATGGAGTAAAAATGAGATGACCAATCTGTCAGCCAATTGTTTGTTCAGGCTTTTTGTATAGTCGATCGCTTCTTTAGCGGGAAGAGAAGAAACAAAAAATTAAATATCTCATATATTCACGAAATTGATATTTCATTCTGAAATTACGGAGTTATAAATAATAATTTGGAAGTGAGATAGGAAAAAAATGGATAATGAATTTCTGTTCAATATTTCATTAATATCAATACTCAAAAAATAATAAAAACTTTCCGATAGAAGAATAAAATATCACTCTAAGAACTGCTGCTCACATAAAATTTGCCATTGATTGTTCTTGACAGTTTTCCATGGAAATTATAATTGTGAAAATATAGATTTTTTTGTTTTTATGCCGAGTAAATTGATGGTTTCATGTGATTGGAATACCCCAAAAAAAATGTTGAGTACTCATCAGCTAATAGTTCAGCTTTTGTTTGGTTCTGATTCGTTCCCCATATCAAAAGATATCTATAGTCGAAAAACATGCACAAAAAAAACAATTGAGTACTTTCCTGAGGAGCTCAATTTTATTATCTCTAGTTGTTCCTGATACTAGCTTTCCCGAGATACTTTATCCATCATATATTTCTGCATATTTTAATTCAATTGGACCTAATATATACTACTTGTATTTTAATTCTTTGTCATTTATTCACAATCGATCTCTAAGCACCCTCCCGATAATAATATTTTTTATTATCCAAATAAAACAGGGGATAATCATAACCAAGCATTACAAAATCAGATTTTTAGAGAACAAATAATTCTTTCAATGGTACCCATATGGTACCACTGAACATTATACCAGATCTTTGAATTAAAAACAAAAAGATGCATATTGTCGAGTTATTACTTCAATATTGTCGATGTTGCAGCTTTCTAAGATTGAAAAAATAAATTAATGAACCGGAACTTTATGTATATGTATTTTTCCGCAATTTAGAACTAATGAGAGTATGCCCTGTGTACAATGCAAAATATCTTTCCTTAACAGACTCATCTGGGATTGAATTTAATGTGATGAATTCAGGTGGTTCAACCTATTTTGTATAGGTGAACTGTTCTAACCTTCCCCCTTTTTTATAAATTAATGTAAGTGGTAACAAAAAAAAAACATGAAAACTTCTATAAATTCTACTTCCAAAAGACCCCAAAATTGCATTCCAAGAAAGTCAATAAAAAAGTACTTTGCCTCAAAAAATTGTTGAGAATTTGGACATCCAATCCTCAAATCATTATATCGCTCCTCAGTTGGAAATTAAATTTGCCGAATATTCTTGGTAGACCGTCTCCCCTATATGGTCTACATCAGTGTAAATGTATTTTTATCGTGTTTGATGCACAGAAATTAAATCTACGATGAAAACTGAAGAATAAGGCTTTTAAGCCACTGTTGGTTATTTTGTACTCTTTTCCAACCATCCTGTATGTAGATGGATTGATCGCACAAAATTCCCCTTAGAAAAAGAATTGGTAAATATATCTTCAAATATTGTAACTATTTTATACTCAAATTCCACAATCTGAAAAATGAACGATAAATATTTTTTATATTGAATCATGAACTACTTGCGCTGGGGCAGATCACGGATCCAGCAATTCATATATATTACATTTATGAAGGCAGCGATTGCGATGTTGCCAAATTTAGGGCTACACAACGCCACAAAAGTTTGTGGGCTCTACAAAGAAGTATATAATTCTGCAGTGTATATCCCTATATACGAAAAGCGCCCCCTACAGTTCGAACCAAAGAACTATAGCGCGTATGTTGGTTATGGAAATGGTATATTGTGTGTCCCGATCTAAAACGTGGGGAAATGACCTGCATTCAATTCTGATCACCCAGTGAAGAGATACAGGATGATACTTTGTTGAGCCCGATATCGGGACTAACAAGGTTACTCCGGGCTAAACTGCATCTCGTTTATATGCTTCACGGGATTCACAATGACCGTGTTCATCTCTATATATATATATATATATGTATGTATATATATATATATATATATATATATATATATATAGGTTAAACATTTGAAAAAAAATCTTGAATAATCAATAATTTTACCAAATTAAAAAAAAAAAAGATTATTAAGTTCGTCAAAATTTTGGAAACCACGATGTTTTGGTAGGTAATGCATTTTTTTAATTTTTTCTGGCTTATTAAAGACGTAAGGACTGTTCTGTTTATTTTTTGATGGACCATCAACGGTTAGCGGTTGTGCTATATATATATATATATATATATATATATACAGTGTGACCCATTTTTAATGGAAACACCCCCCTAAAATTTGAAGTTGTAAACAGATTTTAATAATTTTTTTTTGAAATGTCAAGTACTAAAAGGTCTACCTTGGGACAAAATTTGAAATGTTTATTCCAATTTTCAGGGCATACTACGATATTTTTTCTTAGTCGAAAATCGAGATTTTTTATTAGCGATTTTTTTATTGAAAAAATCACTACGCCACTGGATTCAGAGTGCCTCTAAACAGATGTGACCAAAATTTCATGAAAAAATATTCATTAATAACAAAGTTATGACAACTCAAAAATTCGAAAACTCACACAGCTAACAGTCACAAAAAACACCCTATATCAACAGATATAGCCATGAGAATATTTTTTTTATGATTTCAACAATAAAGTGCCGCCAGATGAAAAAAAAACAAATAGCGTAAATTTTTTTTAATGAAAATAACGGAATTACATTCAAGTTTTCACGCAAATTAACTAAAACTAAGACCTAATTGATTTTCAATTTGAATCTTAGTTGCCATGGAAATGATATTACAGTTTGACACTTGTGAAAGATTTAAATGTACTATTGTCAACAATATTCACCTTACAATTCTTCGAATTATTTTGTGTCATGGCTGCAAGATTGAGCGTAAGAGATAAAATTGAAATTGTACGCCTTTCGGGAGATGACGTTAGAAGTGCTAGAGAGGTTTGTAGAGTATTTAATGAGAGACATCCAGATCGTCCTCGTATTAGCTGCGGTACGGTAAATAAAATAAATAAAATATTCAATGAAACTGGTGCAGTATCAAAAATGATGTTAAAAAGTAATCCTGTACAAAGACGAAACAGGAATGACAGGAATGATCAAATCATTTTAGATTATTTCGGAAATAATCCTAATGCCAGTATAAGGAATGCCACGTTAGATTTGAATATTCCACGAGAAACTATTCGGAGATGTCTCAAGGCGAAGAATATTAAACCTTTCAAATCAAAATTTTTACATACACTGCAAGAAGGCGACGAAGCAAGACGTCTGGAATATTGTTTATGGGCCCAAGGGGAATATTTAAACAATATAAATTCCCTACAAAATATTTTATATACCGACGAAGCCACTTTCACTACAAATGGAGTAGTGTCATCACAGAATTGTCGCTATTGGGCAGCGAATAATCCTAACTGGGTAATAAACTGTAAAAGCCAGTATTCCCAAAAAATCAACGTCTGGTGTGGGATATTGAACGAACGAATTATTGGTCCTTTCTTTTTTGAGGAAAACATTAATGCGCAGAGGTTTCTAGAATTTTCAAACACAGAGTTTTGGGATGCTATTCACGAGCTGCCAATCAATGAACGATCGAATTTAATTGTCCAGTTAGATGGGTGTTCAGTTCATTATGCCAGAGCTGTGAGACAATGGCTTAACGAACATTTTCCAAACCGATGGATAGGCCGTGGTAGTCCGTTTATAGAGTGGCCACCCAGATCTCCAGACCTCACAGTTTTGGACTTTTTTCTCTGGGGACTTCTCACACAAAAGGTTTACAAAAACCGCCCAAGAGATAGAAATGAACTTTGTGCAAGAATTCGACAGGTATGTGCAGATATTACCCCACAAGAACTAAGGAACGTAATCAGAAACATTCGTAAGCGCTACGACAAATGTATCGAAATACGTGGTGGATTAGTAGAGGCTACTAGAATATGAGTTTGAATTAATTGTTGCACCGAATCGAAACATTTCAATAATTAGTTTTCATAGTTACGTTAATTAAAATTTTTTCCTTCATTATTAGTTGAATTGTGTGACTGTAATTCCGTTATTTTCATTAAAAAAATTTACGCTATTTGTTTTTTTTTTCATCTGGCGGCACTTTATTGTTGAAATCATACAAAAATATTCTCATGGCTATATTTGTTGATATAGGGTGTTTTTTGTGACTGTTAGCTGTGTGAGTTTTCGAATTTTTTAGTTGTCATAACTTTGTTATTAATGAATATTTTTTCATGAAATTTTGGTCACACCTGTTTAGAGGCACTCTGGATCCAGTGGCGTAGTGATTTTTTCAATAAAAAAATCGCTAATAAAAAATCTCGATTTTCGACTAAGAACAAATATCGTAGTATGCCCTGAAAATTGGAATAAACATTTCAAATTTTGTCCCAAGGTAGACCTTTTAGTACTTGACATTTCAAAAAAAAATTATTAAAATCTGTTTACAACTTCAAATTTTAGGGGGGTGTTTCCATTAAAAATGGGTCACACTGTATATATATATATATATATATATATATATAGTTTCGTTTTCATGACTGGATAGATTAAAAAGAAAGAATTTAAACTGTATTGGGTTTGCAGTCATAATCTTTCCACAATGATTGAAAAAATACGCTTCTTATTTGTCAAGCTTTCGGAATATGCTGTATGGGGTCGGCTTTAGAATAGCCCCATGGTAAATCCTGCCTGTCGTAAGAGGCGACTAAAAGGATAACCGTAGGTGGAAGATGGTCTCATCGCCCGGTGAAATACCACCATATCGACTTTGTGTGCTGTGAAATGGATCATTCCATGTTGCAGTGTTTGGTCGATACTTTCCGGTCTCCCTCTTTCCTTTTCCCCAATTTCTCCTTTATTTTCAGGTGCATCCTAATAGTAATAATGATGAAGTCTCCTAGAGTAAAACACTCCGGAAGCAAAATACCTCTCCATTCGGATTTCCGGGCGAGAGGTACTCGAGGGGACTCAACATTAAAGATTAATTTTTGCAACATCCGCGGACTCAACAAGAACATCAATGACGTCCACCATCACCTACAGACGAAGAAACCGGATATTCTGGCTCTAACAGAAACACAAGTAAACTCGTCCACCAACAAGGTCCATATGCTTTGTCCTGGTTACGAACTCCATTCTCGATTCAGATTCAAAGGTGGAGTCTGTCTTTACGCTAAGGCTAACCTTTCATGCCAGCGTGAAGAGAGTTTGGAACCGAAAGACTTTGATGTGATGTGGTTCAAGCTATCTGATACCAAACTGACTAAGTTCCTCTGCTGCCTTTACCTATCACCTAATGAACCTTCATATAACGACCTCTTTGAGTTTTTATCACTCAAACTGGACTACATTCAGGAGAACCATCCAACAGCTGAAACCATAATCATGGGAGACTTTAATGTACATAACGCTGCCTGGCTCAACTTCTCTAGCAAAACAGATGATGCGGGTCGTCAAGCCGAGGCCTTCGCAATCACTCATGGTCTAGAACA
Source organism: Gonioctena quinquepunctata (assembly GCA_018342105.1). Taxonomy (NCBI): domain Eukaryota; kingdom Metazoa; phylum Arthropoda; class Insecta; order Coleoptera; family Chrysomelidae; genus Gonioctena; species Gonioctena quinquepunctata. Next base: position 888,167 of record JAFIRS010000184.1, read on the forward strand.
ACTGGTCGAGCTACCAACCCGCATCCCTGATGTCAACAACCAGTCTGCCAATACACTAGATCTTTTCCTCACCACCAATCCTGACCCGTATAGAATAGAAGTTTGTGCCCCACTTGGAAACTCTGATCACACCCTCATCTCCACAACATGCTCTTTCCATTTACCATCGAGCTGCACAATACCACCCCGTATCATGTGGCATTACAATTCGGCCGACTGGGAAGGTCTTCGTATGTTTTTCTCAGCGTTTCCATGGAAGAGAGTTTGTTTCTCTTCAGTAGATCCAACACGATGTGCTGAGACAATTTCTGAAATCATCATGTTGGGGATGCAAACCAACATACCGAATACCGAAAGAAGAACATCATCCGATAAGACCTGGTTTAACAGAAACTGCTCTAGAGCTGTGGCTTCCAAACAGGCAGCATACCATCGATGGATAAAAAATCCGGGCCCTGAGACCAGAGCAGCATATGTCGAGGCTAGAGGCATATGCAAAGAGACAATAGAATGCTCAAAAGATGCCCACAATGCCAAAATAAGATCAAAACTTGCTGAATGTCCCAACGAATCCCGTTCATTTTGTTCTTTCGCCAAAGCTGTGGGAAGAAACTTCACTTCCAGCTCATTTCCTACTCTAACCAAAGAAGATGGAACACTAGCAACGACTGCCCAGGAAAAAGCCAATATCTTTGCGCACCTATTTGCTGGAAATTCCACTCTGGATTCATCGGGAAAACAACCCCCGAACATTACACCTATTGACAGTCACATGCCCGAGATCACCTTTCGCCAACGTACTATCAGAAAGATTTTGCTGGGTCTCAACACCAACAAAGCCTGCGAAGCTGACGGAATCGCGCCGATTGTTCTCAAGAAAATGTGCCACCGAACTAACACCTGTCCTTTGCAAGTTGTTCAACCACTCTTACAATATGGGGGTATTTCCGTCCAATTGGAAAATTGCAAGAGTACAGCCAGTCCCTAAAAAAGGCAAAAAGGCCCTACCTAGCAACTACAGACCTATCGCACTGCTATCTATTATTTCAAAGGTCATGGAAAAAGCCATCAACATCGAGCTCATGAAATATCTAGAAGACTCAGGAATTGTCAACGATAGGCAATATGGCTTCCGCCATCAGAGATCAACTGGTGACCTGCTCGCTTACGTCTCACATATATGGCAGCTATCTATTGGAAAGTATGGAGAAACTTTAGCTGTGGCATTAGATATCTCCAAGGCGTTCGATCGAGTTTGGCACCAGGGACTCCTCGCCAAGCTTCCGTCTTATGGCTTGCCCCCTCAGCTGTGTTCTCTGCTTGCTAGTTTTCTCTCAAACAGGTCTCTCCATGTAGTGGTCGATGGAGTTTCATCTGACACTCTACTCATAAATGCTGGTGTTCCGCAAGGATCTATTCTCGCACCAACACTATTTCTACTTCACATCAACGACCTGTTGAAAGCAACTTCATGTCCAGTACACAGCTTTGCCGATGATAGTACCCTCCATACCGCTTTCTCTTCCAGGGCCCCTATATCAGCCCGTGAAACCAGAAATGAACGAGGAAGAAATGTTAATAATATAAATATGGACTTAGCAACAATTCTCGACTGGGGATCTAATAACTTGGTAGAATTCAATGCAAACAAAACACAAGCATGTCTTTTCTCTAGAAAAGCCGATCTCACTGTGCCTAACATAACTTTGTCAGGAGTAACCATACCACTGAAGTCATCCATATCGATCTTGGTATTACTATCAGCAATAGCCTTTCCTGGGAAAATCACGTGAGGTCCATTGCCAAAAGTGCATCCCAAAAACTTGGTTTTTTGTTTCGTGCCAAGAGCTATTTCACCCCCACTCAGCTGCTTATGATCTATAAGGCACAGATCCGACCTGTCCTGGAATACTGTTCCCATATTTGGAGCGCGGCACCTAAACATATCCTGAGGCTATTGGATTCTGTCCAAAAAAGGGCAATTCGTCTCGTCGGTGATGCCTCGCTTACAAACTCGCTCACTTGTCTGGAACACCGTAGAAAAGTTGGCGATTTGTCTCTATTTTATAGATATTTTCATGGGCGATGCTCTTCTGAAATATCAACAATCGTTCCTGCTTTGGCAGTCTCTTCGAGACTAACCCGTCAAGTTCAGTCATCACAACCCTTCGTGGTCACTTTGGAGACCTGCAGAACATCACTTTCCAAAGACTCGTTCATCCAACGAACAGCGAGGCTTTGGAACTCATTGCCTAGGGAGGTGTTCCCCGAGGCATACAACCTCCAGAAATTTAAGAAGAACACCAACTCCTACCTTCTTTCCCTTGGTTCCCACGATGTTCTCTGAACATTACAGGATATCCCTTTTCGTGGGAACCAGAACATAAAAAAAAAAAAAAATATTTTTATTCTTTTCTCAAAATATCTGCAAAATAATAAATGAGATGAAATTACACATGTTCATATTTGAAAGATGTGTAGTTACTTAATACCTTGAGGTTCAAAATTGTAAAACAGCAATATTTGTATCAGGTAGCATTATGAAATTGAAATGTCCGCGCCTAGCCAGTTTCCTCTTGGCCCTCTAGATAATCATGTCCTCGTAGGTGAGTACTAACGTGGGGGTGTGCTCGCAGGTGATGATGAACGTGGTGACATCCATACCCTGCAATCTCTCTTGAAATCTCGGTTCCTACCACATCTGAAACACTGCCTCTTGATTTGCTGTTAGTCTTGCATACCAGTTTTTCTAGAATTATGTTATACATCAGCCTTACACTATCATTTTGTATCTCTTTCTGCAGAGGCGCCCCTCTGGCAGCCAAATATTTTGCAAAATAATTAGGTAGGCTAGGACACGTCATGTACCATCAACAGGCGGGCGTCTATTGAAAAGTCAAAAGTAAAATCACACCACCCGTCGGCTCCCGACCTGCGCCGCACACTTGCGAGGACGAGCTATTTCTAATTTCTATTATGGAATCGGGCAATGTAGGAGTAATCAAGTAGACGGAGCGCGCTTCGGAAGCTCTACATCTCTAAAGAAAGTATGATTTTTTGTAAGTAGGTATAGTTAAACCATTTACAATTGCAGAAGCATAAAAAACAAGTTTCCCAGTCTTGAAGCGGTAACCTTTGAGCAGCAGAGGCGGAGATAACTAATTTTATTTAGATATTTAAATATTTTAAAAATACGTTGAAATAAAAAATATGCCATAAGCGAGGAAGTATGTATTAATAGGCAATCGGATCAACATAATTTAATTTTCCTATGGTCGAAAAAAAGCCATATTTTCCAACAAAACTCAACAGAGCTATAGAATATTTTAAAACCTATTTCGATCCTAGACCAGAGACGCTACTGGCTTTTATTCATTCAGACCTCTTCAAACAGAAATATAACTAGTGATTTATTAGTTTTCTTGGCCTCCAACATATGGACACACCTACAAGTATTATCACTGGCTTGCGGTCCGTTTTGATTGGCTCAGGCGAATCTGGTGCAGAACTAGACAGCTGTCACTCAAACCCACGTTGACGTCGCCTCTTTTGATCTTCCGTTCGGCGACGAAGAATGTACTAAACATAATTTTTCGTTCCATTACTCCGCATATACGCTCGTGTAAGCGAAGTGAGTTTTTGATTTGCTCCTTATAGAAACAGCTTCTGCAATTGAAAATGGTTAAACTATACTTACTTCGTTTAAAAACTTCCAAGCGCGCCCCTTTGTATCCTCGCGCCCCTAGGCACGTGCCTAGTTTGCCTTATGGATAATCCGCCGTTGTCTTTCTGAAGTGGCTCTCAATTCGATGCAGCTCTCACTTCCCGCCTTGAGGTGTTGATGGCTACTTCCACTTCCAAGGAACGAACTGAAACTGCACTGCATCAATTAATCTCAGGGTCCTTTGTATGTCAACATCCCTCAACCCATCAAGAATGAATATGTGCACCCCTAACAGTTCTTTGAAATCCTCTGGGGAATCTGATGAGGCAAGCTGGATAAGTCTCTGCACGTCTTTCACCTGATTGCTGCACTCGTGTTTCCAATTGTGCATCCAGCAGTAGGAGATTTCACGGAATTGTTCGATGTGGCAACCTTGTCACAGTAATCTTGGATCTTCATGGAACTGAACTTTTTTTTAGCTCTTTCAGATATTCCATTATTTTCACATGTATCGCCCACACTTATTTTTCTTGCTTCACGTAGCAGTCCTTTTTTTCTATTTTTTTTTTTCAGAATTTTCTGGAAATACTCTTGCAACTGTTCATTATTCTCTTGGTTTTGTCTTTGCCGTCGTTTCTCTTCAACTCGTTATTCTTCCCTCAATCGTCCCTCTTGTTCGGCAAACTGCTCTTTAATCATTTCAATTATGGCCTCCATCTCGTAGGGCATATTTCTTGTATTCACCATTAATTTTCCTCAGATAGCCACTTATATCCATGCTTCTGACACCAACTGGGGTTCGTGGCTATTAAAATAATATTTACCGTTTATTTACACGGAACAATAATGAACTATGACAATTGAATAACTCAATAGATATTCACCTCTAAAATACACTACGTACTACAGTGGACTTCACTGAATCTTTCAACTAACTCATGTTCTTCAATGAACTGCATTTTGCTAGCGTACGTTACATTATATGGTAGTAGGAAACACTGGAGAAATCGGCGACCTTCTCCAATTTTCTCGAAATTCCTGGAATCAGGGGCTCCGGCTTCCAAAAACTTTCTGGAATTTTGCAGTCACGACGCGAGACAAACATGCAGTGGCGTAGTGTATTCGTTTTCGTAAAATTATGTACCGAGTAAAACATTAGATATGGCGAATGGACAAGTATCCCCAGCCAGCTATTCCCTCTTGATTTCCGCCTAAAAACATCAGATTTGCACAGAAAAAAAGAATCGGTGTTTTTTTGAATGAATCTTAAGAATTTCAGGCCTTTTTTAGTCACGAGCAAAATTTCATTGAACTATTGGTAAAATGAATACGCCTTTCTATATATTTTCATATGATAATGGTGTTTTTTTTCTGCAGCTGCACCACGATTTAGAATTCAACTTTTTGTACGGGTTGCGATTTCAAGAGGAATTTGCATGGTGGCCCGAATAGTCAACGGAGAAATATAGCGTCTGTGAATATATATATATATATATATATATGCCACAATTTTCATTTATTTATATATATATATATATATATATATAAATAAATGAAAATTGTGGCATTGCGGACAAATTTTTTAATTAAAGAAAAAAACCACCCTTGAGCTGGAATCGAACCTGCGACCTTTGGATTTCTAGTCCATACTCTAACCATCTGAGCTATCGAGGCCACAATTCCACTGCATTTCGAAAATTTCGCTTTTCTCTAGAATTTAATGTTAGTTGTTGTGGGAATGGATTTTGAAGGTAAGGGATCTCATGTACTATCAGTGGCCATCAAGATCAAATTTACCTTTTCCTAACATCGCCGTGGATTAACGGCTTCAGTAATGGGTCAGGTGTTGATCTCCGACCACTGAACAAAGTTGCCAAATATAAATACAATATAGCGTCTGTGAATATATATAAGTAAATGAAAATTGTAGCAATGCAGACAAATTTTTAAATTAAAGAAAAAAACCATCCTCGAGCAGGAATCGAACCTGCGACCTTTGGATTTCTAGTCCATACGCTAACCATCTGAGCTATCGAGACCACAGATTCCACTGCATTTCGAGGATTTCGCTTTTCTCTAGAATTTAATGTTAGTTGTTGTGGGAATGGATCATGAAGGTTAGGGATCTCATGTACTATCAGTGGCCATCAAGACCAATTTTACCTTTTCCTAACATCGCTGGATTGACAGCTTCAGTAAAGGGTCAGGTGTTCATCTCCGACCACTGAACAAAGTTGCCAAATATAAATACAAAGGAGAAATATAGCGTCTGTGAATATATATAAGTAAATAACAATTGTATCATTGCAGATTTTTTTTTAAATTGAATAAAAAACTATTCTCGAGCAGGAATTGATCCTGCGACCTTTGAATTTCTACTCCATACTCTAACCATCTGAGCTATCGAGGCCGCAGGTTCGATTCCTGCTCTGGGATGGTTTTTTCTGTCATTTAAAAATTTGTCTACAATGCCACAATTTTAATTTACTTATATATATATATATATATATATATATATATATATATATTCACAGACGCTATATTTCTCCTTTGTATTTATATTTGGCAACTTTGTTCAGATCAACACTTGATCCTTCAATCCACGGCGATGTTAGGAAAAGGTAAAATTGGTATTGATGAGACATGAGATCTGTTACCTTCATAATCCATTCCCACAACAACTAACATTGAATTCTAGAGAAAAGCGGAATCCTCGAAATGCAGCGGAATCTGTGGCCTCGATAGCTCAGATGGTTAGAGTATGGACTAGAAATCCAAAGGTCGCAGGTTCGATTCCTGCTCGAGGATGGTTTTTTCTCTAATTTAAAAATGTGTCTGCATTGCCACAATTTTCATTTACTTATATTCCGGGTGACACAGGATATCGGGCCACCCCTGTAACTTCTGCATTCGTGAACGGATTTTCCTGAAATTTGGTACAGTTATATAAGCAACCATTTCGGATTTGATCACATTTTTCTGGAAATGCCAGCAACTTTGTTTTTTCAAATGAAACACCCTGTATATTTTTGCATATTCAAGTTCAACAGGTCAAAACAAGTCCAAACCTTATGTCAAATGTCATTTTTTTGAAACTAATAAAATTAAAATTGTTTTTTATTTTAAGATTTGGTCAAGGCTATTCACAATGAGTCGCACATAACAGTGAAACATATTTTTTTCTGAAAAATTATTTTTTGTGTCATTTATTGATGAATCAATTCCGTCACATCACATTTTGATCAAAAATTATTTTTTTCAAATGGAACTCCTATGGGCCACTTACATGTTTCTCTAGAACATACATTCAGGGAAAAAATTACATATCATTTTTGTATTTCGGTGCAGTACTAAATTGTATACATTCAAAAATCTACAACTAGTTCCTTGCAGAGTTTCCTTGCAGTTCGAATAATTTTTTAACTTAGTAAGCTGTGGAAAACAACATTTCTGGATATTGTCAACTAATTGTGTTTTGCTGTCATCTTTCATCTCAACTACCTTTGCAAATTGAAGAAACTCACTGACAATTCATTTTCAGGAACACATGTGAATGTTTAAAATGTTTTACATATATTTGCACTCATATTTTATTTTAATAAATAAAGTACATTAGATATCCGTATGTAATTCATGTAAACTATCATATGAATAAAGTCTCCTCAAATCATCAGCTGAGTAGTTTTGGATCACACTTAGAAAGATAAGGATTCTATCCTTTAAACTCATGCAAGTCAGAGTAACGCAAACAAATAACGAAAGAAAGAGAAATTTGTTACGAATCCAAGAAAGCCACCATCCGCCTACAGCTATTTCATGGTTTCCCAATCATCAGGACGGCTGTGGTCTTTCTCAAATTCGTACCAAAAATCTCATAGTTAGGGTACCTACCGGCAAGTATGGAAATGTGAAATGCACAAAATTATAGAGGTGACACCTATAATTTGTGGGGTGAAGCTTAGACCTAATGACGAGGAATTTAATGACACTAAATTTCGTGCAATTCAATCAGCTCTTTCTTTCATATATATATATATATATATATATATATATATATATATATATATATATATATATTAATATATATATTAATATTAATAAGAATATTCAATATAATAATATAATAAACAGTGGGGATATAGCGGGGATCTTCAGTCAGCACAAGTGTTGAACTATGAAAAACTCTTTAATACGTTGGACCGAGCTTTCGTTTCAATTTTGAAACTTCTTCAGGGTCCTAAAATATGTAAATTACATTATTGAGAAAAAAAAATACTTAAAATGAAGGAAGTACTTACAGTAATCTGAGTGGTTGATTAATAAACATTAACTTTAAAAAAAAACGTAAAATATGTAAATATTTGTCGGAATGGTGTTATATCTTTGACGTTTCGAGTGACATTGAAGGATTTGAAATGACAACCTATGATTAATCGTCAGAAAACACTTGTGCTGACTGAAGATCCCCGTTATTCCCCACTGTTCATACCAATTTTCAGTCGTTATTTCTAAATTTATTTATATATATATATATATATATATATATATATATATATATATATATATATATTTGTTTTTGTTTTTTCTTGAATCCACTATTATTTATTTTGGGAGATGTCTTGGGTTTTGGATTCTTGTAATAAAACATCAATTTAGTAAAAATACGTTTCGTCCTTGGCCGGGGACATTTTTAATCTTAATATTTCTGTTGGTTTATAAATGTTTACAAAATAATATTCACTTTTATAAACCAACAGAAATATGTATTGAAATTGAAAATGTACCCGTCTAGGAACGAAATGTATTTTTAATAAATTGATGTTTTACTACAAGAATGTCAAACCCAAGAAATGTCCCAAAATAAATAATTATATTGCTTTGCCTTTGGTTCGCATTATTATAGGTATTTAAATTGAATACTGATTCAAGTGGGTCAATACAAAAACCCAGATTACATAGGCTATAATTAATGATTATGTATTTCTAAAAAAGACTATTTTAAGATCACCACAGCATATTTAACATGTATAACTCTTATTTTGACTTTCAAAGAAATGCCCTGAAGAAGTAATCGCATGCATCATTTTCCTAGGAAAATCAAAGAATTATTCAAGGTTCAACTCATTATACACCCTTCTGGAAGAAATTTCTGAAAAATAATTGTTTTATCAAGTAACAAAGTTTTGCTGTTATGAAATGGGAAACCGTTTTAATTCACCACTGCATGAATTCTCAGTGATAATTCAACTCATTCGGTCATACTCGTAAATATTCTCACAGGTTTTGGACGAAGTTTTATTGTTGGCGATTCAGGTATTTACCCGGTAATGAACATCACTAACTAGAAAATAAATACTGCCATTATAATCAGCTTCATCGCAGCTAAAGATGGTACATGTAATTGTTTTTACTTCATGAGTAGCATATTTTGCAGCAACCATTGACTGATCAGTACACAAGTTTTATATGAACAAAATGAAGCACGTTTATTCAACCCCAATCAAGCACAGTAAAAATAGATTCAAAATCAAACTGAAAGACATCAATCATTCAATAGTCATGATTCCTACTTTACCGACCGTTTACAAAATAACAATACCAGTATTTTTGAAGTCAACCAATTGCAGATTGCCTTTTTGAAATCAATCATCTTGACTTTGGGGCGAGCCAATCACAATTTCCTTCTCAGAACAAACGCATCCGATACAAGAATTCATCTGAATGAAAAGGCCTATTCTAGGCTTTTATACGCTCCCTTTCTAACTTCCGACTTTTTTTATATATTTTGATATATTAACGTTGTTTATGTTGAGGATTATTTTCAGCATGGAATAAATAGACCATAACGTTGATGACTTCTTTTTTCGCATTTTTTTGCAAAATAAGCTATTACGGTCCCAGAAAAAAAAATTGAAATCGATAATCCATTAATTTTCTGTAGCTTTCTCGTATAGTTTTCTGGACTCTTCTGGTGCAAATTTAATTCTACATTTTTTTCCAAATCAGTAATTCCCGACAACATAAAAACATCACTATTTATATAACTTTTTTTTTTTAAGCTGCTAAAATTCGCACAATATTAATTTTTGTAACAAATAATAGCTTTCCTAACCGTTCATCTTATAAAAAACTACTAGATTGGAATTTTGTATGAAAATATTTTCAGAAAAAAAAACCTAGGATTTTTTCATCATATTTTTTTCAGGAAAATGAGTTATGGCATATTATTAAAGACCACTTCAATATAAATGTTTAAAAAAATCGTTGCAGCAATAAAAAAACTATTTATCAACTTTTTTTAAGTATATTAATTACCCTCAATTTCGAAGTTACAAAAATGGAAAAACATATACCAAATTTCTATTGGATTACTCTTCATCGTTGTGAGGTAAACGGTCGATGTGAGGTGAGGTCCTGGGAAATATATTTTGTGCATATATGAGACTTGACATTCTAGCACCTAATATGCTAAAGTTGTGAACAGTGATAACCACAAGTGCGGAACCAAACAAAACATGTTTGTTGGCTCACACCGAATAAAAACTAAGGCGACACATACACTACGAAGAAAATAAATTCGACTGGATCTTTAGTAATGAGTGAGGTACCAAAGAATTTTTCGAACAACTTAAAAGAAGGAAATGGACGTCAGACTCAAGTGATAAAAGGAAATTTAAAGTTAGAAGAAGAAGAAGAATTCATTGAAAATAGAAGTTACTGAGCTGAAGCAAGTAATTTTGAATCAAAACAAAAAATTAGTCCCTTGAAAAATCCTATGAGACAAAGAATAAAGTTGAATTTGTTAAGAGAACTATTAAGAAAAATAACAGTGTGATCTTCGGATCGAAAGTTCCAGAAAAATATTGTAGAAAGTACTTTAAATCAGCTTAGTCATCTACTACATTGGAAAAAATACAATAAATCCAATTGAATGTATTTCTTTTTTCTCCAAGCAAGAGATACAGAGACACTATAAAAACCTGAAAGGGACAAACATTAGTGTTGTAGATGAGCTAACAGAAACAGATCAAGAAACACGTAAAGGACTGTTGAAGCATCAAAGAATAGCTAGAATCAAAGGTTATAATGCATAAGTTAGAGATAAACTGATTGTCAATAACGAGGATTTCGAACTGAATTATTTGGAAAATAATTCACAAAACTTTACTCAGACTCCGGAAAGTGAAGCTGTAGATAAGCCAAGTAGGGAATCCGTAAGTGCCCCTTCAACACCAAGTGAAATCAGCGTTGATAATTTTGGAGCTCCGCTTTTGTAGTTGAAACCTCCATCACAGATCATAATGCTGATATATTGCCTATCACAATTAACGACAAACTAACTGGACAAACAGCAACAATGTAAAATAGTAGAGATTTATCAACTACGAAAGACTTAAAAAATCAATAAAAAGTCATAACTGGATTGAGTTTATGAAACTCAGGCAGTAGAAGAAAGCACTGAATATTTCACCACAACAACATTCTGTGTGGTAACTGCCAGGAAAGTAGTTGTTTTTCGATTGTGGTCTACCACTTATTTCAATTTGTATTGAATTTGTTTGTGAAGAGACCGAAAAGTCCCTTGTTTTCTAATAATAAATATGATTAAAACTCATACAACATATTCCAGACACAATAATAATCACAAAAAAAAACCATGGATTACAGCGGGTTTAGTAATCTCAATAAAACATAAAGAAACTTTATACACACAATATAAGCGAAACGTAAACAATACGGAAAAGAAGGATGAATTCACCAGGTACAGAAATTATCTCAACGAACTAATAAAAACAATAAAATACAACTACTACAGAAATAAAATAGTCGCAAATAAAAATAATAGTAAACAATTCTGGGATCAATCAAACAGGTGAGCGACGAAAACAACAAAACTAAGGAAATAAAATCGATGCTTAAGCGAAAGCGGAGAACTTATTGAAAATCAAACGGACATAGGCCCTAAACTTGCCAGTGAAATAGTAAAACCACCTTCTCCTTCCCCTATTACTTCTCCCACAATGAGCCACATATTCCTAAGACCCACTAACCCTTCGGAAATTATGAACGTTATACAATATCTGTATGTTATGCTTCCCACCTACCAAATCACCACAAATTGTCATTAAACAACCATGGTAATATTTTCCAAATAAATACAACTGATCAAGTCAAATACCTTGGTATTACTATAGATAGCCATTTATGATGTAATAAGCACATTGAAAACGTAGCAAATGCCCTTGAAAGATTGAAATATAAGTTTAGGATATTAACAAAGATTATGGATACTTGACTTGATCACAACCTACTATGTGCTTGTCGAATCTAGACTATCATATGGTATTCTAGGCTGGAGAGATGTAGTGAACACACATTTGAAAAAAATACAAAACTTACAAAATATGATACTGAAAATAATATACAAACAAGACCGATGCTACCCTACGAAACTCCTTTATACGGAACACTTCGATATTAGACAGTTATTCTTTCAAAAAAATTTGATACATCAATATTAAGATGCCTATAAACCCTGGTGTATTCACTGATTCGATTTTGTTCATAATTTTTAGAGGACAACAAATGAAAAACGTTAAATTCTGCTTAGAACTTCATTAGTAGATGGCGCGGTTAAGGAATGTTTGTTGTTTGTGTCACGCAAAATGTCAAACTTCAAACCTATGATATTTTATTTTTCTGTCAACATTACTTCATGCAAAAAATTGTGAATTGATCGTTTACAAAGATTATAGTTCTACGAACAAGATCCCGCTCAGAACAGTTGGTGCGAAAATGAGATGGAATCCTCGAAACCTACTACAATGTTTACATCTGTCTGTCAAAAATCAGATTTTTCTTGAGGTCTACCTTTTTCAAAGTAATTTCTTCTCAAATGGCCATTTTCGGATCATGGAAACTTCCACGAAGGAATGAGAAAAGGTAGGAGAGTGGACTGATGTCTCTAGATAATGAATTAACTTGAAAATTGAGGGGATTGGAAAGGAAAGTGTTCCATTAAACTTTCCGATACAAACTATTACCAAGCCATTTACTGCCCATCTCTGCCGGACTATTATTACCTCTCTAACAAACTTCTGACATGAACAAAATCAGAAAGTTAATTGTAGATATCATAAAATCTGTTGATGAAGTTGAGAAATCGATGAACTCTGGTGTGCGACAGTCTAGGCTGCTTCCAGCTATCTTAGAATGACTTCTCTGGAAAAGGTGAGCCCTACTAACAAAGATGAGGGAAGAAAACAATAATCTAAATGCTTCTCTTTTATTTTTCGGTAACACCCCGCATGAGATAATCGGAGGAGGGCCACTCCCAAGATCGATAAGGCTAATGACTATGATTAGGATAATTATTACTTTTCTATAAACACATGAATTTCACAAGTAAGCGTGTACTTTTCATTATATAAAGATATCTTGATTTTGGCTAGTGAATTCCGAACCGTCACAGAGGGTCCCATGGCTCTTTGGAAGAAAATATCCACTATATTTAGAATTTTCCAATACTTTTAGTCAGAAGATTGTCATCTCATGGGAATTTTTTTATACAAAATATATATAATATAAAAAATAAATATAAAAGTAATAATAAAATTATTTGACTTGCTAGTTACATTACAATTACAAGTTGAAAAAAATCATTACAATGGGCAAAGGTAGTTCAGAGAAGATTCAAATTATATTTATAGATTTTAGCTTCAGAAAGTTAGGGGACTGCAGAAACTTTTTACTGTACATTAGTGATGATGTAAGGAACAACATATAAAAAGTTACCAACCGTGAAGTGTGTGCTTAATCAATTATTTAACAAATAAGGTGCCAAATTACATTGTATATTAAATATTAAAAAAAAATAAATAATGGTGCCACTCGCGAAAATGGAAAATTTTACATCAAAGAGGTAAATAAAATTCTACTTTAAAATAAAAACTGTAAGTTGCAGAATTTTTTCGCTAACGTGCGCAAAAAATGTGAGGCGGCGACTCTGAAGTGCAGCGCTGGAGGAGCACGCAGCCACGAGCGCTTTACACTAAATTTGTTATATTTTTTGATCTAATTGATTAACTAACATAAAAAAAAATTACTGAAAGGAGAAAAATGCAGCTAACGAGAAGTCATGTTTTTAAAAGTGAAAAAATATGTATAGGAATAGTACGTAAATGAAATTACGTCAATTTTCACAGATTATCCTCAAAATATCAAATAAAAAAAGGACAATTAAAAAAATGTATTTCGAAAAATACACAACTCAAAATATTGAATAATTTAAAAATATTACAAATTTGAATTTTGAGGCCTTGCTTCAAAAACTCTAGTTTAAAATGTGTTGAAACTTATATATGGGATATAACGAAATTTGTTGAGTGGAGGCCACATTTTTCATCCGAATGAAACAAAAATACTTTTCATGAATACCTCGGCTAACAGTAGCGGCGTTAGGGTAGGGCGCGGTTGGGCGACCGCCCAGGGCGCCGGATATGAAGGGCGCCGCAGGCGCATCTTTATACAGGGTGTTATGTAAGTACGTGGCCAAACTTGAAGGGGTGATTCTCGAGTAATTCCAAGATGAAAAGTTCATATGAACATAGGTCCGGTAATGCTTCGTTTTCAAGATACAGGGTGTCAACATTCTCTAAACTCTAAATCAGATATAGATGGTTGTATGCTGAGTGATGAACGGGTAAGTCTGAAATCTTTTCTGCCTGATCAAAATGTGGATTCTCCTGTTTTTGTTTTAAATCTTATCAAAGATCGCAACATACAAGAACTATATTCAAATGTATGGATAGCATTGCGAATATTATTGACTATACCCGTAACGGTTGCTAGTGGGTAGAGGAGTATTTCTAAGCTTAACCTGATCTGATCGACAATATCTCAATCTAGATTGACAAACTCGGCAACTTTGTCAATCGAAAATGAAATTGTTCAAAACATCGACTTTGATAACCCAATGAAAGAGTTCGCCGATAGAAAGGCTAGAAAAGTAACATTTTATATTTTTTTTAATATATGGTTATTTCTTTTAATAAATGGTTATTTCATTATATCCTTTGCGTTTTTTCGTATTGGTTTGAATTGCAGTTAGGGGGCGCCGTAGAAAGTTAGGGGGCGCCGTAGAAATCCCGCCCAGGGCGCTGATAGTGCTAAAACCGGCACTGTCGGCTAATTTTGAAAATGGTTCGAAATAGTCTCAAAATGGCAGCTGTTGAAAAAATTCGCAATATTACATTTCCATACCCAATATCGGCAAACTATAAGTCGTTTGATAGAGCTTCATTAGCATATATAACAAATAGGTAGCTGTAATTATCATTTATGAAATCTATCTTTACGACTGGCCACGCCATCGTTTTTTCAATGTCATATTCTGGTTCAGCGACCTCAAAAACCCCTATAGCATCAATTTGGGTAAAATTTTCCTAACAAAATTGTTTTTCATTGTTTAAACAATTAATAAACAAGCAGCGCACGAATATAAGTTTATAACTTTTTTCTGCAAGCAATTTCTAAGTAATATCAGAAGGTTTTAGGAAAATCTATGGAGTCTTCCAGGATTCCAAAATAATGCATGATTTTAAGCTATTTTTACTCCGCTTTATGAAGGTAATTTGAGTTCTTGCGATAAGATAGTCGTGTTGTCTGCCAAAATAGTGAACACCTCTTAATTTGTCAAAAAGCTGAGAGGTTCTTTCACTCAGATAGGATTTGAACCAATTGAAGCTTCGTCCTCTGAAGCTTTAGAGATAAAGCTTACGTAACAGTCAAAAGCTTTAGATATGTCGCAAAACACTTCCTTCAGACTAGAATATAGATTTTTCAGAAAGCGAAAGAGATTGCATCTCCCGTACTTTTATTGCTTTGAAAGCTAAATTAAGTAATTGTTTGTAATTTACAGCACTTCATAAAATCATTATCCGCTCCATCATAAGATTTTTATCATGAGCAAACAGGGACAGAAATACATAAGTACCATTTCGGTGGAGCCGTATCAATAGAACATTAACCATACAAAATAAATTGGTACGGTTCATAATTAGAATTATTTCGGAACACCTCTCGAAAATTCTATATAACACTCAGGGTTATTATATATATAATACTGACAGGGTTACGGCGAAACCTCCATTTTGATGACGTCTGATTTGTGCCGGAACAGCCAACTTCATAGAACTTATTTTCAAATTTCGAAGAGTAGAATGAATTTATATCTCAGATGAATGCGCGCCAAGCTGAGAAGAATTAAATGAAAAATACACCAAATGAATCAATTCTTGTAAAATGTATTGTTGAGGCCTCAAAGAACAATCTGTAAGAAGACCAGGAAGATTCTTTGACATGGTATCAGTAATTATCTTTGGGAAATAAGTGAAAAGTAATGGAATCAAATTTGCACTTGAACATATTGTTCGTACAGCTTTTCACACTGCCTGTGGTCCCCAAACTACGAAATACAATAACTACTACTGCCCCATACACTGTCTTGGTAGATGATGATAAATTAAACACTACTAGAGTTATTAATCAACACTCCTTATGTTCAAACCGAAATAAACAAAGCGTTTGAAAAACTTACATTCAAGATGAACAAGGATAAATACAGTACAAACAACTAAATAATTAGTATATGTTGGCAGCAGTGGCACACTTTTCTCACCTTACGTCTGGTCACCCGAACTCTCATAAAGCTGTTTTATGCCATGACCCTGTCAGTATATATATAATAATCCTGATAACACTGACATAAGTACATTGGATAGTTTGTTCTAAAATATGTTACATCGATCGATCAACCTCAAAATATTTCACAACGAATTGACATAAACTTGAAGGCGACAAAAGCACAATCACAGAACGGATCAGAGACACAAATTACAAAAACACCCTGTGTGGTCTGTTCACTGAATTATGACAAGAAACGACGTCGGCGCCATCTGAAACTCTAGATAACTCCCCTTATCAAGTGAGCTGGTGTCCCCCAGTTTGTCCCAATATTTTACAGATATAAATGAATATACCATGGTTTTTATACATCTTAATCAATATATAAATAAGGATAGTCTCGTCACATTATTGCACTCCTAGCAGACAAGAGCCAAAATAAATTTTTTTTAGCTATACCGCTATCTCATAAAGTTACTGGACAACGTTGCCATACATACCTCGGACCTAGACTATTCAACATCCTCAACATGGAATACAAATTATCTCCATCTTTATTTTTATAAAAAAAAACTGAGTCAGATCGAATGGAAGTGCACGACCTTGATGATATGAAGAATGCTTGAAAATACAAATAAAATAAAAATCCTCTCAACACACATAGATGTAAATAATGTATTGCTAGTGTATAGAAAATGTATTTAGCCTCTCAGTTCAACTGTTAATTTTATGTGATTTTATTAGTTTAAAATTTATTAATGTAACTTATGTAACTCATGTTCTTAATTTAGTATCTGTTTAAGGTTTCATGATCAGTTACTTATTACTAAATTCTATAATTTTCAGTCCCTAATTGGATATCATCGAAAATTAACTTTAATACCTACAGACAAGATTATCTTTAGTAGGGCTTTTTGTTTATTTCACGTATCTACTCTACTCTACTCTAATTTTAGATAATTCGTGAAATAAATTGATTGATTGGTTAGGTGCAAATGTCTGTGATGGTTGCATGGACACACACACACGCACATATGTGTGAACTATTTATTAAAAGGAAAAGACAAGCTGATCAAATGTTACTAGCCATCTACAATGAGTTTCGTTTTCAATAAAGTTCCATAAATCCGATTGTTATTTAACCCGATAATGATACCACCTCATTCGAATATAGCGAAGAAGAGTAATGATCTCAACTTTCTAGTCCCGTTTTTGTTACCTCTATTTTTGTAAGTATATTTTTGACAACCATTCCGAGTGATTATTTTAATTACCTTATTTCGAAGTTTTTCGTAATGGGTGGAAAATTTCAGTTGGGATAACATGTATCTGCCTTTGAATCGAGATTCGTGATTAATTATTATGATTATAAGAATAAATAACCAGAAGAATACCATTGCAAATAATATACCGACGCGACGCCCATGCCAAGGCGGCAAGTTGAAGGAGAATCCCTTCTCGAAACTCCTAATGTTGGTCCAATTGGGATTAGAAATACTATAATAAATAAAAAAGATTAAAAAAAACTTTTTTAGACAATTTTTTATACGAATGCGCTAAAAAGTTAAAAAATATATTTTTAATTGTTTGACCTAGGTTATTCTGTGAGTAGCAGATTCAAAATCTTGCCGCGCAAGAATACCTATTTTATATTCGCGGCAATCTTTTGCAACTGCTACTCATAGAATAACCTAGGTCAAAAAATTAAAGAAATTATTTTTTCCTTTTTAGTGCATTTGTATAAAAGTTTGTCTTAGTTTTTATTTCATCTTTTTTATTCGATTCTTTTTAGTCATTCATAAAATCCGTCAACTTATTGAATTCTGACAAAAATTTATAACCTCTAACCTCAAAAAAACCACATACCAATTTTGAATGGAGTCGGGCCATATTAACAAAACACGTCGCAATCTTGAATTCATAAATTTTGACAAAAAACATAATGATGTCCGACCCCAAAAACCCCCATACACCAATTTTGAATGGAATCGAGCTATAAACACACAACTCGTCGCCATCTTGGAGCCGTCATCTTGAATTCATAGATTTTGACAAAAAAATCATGATCTCCAACCCCAAAAACCCCCACATAGCAATTTTTATTAGAATAGGGCTATAACCACAAAACTCGTCGCCATATTGCAGCCGCCATTTTGAATTTATGGATTTTGACAAAATATTCGTGATCTCTGTCCCCGAAAACACCCAGATACCAATTTTGAATAGAATCGAACCATAATCACAAAACTCGTTCGTCATATTGGAGCCGCCATTTTGTTTTTCTCTAGCAAAAATTCCATAATGCATTGTCAACGGAATTATAAACACCTGCCAAATTTCCGCTCAATCGAACAACGGGAAGTGGGAAGATTTTATTAAAATCTCACAGACAGACATCGGAACAGTTGAAACTAAATAAAAGCTTGTAAAATAGTACAGAACCCTTGGTGCACGAGTCAGACACGCACTCGAGCGATTTTTTTTTCCACATGAGTGTATTACTCGTATATTTCCTATAAACAAAACTTTCAAACTCATTCTCTTCACCGGAAAGTGAGCGGATCATCGGCTAAATTCATTTATTACATACTTACTGCTCACTGTTTCGAAGTAACGATGGTTTCGACAGCTCTAATCATAGCTTCACTGCAAATTAATAGATCATCCATTTCGATTAATTTTTGTAAATAACTGCCTCTTGCAAATATTCATCGCAAATGTGTTATTAAATTATTTTAAACGCGATAATCATCTTATTAGGAAATTATATTCATTGTTTCAAAACCTCCATGAATTCATTTTTTTTGAGTATTTAGTATGAAGGTTTCCGACAAACTTGTTTGTTGGTAAGTGAAAAACTGTTTTGAATAGTGTTATAGGATTGTGATGCTCGACTGAACTCAGATTATAAAAAATAAAAAACTATAATTCCATAAAAATTATAGTTCTCGTCCGGTCCAAAAGTGAGTTTGCTGGTTGGATGAAAACCGGAGTTGTTGCTCGATTGTTGAATAAAAAAAATAGAATAACATATTTTTCTGAATAGTTATGATTACCTCATTAATAAAGAAAATCTTGACAAGTGTTTAAGGTGGGCGTTCAATATGGCTTGTAAAACTAATCCGATAGAGGAGCCACCATGCATTAAAGTGAATATTTATCCAAGTCTCCAACCGTGCAAATGAGTAATTATAGTCGAAACTAATTTCTACTACGAGACAATAACCGGAGAATGGCCGGCGAGCACTATCAAAGATTATAGTTCTACTCTTTGGCACTGTTGCCGATAAAGTTACGTACTCCATGTAATAGCTGTCTTGAAGTATCAATTATCATTTGGTTTGAAAATTAATCAGGAAGAAATAATTTGTGAAATAGTTATTCCGAAATAACATTCTTTGAAAATGAAATCCAACGTTGTTATATCCATGATTATGAGGTCCAACAAAGGTTAAACAATGAACCTTGAAATTCGTAATTATATTGGTAGGCTTGGCAACATTCCAGTTAAGTTGTCCTCTGAAGGTCAAATCAGCAAACCCTCGTTACGGATTTTACGGCAGAATATATTATTCCAGCGTAGAGGAATCGTAATTGGATTTTAAATTTTGATATTATTCTAGTGAATATTTAGAAAATCTCGCATTGTCAACCGGTCATATATTAGTTTTGAATCCCAGGTTTATATGTATTTCGATTGCGACTTTTGTGTTGATTTGTTTGAATATGTCGCTGGGAATGAACCGATTTCTATGAAATAAATGGATAATCTTTGGATACCATAATTCACTGGTTGAAGAAGAAAATTTCAGAGTTGGAAGTTGCAGCTCATAATTTTTAAGAAAAAAAATATATTTTGTCAGCAAAACTTTGTTTAAATTTCACAAAAAACAGTTTTTAATATCTGTGGCATTTTTACGGTTGATTCTAATCGACTTGAATATTTCTCTTCGTTGAGAAAGAGACGAAATTTTGTGAAGAGAAAAAATTGTTCCCACGTTAGAAATATTTTAGATTGGGTACTGAAGGAAATAATCAGACAACGTTCTCTAAGGGATGAAAAATAGTATGACCCTCCGTGGATAGAAGATGCTGTAGAATCAAAAATGGAAAGAAATAAATGATATTTTTTTACGTCCTATTTTGGTGAGTACACTTTGACATTTCTGTGTCAATATTTTTGTAGAAATTCACGAGATCAAATTTCTTTGAAAGTGGTATTTCTGCAACAATATTGGCGAAAAAATATCTATCACAGGTGGTATATGACCAGATTATTTATCCAGCTATCTATTACAAACAAACCTACACTTGAGAAAACTCTGTACGTTTTTTCGAATTTCTTTTAGGAAACGGTCGGACATAGTTTTTTTATTTGATAGTGACTGGGACGTCATCTGACAGTGACTGAATTATTTTGATAGGTTTGGTATAAACAATGGTAAATGCCTACTTGTTTAATAGCAAGTAGCCTGTATATTCGCTGATATACTGCAACAGTTGTATACCTATTCGCTGATATTGGCATTTGATCAGCTGAATTCATTTCGAGGTATATAATCACCAATATAAGACAACAATAATTCACCTACGTCACATATCTGAAGAAAAAAATACTTCCATGGAAAAATGTGTACTACGCGCTTTCAAAACCCCCAAGAAATAATATTTTGTTCCAATCCTTCAAAAGCGAATTGTTACAGTGAATTATTGTGTTATGAATGTTCAATGGTTACAAGCATTGTACAGAGAGTAATTTTTAATGCAACGCATATTTGCCTCTTTGAAAGAAGTTTATTGGAGCTGCCTGCCATTCTGAATGTTTTTGATTTTGACAAAAAAATCATACTCTGCGACCCCAAAAACCCGTACTATAAATCACAAAACCCATTACACTAAAAAACTTAAATATCAAGGCGCAATAATTACTATTTTGTATTCGCGGTAAGCTTATGAATTTGTTATTCATAGAATAACCTAGGTCAGACAATTAAAGAAATGTGTTTTTCTTTTTTAGTATATTTGTATGAAAACTTGTCTTCAACGATAG
This sequence comes from Gonioctena quinquepunctata, assembly GCA_018342105.1. NCBI lineage: Eukaryota > Metazoa > Arthropoda > Insecta > Coleoptera > Chrysomelidae > Gonioctena > Gonioctena quinquepunctata. The sequence continues at coordinate 909,565 of JAFIRS010000184.1, forward strand.
TTTTTCATTAATTTTTCCTCTTTAATGCATTCGTATAAAAGTTTGTCTTCAATTTTTTTTATCATTTTTAGATAATTCTTTCTAGTTATTCATAAAATCCGTCATCTTATTAATTTCTCACAAAAAATTGATAATCTGCGACCCCAAAAACCCCCTCATACCAATTTCTAATAGAATCGGGCCATAATCACAAAACTCGTCATCTCAAAATCATGTATTTTGACAAAAAAATCATAATCTCCGACCAGAAAAACTCCGACCCACTAATTTTTAATAGAATTGGACCATAGTCGCAAAACTCGTTCGCCATCTTGGAGCAGCCATCTTAGATCGATGAATTTTGACAATAAATTAATTATCGACTCAAATAACACCCACATACTAATTTTGAATAGGAGCGCCCCATAATCACAAAATTTGTCTGCCATTTGGTTTTTTTCTGTAACAAAAATTCCTTAAAAGTTTGCAAAATTTCACCCAAACGTAAAAATCGAGAATTAAATAATAATCACAGAGAAACAAACAAGGCAATGTGGATAAAAGGTTGTAAAAATATCAGCGTTTTGCGAAAAAACAGAATTTTCGAAATATTGAATAAATTAACTGCCAAAGAGGTGCACTACCCTCAGAAGAAATTTTAGAAACATTATTTCTTGTGTGCCTTGTGTCAGGGAAAGCTTCGTTATATTATACACATTGAACCTCCAAACCCCGACCAGTGTGAAGTTAGCAGCCACTTTCCAGCAGCCATTTTCTCCTCAGCAGCCAAACGACAAGTGGCGGCGGTTATAAATAAAATACATTGAATATAGTATTGAACAATTGGGAATGAGTTTCTCACCGCTACTGCATATCGTCTTATATGTGATGTTCATATACTTTGCCTTAAAAGATATTTGAACCATTAATGAGCTTATACTATAAAATATAAAAAGTTAAATTCTGCGAAGGAAAAACTAGCCGCGTTCATAATTGGCAGAGAGTGTTTCATATACCAGAACTGTATGAACGACTTCGATTTGGGAGGCGTCCAATGGGTGGTTCCACCCTCATGAAAACATAAAAAAATCGATTTTTGTATGAAGGAAAAAAATTGCCGCGTTTATATTTCTAAGAGAGTGTTTTATATACCAGAAGAGTACACTGTATGAACGACTTCGATTTGGGAGGCGTCCAATGGGTGGTTCCACTTTCATGAAAACTTAAAAAAATCGATTTTTGTATGAAGGAAAAAAATTGCCGCGTTTATATTTCTAAGAGAGTGTTTTATATACCAGTAGAGTACACTGTATAAACGACTTCGATTTGGGAGGCGTCCAAGGGGTGGTTCCAACCTCATGAAAACTTAAAAAAATCGATTTTTGTATGAAGGAAAAAAATTGCCGCGTTTATATTTCTAAGAGAGTGTTTTATATACCAGTAGAGTACACTGTATGAATGTATGAACGACTTTGATTTGGGAGGCGTCCAAGGGGTGGTTCCACCCTCATGAAAACTTAAAAAAATCGATTTTTGTATGAAGGAAAAAAATAGCCGCGCTTATATTTCTTAGAGATTGTTTTATATATCAGAATATGAACGACTTCGATTTGTGACCCTCATGAAATCTTAAAAAATCGATTTTTCTGTGAAGGAAAAAAATAGCCGCGTTTATATTTCTCAGAGAGGGTTTCATATACCACACATATACGTACACTGTACGAATGACTTTGATTTGGGAGGCGTCCAAGGGGTGGTTCCACCCTCATGAAGTCTTGAAAAATCTATTTTTCTTGAAGGAAAAAATGACCGCGTTTATATTTCCTAAAGAGGGTTTTATATACAAGAAGACTACTCTGTATGATTGACTTCGATTTGGGAAGCGCCCAAGGGGTGGTTCCATCCTCATGAATTTTATTTTAGATTATGAGGGTTGAACTACCCCTTGGACGCCTCCCAAATGAAATTCGTTCATACAGTGTACTCTTCTGATATATTAAACACTCTCTAAGAAATATAAACGCGGTTATTTTTTTCCTTCACAGAAAAATCGATTTTTTAAGATTTTATGAGGGTCACAAATCGAAGTCGTTCATATTCTGGTATATGCAACCCTCTCTGAGAAATATAAACGCGGCTATTTTGATTTGGGAGGCGTCCAAGGGGTGGTTCCACCCTCATGAAGTCTTGAAAAATCTATTTTTCTGTGAAGGAAAAAAATGACCGCGTTTATATTTCCTAAAGAGGGTTTTATATACAAGAAGACTACTCTGTATGATTGACTTCGATTTGGGAAGCGTCCAAGGGGTGGTTCCATCCTCATGATTTTTTTTTAGATTATGAGGGTTGAACTACCCCTTGGACGCCTCCCAAATGAAAGTCGTTCATACAGTGTACTCTTCTGATATATAAAACACTCTCTAAGAAATATAAACGCGGTTATTTTTTTCCTTCACAGAAAAATCGATTTTTTAAGATTTTATGAGGGTGGAACCACCCCTTGGACGCCTCCCAAATCGAAGTCATCTATACAGTGTACTCTCCTGGTATATGAAACCCTCTCTGAGAAATATAAACGCGGCTATTTTTTTCCTTCAAGAAAAATCGATTTTTTAGGATTTTATGAGGGTGGAACCACCCCTTGGACGCCTCCCAAATCGAAGTCATCTATACAGTGTACTCTCCTGGTATATGAAACCCTCTCTGAGAAATATAAACGCGGCTATTTTTTTCCTTCAGAGAAAAATCGATTTTTCAAGATTTCATGAGGGTGGAACCACCCCTTGGACGCCTCCCAAATCGAAGTCGTCCATACAGTGTACTCTTCTGGTATATAAAACACTCTCTTAGAAATATAAACGCGGCTATTTTTTTCCTTGGACGCCTCCCAAATCGAAGTCGTGCATACAGTGTACTCTCCTGGTATAGTTATTCTAATCCCAATTGGAACGGCAATAAAATAAGAGCACTACGAGGAGTGTTCATATGCACTGCCCGGCAAATGGGAAATTTATATACTACCAGTGTTTTTACTTTCAATGCGTTCCTGGTACAATAATACAGAAGTTCTCGCGCGTGTCTCTAGTTGCCCAGATTATTAGTAAAGGCGCTATCAAATATATTTGAGTAATGAAAGCTCGGCTAGCTGGATTGGACATATGTTATCTCCAGCTGCATAATATCCTCATTTCACAATATTCCTTAATCATTGCCGTGCCGTGAGGTTAGGAATTATCCATTGAAAATAATTTTATCATTATGGCTTTCTGGAGACCTTTCGAAACAAATAATAAAATCCAGTTGAGATAACATGTGTCTACTTTTACATGGGGTGATCAATTGCTATGATTGTAAGAATAAGTAACTGAAGAAATACCTCTGAAAAATAATATTTGAATGCCTATGTCAATGCGGCGAGTGCAAAGAGAATTCCTTCTCGAAACTTTTTATGTCGTTCCAATTGGGATTAGAAAGACTATATATGAAACACTCTCTCAGAAATATAAACGCGGCTATTTTTTTCCTTGGACGCCTCCCAAATGAAAGTCGTTCATACAGTGTACTCTTCTGATATATAAAACACTCTCTAAGAAATATAAACGCGGTTATTTTTTTCCTTCACAGAAAAATCGATTTTTTAAGATTTTATGAGGGTGGAACCACCCCTTGGACGCCTCCCAAATCGAAGTCGTTCAGACAGTGTAGTCTTCTGGTATATAAAACCCTCTCTGAAAAATATAAATGCGGCTATTTTTTTCCTTCACAGAAAACTCGATTTTTTAAGATTTCATGAGGGTGGAACCACCCCTTGGACGCCTCCCAAATCAAAGTCGTTCATACAGTGTACTCTTCTGGTATATAAAACACTCTCTGCCAATTATGAACGCGGCTATTTTTTTCCTTCGCAGAAAAAAAACTTTTTTTCTTTTAATATTTTAGAGTATAAGCTCATTAATGGTTCAAATATCTTTTAAGGCAAAGTATATGAACATCACATATAAGACGATATGCGGTAGCGGTGAGAAACTCATTCCCAATTGTTCAATACTATATTCAATGTATTTCATTTATAACCGCCGCCACTGGTCGTTTGGCTGCTGGGGAGAAAATGGCTGCTGCAAAGTGGCTGCTAACTTCACACTGGTCAAACCCCGTCACTAATTGTTGATTTTTATCCTTCCCCAAATCCTGTTGAATACAAAGAGCCATTCTCTTTATGAAAGGCTTCTTAACATTTAATAACATTTGAGGCGTCACTCTTCGAAAAGCAGCCCTTATTCTCTCCTTCATATTTTCCAGTGTGGTTGGAGGAGTGTCGTGAACCTCATTCTTCAAGTATCTCCATAGGAAAAAATCGAGGCAAGTCAAATCTGGTGATCTCGCTGGCCAATTTTGTGGTCCTTCCCCACCAATCCATTTATTCGGAAAGCACATATTCAAAAACTGTCTGACACTGAATTTGAAATGTGCCGGAGCACCATCCAATTGTAACCACATCCGTTGTCTGATATTTAGCGGCACATTCTCCAGAAGCTCAGGCAGATCATCTCGTAAAAATTGTAAAAAAAATTGACCATTCAAGTTTCCATAAAAAAAGTATGGTCCTATAACTTGTGTACCTATAATTCCTCGCCACACGTTAACAGACCATTTATTCTGGTGATCCAGAGTGCGGAAAAAATGAGGGATCATATCACTATTATAATGGTGTCTGTTCACTAAGCCATTGTTATGAAAAGTAGATTCATCAGAAAATAAAATGGAATCCTAAAAATGTTTATCCTCACTAAACTTGTCCAGAACCCAAAGACAAAACTCGATTCGTCGATGGAAGTCTATTTCATATAATTCCTGGTGCATCTGAATATGGTACTGGTGAAATTTGTATTTTTTTAAGAGCCTAGAAATGCTCCGTCTGCTTATCCCTGTATCTTTCTCGATCTTACGTTGACTCGTATGAGGGTTTTCTATGATTGATCCCATAATAAGAAATTCATTTTCCTCATTTTTAATGATAGGTTTTGGTCTATTTGCCTTTTTAGAAGCTACACTTCCAGTCCTACGAAATTGATGTAGCAATCGTTTGAACACCGTTTGGATGATTCCGGTCTGGATATTTTTGGGCATTCACCCTCGACGCCAAAAGGCAATTCTCTAAACACTCACCAATCTCTAAAATTATATCTATCCGCTCTTGAATGGGATAAGTTTTCATTCTCGACGCTAATAATTCAGTGAATGTTTTGAATAACGTAAAACACAATAACTGTCAATAAGAATTATTTCAACAAGTTGAATAAATGTCGTTTCAAAGCTATCTTGATTCAAAGAATGCATTGAAATAAGAACTACTATTTGAAAAAGCCAATATCTGAAAAATTATTTAGGTTAAGTATAGGGAACCCCCATATGAAATGAAAGATAATTAAATTTTATATTGTTCAGACCAAAAAAATACAGGGTGTTCCATTTGAAATAACAAAGTTATGTTATATATATATATATATATATATATATATATATATATATATATATATATATATAGGGGAATGAATTTTATTTGGGAAGCAGTCAGGTATGTTCGATTCAATGAATGTTTTGTTTTTTCTCGTTTCATGTTTTTATCTTTATAAGATTTTCAATTATACTTACTAACATGAAAATATTAAAAATTAGTCGTAAAGAGTGACATTAGAAGTTTCTTTCATGAAGGAAGAATTTTTAGACAGGTTCAATTGACTTTTTACAAATTGTCAAAATATATATACAGATGGAAAAAAAATATTAAAGAAGATTATTATTTGAATTCAGTTCATTTTGTTTGTGAAAAATATAAGTATAAATAGAGCTCAGATCATCAATATCTGTTCGTTTATTAATGATATTGTCTTTATTTTTGTTAATATGAACCATTTCTAAAAAAAGTCTTTTAGATAAGATACTTTCAAAATCAAAAATTTCTGAATTATTATAATCGATACGATGATCTTCGTCAATAGAATGACTGGATAGTGCACAAGATCTTTTAAACCTTCTACAATCACTTTTGTGGCCTGTGATTCTATCTTTTAATAATTGTTTTGTCTAAACTGGCAAGTAAAGAATCTAATCTTATATCTTTACTTGCCAGTTTAGAAGATATTATCCACGAATTCAATGATGACCAACGAAATTTGTACAGAGCTCAGTTCACTAATATCATTACCAATTTCATCAACAATAACCAAGGAACCAATGACCAATTGACTAGAATTTTTGAAAAATCTAAAATTTTCTTGAAAGAACACCCAGAAATTTGCTTAGTAAATAGTGACAAAGGTAATGTAACTGTTATCATGTATAAACAAGATTATAAAGATAAAAGTGAATTATTATTAAACGATGAAAAATACTATAAAGAGTTGAAAAGAGACCCTACTTCAACTATTCAACAAAAAGCTAATAAAATAGTAAGTTCTTTGAAAACCAAAAGAATAATAGATGAAATAACTGCAAAAAACTTAACAATTAAGAATGCTGTAGCATTTATACGCTTCCTAAAATCCATAAACCTGTATTATCAATGAGACCAATTACATCTTCAATTAATTCTCCAAACAGTAAAATAACCAAATATATCACCAAAATTTTGACAGATTCTCATGATACTGACAATCCCTACTATGTTGAAGATTCTTCCAATTTCAGTGAATTCATCAATAATATCACTTTACCTGAAAGTTATATTATCATAAGTTTAGATGTAGTATCACTTTTTACTAATTTACCACTCAATTTAGTTAAAAAAAGCATTGAAAATAAATGGAATATTATTTCTAATTACTGTCCTTTTGATAAAAAAACTTTCATGGATGTTATGGATTTTATATTTGATTCAACCTACATGATATTTGATGAGAAGTTCTATAAACAAATTTTTGGTACTCCTATGGGTTCTAGTATTTCACCAATTTTATCCAGTTTTGTACTAGATGATCTTCTTGATGACTGTTGAAAAAGAATAAACTTCGAGATCCCCTTTATAAAAAGGTATGTTGATGATCTCATACTTTCTGTTCCTCAACATAAAATTGAAGAGATTCTCAATATTTTTAATTCATATGATGATAACATTCAATTTACAGTAGAAAAAGAAAACAATAACTCAGTTCCATTCCTTGACATGAAACTAATTAGAACAGAAGATAACAAATTGATCACAAGGTGGTATAGAAAATCCATCAATAGTAATAGACTAATAAATTACCATTCATATCACCCAAACAATATTAAAATTAATGTTATCACTAATATGAAAACAAGAGTAGAGAAATTAACCCATCCCTCTTTGAGAATAGAGTGTTTGAATGAACTAAAAATCATATCTAAATATACAATTAATAATATATTAAAATTCCCCAATTAAAAAAAAAAAATAACTTATAAAAGTTTACCTCATATTCAAAATCTGACTCCCAAATTAATTAAAGTCCTCAATAACAATGATATAAAAATAGCAAAAACTAATATAAAAACAATTTCCAACTCCATACTAAATTGAGAACACCAGTTTCAAAGGAATTCCAATCAAATATTATTTAAAAGATACCATGCATTGATTGTCATAAAGTTCACATTGGTCAAACAAAACAATTATTAAAAGATAGAATCACAGGCCACAAAAGTGATTGTAGAAGGTTTAAAAGATCTTGTGCACTATCCAGTCATTCTATTGACGAAGATCATCGTATCGATTATAATAATTCAGAAATTTTAGATTTTGAAAGTATCTTATCTAAAAGACTTTTTTTAGAAATGGTTCATATTAACAAAAATAAAGACAATATCATTAATAAACGAACAGATATTGATGATCTGAGCTCTATTTATACTTATATTTTTCACAAACAAAATGAACTGAATTCAAATAATAATCTTCTTTAATATTTTTTTTCCATCTGTATATATATTTTGACAATTTGTAAAAAGTCAATTGAACCTGTCTAAAAATTCTTCCTTCATGAAAGAAACTTCTAATGTCACTCTTTACGACTAATTTTTAATATTTTCATGTTAGTAAGTATAGTTGTTAATAATATTATTCTGTTATTAATCACTCATATTGTAGAGAAGTCTTGATAAAGATAATAAACATTATCGAAAGCTTGACTGAAAAAACGAAGAACATTCATTGAATCGAACATACCTGACTGCTTCCCAAATAAAATTCATTTCCCGTGATATTTCACAGTCAATAAATATTCATACCTATATATATATATATATATATATATATATATATATATATATATATATATATATATACATATATATATATATATATATATATATATGAAATTGCGAAAAAATATCTAATCGGGAAAGTTGTTTCTCATACAAAAAACAGCTGCTAGAATAAGTTGCTGTCATAATTAAATAGTTTATATATAGAAAGCGCAGTCACGAACTATTTCGCCACTCTTGCCGAAATTTATAGTATCTTCTTTTTTAACGAAGGATCGGCCTTCTTTGAGAAAACCATTCGGTTTTGGAGATTTGGCTTCCTTGAAATGATGAATAAAAATGTTTATTAACTTAAACTATAACATATACAACCTAATAAACGATAATTTTTTTTCAACGTTAATATTGGAACCTTAAAAATAGTGTAATATCCAGCAAATATACCTAATTATACTAAAATTGCCTGTTAATTTTTCCGTCAATATTTTCTATCAATTGAATTTGCCTTGACACATCTTCCATGTCTTTGGTCTTTCAATTAGGGTACCCATATACAATCCACATCCCAAGAAGTCGTCGATATCACCTCCATACCGAGTTCCATATTCGTAGCATTTGCATATTGGAATATGTTTTCTGGGCGTAATTTCCAGTTCCGCTTGTCTCATTCGCCTTTGATTATCCAGTTGTGCCATTTTGCAAATTGGTTTTCACAAGTTCTAAGGGTTGTACAATTGGAATTAATCTCATTTTCTTGTAATTGCGCATAATACCCAGGAAAGAATGTCGAGAATAGATCACAAAATAATGTTTCATTGGAATTATTATATATGTGGCGCCCGCACTGGTCTGAGTTGTAACGATACCGTGAGCGGACAAGATGAGTTGCCACACTTCCTTGCAAAAATCTCACTCGGAAGGAAACCTGAGAGGCTGAGTTACCTTCCACACTTGTATGTTCATTGGAGTGAATTTCAATTCGTACTAACCTTTTGGGTAGGTACTTCTAAAGAAAACTCCATTGATTTTCAACTTATAATGTAGATGATAAGTCGTCGAAACATATATACGAATCGCCAATACACCTCTAATTGTTATAATATTGTCGAATTTTGATGGTGGACTGTATCGGACTATTCGATGACTTGCTAATGTGTGTTGAAATTATCAAAAACTTATTGTACTGAGTTTTGAAAAACTCTGTTTAATAAGCCACAAATGTAGAATGTACCTATCTATGTATGATTATATGTTCTCTGGATATAAAAACACACTCCTACAATGTTTGTTGTATTCCTGATGAATGGCTACATTCTCCAAAACTGTATCTACCTTGGCAAACCAGATCAGTTTCGGCTTATACAGATCATCTGTACCAGATCAACTTTTTTGCAATTCAAAATCTCATTCAATTTTTGACTGTATACAGTTTTTATTGTTTTCAATCTGGTCTTCAGCATGGTCAAATCCGTGTTTTCAAAACCATCTATTTCTTTTATTTCTTGTAAAAGACGGTCAAAAGCAGTATTTCTCTTGATTGATATGATCATTTTGTCTTATATCCCATAATACTTCATACTTTTCATAAATATTTGAAAACATTATTGTTTGATCACTGTTCCACTTCATTTTTCCCAATTTTCTTCTGCCACTTGGCAAGCGTATGGGATTACACGCAAATAGTTACACGCCTGGAGAGGAAAGTTGGCCACTAAACTAGCCGCCTCCTCAATTTCGCTTGCTACTTATCGGCAAATAGAAAATCGCACTCTATTTTCGTTTACAACTGGCAAGTTAACTGTCGGCAAGTACTTTCCGCCAGTAAACTTTCCAATTGTAAACGAGCCTTGATCTGAATACACTGTTCATAACTCTTCCGCTTTTATAACTAGATTACGCATTGGAATGGTTGAATCAGTCAAGATTCATCAATGTAATGGATCAATGCTGGCTTTGCTCTATATTGCTCTATTATCATTATTTAAACTTCTGTTTTCCGGATATGTCCTGATTATTTGAATACCCCACAAGAGGTTATCTTGAACGATGGATGATAGTGACTAAAGTTTATATATATATATTGTAACGAACCTAGGCCGGACCTGTCACCTCACGCGTTGCCATCGACAACGATGATGTCATCCCCGGAGATATTCGAGAACAATCCAGTCGCGCTGCCGCGGAAAACAACGGTCAATATTGGAAATAACTGGAACATGCTGTTCGCCAACCGCCAGAATTGGAAACATCGAGAATTCTGTAACGGAGATAAATAGGCAGCCCTCAAGAGGCAGTCTCAGTCTCAGCAGCCGATAACGTCGAGCGATACAGTGGCGTAGTTAGTAATATGAATTAGTTGTAAATTTAAGTGTGAAATAAATTAGTAAAACCAAGCTAAGTTTATTTACGTTACAATATATATATATATATATATACTAATATTATAAAGAGGTGAAATTTGTTTGTTTATATGTAGGGGGTAGGTAATCTCTGGAACATCTGAATCGATTTCGAAAAAAAATTCACTAACAAGAAGCTTAACTATCCCCGAGTAATAAAGGCATTTAGTTCGAAATCTCAATATTTGTAAATTAGGTCGGAAGAAAAAGCGCTGTTTGGCTACTTTATCAGCTTGCGCTACCAAAACTACTAAACCGATTTCGATGAAACTTTTTGTGTTTGAAAGCTTATGATTAGACTTAAAAACTGTATGCATTTAGCTCGCTACGATGACGAGAACCGGAGATATAACAATAAAACCAATTTTTTTCACAACCAATTGCAACCAATATGAGGTGAGTTCCCATTTCAAATATATCTTCATGTTGTTGTCCTAAAATATATATATTTATATATATATATATATATATATATATATATATATATATATATATATATAGATATATATATAGAGAGAGAGAGAGAGAGAGTGATGAAGGGATAACGAGAAACGGGGTAACGGGATAACGCGATAACAGGAAACGGGGTAACGGGATAACAAAAAACGGGATAGCGGGAAACGGAATAACGGATAACGGGATAACGAGAATCGGGATAATGGGAAGCGGGCAAAGCACAGGCAAAAGCTGAATGGAACAACACAAAGAAAATCATAGGAATAAATACAAAGTCGCGGGCACCGAATACTTTGTCATATGTGTTCATACTGCGACCTCAAACAACAAAACACCTTGAACAATACGATGAGCTGAAATATTTTGACCATTGAATAATGCAAATGCGAAATGTTCTTGGTCGCATAATTGAAATTCTAGAATATAAACTAGTTGAGGCAAAATTCATATAATGGTCAGCTGATTGAAGAAATGATTTAAAAAAGGTTAATCAGAATAAATACAGCACTATTCCTTGCAGCGTCAATACATACGGGAGTTATTCTTTGTTTAGTATAAATGAAATAATCCAGTCAGACTCTGGTCACCAAGCTCTAAACCATTCAAAACGGCACATGGAATTTCATAGACGATATTTGATTTGAATTGGTTCGAAAGAGTCGTTTTTAATTTAGAATTCAGATATAAATTTTTATTTATTTTTTTTATAACATCAATTCTTGAATATGAGGTGAACTTTTGAGTATATTTTCCGTCATCATTAGTTGAATTGGATATTCGAAGTATATTGTATGAGGGGGTACCCATCATTAAATAAATAGCTGGGTCATATGTGAACATACCTTTCAAACAAACTTTGGGAGTGCCAGAGAAAAAGTTCATAGAGTACAAGGAATTCCATCTGATTTTTCTCCAGTAAATCTATTGAGTAAAAATCAATATTATCACAGAAAAGTTTTTATCGCAACTACAAACATCATCCATATTCCTCTGACATGTTTAATCTGTCATTTGCGTTGCTCCCAGTAGGTAGATTATTAGAGTTGGTTCAAAATCTCGTGTCATGTGTCCTTGAATGCGCAGATGACCAAAACATTTTTTTTTTTTTTTTTAATGGCTTTGACATTTCGTCATTCGGCCAGTCACAAGTTGAGTATTTTTATGTATCATTTCATAGTGTTCTGGGTAGGCCTTGTTACTAACTCCATACGCCACCTAGGAGCAGCACTGTTAATTTGAACGCAACAGCGAATCGTCGAGGACCATCCTCGGCCCGGCTACGAAATTTAACATTTAATTCTCTCAAATTAAATAGAAAAATTTCTGCCCTGGCCGAGAATCGAACTCACGACCTTTCGATCATGAGTCGGACGCTAACCCACCGCGCCAATCCCCCCTGACCAAAACATATTGGATGAGAAATCTAATATACCGATTAAAAACATCCAGAATCACACGAAATTTACACAGGTGGTTATAATTATTGTTTCATTTTCATTAGATATTTGTTTAATAAATAGTCTTTTGCAAGATTCTACCAGTGAATTTCACACCTCTCACCTCACAGCTATTGATTGAGAGATCAATGTTTTCAGGATGTGCTGATTTAGGGATTTATTCTGTCGCTTTTGCCACGCCTTCGCGCATGTCAAATGCCATGAGGTTTTGAAATACCTTTATACAGGAAACTTTTGTCTTCCTCTTCTAACATCAAATTTGTTGAAGCCTTATACTTAATTTTAGGTCATGAATATGGAGAAAGGACTTTGTCTATTGGGCGAAATGCCTTGATATCCTAGTTTTCAACTTCTAAATCAATTTCATAATTTTTACTATATTGGCTAATCTGTCGTAAATATAGCGTTGAATTTACCTTCGCCACATGGGGCGCCGACTTATTCGGAGGCCGCAATGACGTAAATTTTACCTAAAATGTTCGTTGAGTTGCAGTTCATAGTAGAAAAGGAAACTGATAACTCCGTTCCAGTTCTAAGATTTAACTCGAATATCAAATTAACAAATGATGACATGGAAAAGCAAATATACTACAAAAATTTGCCTCATATTCAAGAATTGACTGCAAAATTAGTTAGACTGGCATTGATGTACAAAATAAACTATGAAATATAAATTCATGAAATCAATGAACGCTCTCGAAATTGTAATTTAGGTATAATTATTTCAGGGTCATATGGTACATTTAAAACGTCACCCCCAAAGAATACATTATTCGGAATGTCATAAATTATTCGTTTTTATCGCTTAGTGAGGTCAATGCAATTAGGTTTCATATGAGGAACATTCGGTGAATTGAAATATATGTCAGAATGAAAATAATACAAAATGCATTAACATTCATAGCATAACCCCTATCCTTTTATAGTCTTTGCAGGTAGTTCGATACTAATCGAGTGGATTCCAAACTATCTTCGATGTTGGGGAAGTACGTAGGAGAATTAGCCCGGTGAAGTGACATGTTGGGGTCTGAACAGAACGGTCTGAGCGTGGGACGAAACGCCCTCTCTTGGATATTGGGTCACGCGGATGTCTGGTATTTGCTACTCAAGTGTGCTACTTTTGTTAGCAAAAAACATGCACAGTTTCCCCATAATACCGTCTCTATTCTGGAAACTCTGCTGATGCCCGACGAAGGGACAGAAGAAGAAGAAGAAGAAGAAGAGGGAAATAGGGAGGAATTGGGCGACCAATTCTCTGATATCTTCAGGCAAGGTAAATTCCTTTTCTGGCAAATATCTGCTTCTTCATTCAAGACTTTTATTTCCATTTTTGACTCCGATACTGTGGTGCGAATTGCTTAAATCGGTAGCTCCCTTTTTGTCTTCGGTATTCCTCTACTCAACCTTTTTCGGGTATTACTATATTTGTGTGTGAATTTTTGACCAATGTGAAGTTGGCTGCCAACATTTCCGGACCATACCGATTGATCATTGGCGCACGTGAAACAATGTATCCATTAGTTCTAGCTGCTAACAAATAGTTTTACGAATGTTGCCGCGAATATTAAAGAAGAAAATCCATATAAACGTGTTTTTTATTGAAAATGTTTTTTTTCCAAACAAATTAATTCAATTTATTTCACATAAAACTGCCGTATTGATATATGGTTGAAAAGCAAAATAATTCTTGCGAATGGGTCCAGTGACTTATACAGGGAGAATCAGCATTTTTCGACTTTGTTTTTCACATTTCGCATCAGACTTCCGTAATGAAATATGGTAGGATATCTTACATTTTACGCCTAGTACCGTGTAATGCAGAATAATTCCTGGCAAATGGGTCCAGCGACTCGTACAGGGTGAATTTTTTTTTTTTCGAATAAAGCTGATATTTCCTGTGCAAGTCGCTGATCCCATTTGGAAGGAATAATTTTGTTATTACACGGTTCTAGGCTTGAAATGTAGGGTATCCTACCATACTTCATTACGGAAGTCTAATGCAAAATGAGAAAAATAAAATTTTTTTTGAAAAAAGCTGATTCACCTTGTACAAGTCGCTGAACACATTTGGAAGTAATTATTTTGATATCACACTGTTCTAGGCGTAAAATTTAATTTTTACATTTTTCGAAAAAAGCTGATTTACCCTGTACAAGTCGCTGGACCTATTTGGAAGTAATTATTTTGCTATCACACTGTTCTAGGCGTAAAATTCAAGTTATCCTAGCATATTTCATCACGGAAGTCTGATGCAAAATGTAAAAAATTATTTTTTTTGAAAAAAGCTGATTTACCCTGTACAAGTCTCTGGACCGATTTGGAAGTAATTGTTTTGCTATCACACTGTTCTAGGCGTAAAATGAAAGGTATCCTATCATATTTCATTACGGAAGTCTGATGCGAAATGTGAAAAAATAATCGAAAAAACCTGATTCACCCTGTACAAGACGCTGGACCCATTTGGAAGTAATTATTTAGCTATCATACTGTTCTAGGCGTAAAATGTAAAGTATCCTATCATATTTGATTACAAAATTCTGGTGCGAAATGTAAAAAAAAATTTTTTTCGAAAAAACTGATTCGCTCTTTACAAGTCGCTGGACCCACTTGGGAGTATTATTTTGCTATCACACTGTTCTAGGCGTAAAATTTAAGTTATGCTACCATATTTCATTACGGAAGTCTAATGCGAAATGTGAAAAAAAAAATCGAAAACACTGATTTACCCTGTTCAAGTCGCTGGACCCATTTGGAAGGAATTATTTTGATATTACACGGTTCAGGCGAAAAAAATTACGGAAGTTTGATTCGAAATGTGAAAAAAAAAGTCGAAAAAAGCTGATTTTCGTTGTATAAGCCAGTACTGGACCCATTCGCAAGAATTATTATGCTATCCAACAATATATCAGCACGGCAGTTTTATGTGAAATAAATGGAATTTATTTGTTTGGAAAAAAACATTTTCAATAAAAAACACGTTTATATGGATTTTCTTCTTTATTATTCGCGGCAATTCGTAAAACTATTTGTTAGCAGCTAGAACTAATGGATACATTGTTTCACGTGCGCTACTGATCAATCGGTAATGTTCGGAAATTTTGGAAGTCAGCTTTGTCAGCCAACTTCACATTGGTGAATTTTTGCTTTTGCAAAAACTGATAAAGCGGTGCTGAGATTGTTTTGGTCATCATTCGCGACTTTCATTATTCTGGAACAAAATACTGAATATAAACATACTCAGTTAGAAAAAAACCTTTTTAAAAAATCTTCCGGAAATATTAATAATAATATTTCCGGAACTCAGAAGGATGATTCAAATGAAATAAGTACGGAAATATATCAATTTTCTTCGATGGTATAGAAAACATTTCTCATTTCTCTTGGTCATGTCCTGGTAAAGCTAATGTGATTTTTGGGAGTAATAGTGGGTAAAAACTATCATAACTTTTTTGCACATGAGTTTTTGACTGAAAATTATAAAAAATTATAGTTCTTTATACAAAAAATAGACTTCCGTAGAGCCCGTCCTAGAGCCGTCCGTCCGCTTTCAAAGAAATTAGGTTAAAAGTTTTAATGCATTTTCAAAATGTTCCTTTCCAACAAATTTATCCACGGACATTTGAGAATACTACATTCGAAGTCAAACGCAACAAAACGACTCAAGGTTGTAGATTGGTTCGCTGCCAGACTAATCCGCTGATTACTGGCAGAAGGCAAATAATCTATGTTTTGTAGCTAAAATATTTTCACCCATCAACACGAAGGGATGAATCTGAAGCCCTAGAATCGATAAAATAAAATCAATATTACTAAAAATAGATACAATAAAATAAAACAAAAGGTAGATTAGTACAGCATGTTTTAGTTATTATTGTGAACATTGCTTGTTTACAGAAGAAAACGTAATGGGAATGTTGTTCTATTCGGGAATGTCAGATTGTCATATGTATCTGAGTTCTGAGGAACAGATATCATTTATATGTAAGGTACATGAATAGAGTTGAGAAAATCATGTCCTATAAGGAATCACGCACAAAAATAACATTTATTATCAACCACGCTGATTATTTAAGTTTTAATCACCGACAAGCATAAAAGAGACATTATGCCCCACTCTGCACAACTAAAATATTGATCTATAAATATGCAATTAGGAAATTAATCCATGGAAACCCACAACCTCATCAAGATATAATGTTTACTAGGATCTAGGATGCCAAGACCAGGTGCTAGCTAGACCTTCTACCTCAACTTTACAAAACATATAAATGCGTTGCGACCCCAAGAAACGTTGTTCATTTTTGTAATTAAAGTTAATTATCGCCATGCATCTGTTACCGTACAAATACTTATATATTATAATATTATATATTTGAATCCATGGAGTTCCTCTGTATTCATTGAAAATACAGTTCTTCTCAAAAAACCATCACGTGAATCTCAATATAACATCCATAACATTACCCTAATAAAAACAAACATGCTAACAACCTTTTGGGATCGCAACCGTTCACTAGGAAGTTGGAATTTGTCATCGTTATAATACGAGGGCGGAAATGGGGCAACAAATATTTTAGACGACGTATGACGTATCAAGAAATGTGATGAAAAGTCAAAAACAACAGAACTTTGGTGTCCTACTTCTCCTCCACTTCAATATATGAATTAAAATAATATAACTAATATATTATAATAGTTTAGCGATGCGAAAAAATATGAAGGGAAACTTAATAACAAATATGGACTAAAGAAAAAATTGGGACTTAAAATGAATATTCGACCAGAATAAAAAAATAAACAAGAAATTGGTTATCCCACCACCTACCTTCTGTAAAATTAAAAACAAAAATGATCCGTTAAGAAAAAACTCAAGAGAGAAATTAGACATAGGAACAAGGATTGGATGCATCTGAATCTTATCCAGTTTCATATATACATACTGAAGTAGTATGGAAAACTCATTGTGTGAGACTTCTGCTTTTTATCATTAATTCTTATTAGGAGAAACAATTAATTTTAGTTTAAAGGGGAATTGAAAAAATATCAGGATATATTTATAAAAAGCAATATAAAAATGTTCAAACTGTGAGAAGCACTCAAACTATCTTTTACGCCCAATAGTACGTGCTATTTCTTTCTCTAAGCTTGAAAACATATATACATGTTTCACTTCTGAACGTAGACACCTTCATTCGGCCGAATAAAATAAATAACCATGGCAACGTCAACTTTAACTTATTCAATACTTTTGAAGAAAAATATTTAGATATAAATAACTTTTCAAATAAAAAAAACATTTCTAAAGCATTTCCTGATATTATTTCTTTCACATGACCTTTTTTGCTCAATATTACGAAAGTCCACTGTTTTTATAAACTTGATAGTCATTGCATTAACTGAATAAAAACAAAAGTATATCCGATGCAGACACAAATGTGGATCATCTAGCTCGTCATATGAGATATTCAATATAAATATGAGTCTACTTCGATATTTGACAATTGATTGTCATAAACTCTCAAGGAGGCAAAATTATTATCTATACCATAACAATTATTACAAACTTGACATTTTTCTTCGGACTCACACAAGGCGAGTTTGGCTGAAAGTAAGTTCACGCTTGCCGAATGCAACTGTCATTTGTGAAAAATAGTTCAAAAGCAAAGAGAAAACTTTATGGTTTTCTCACAGGACTTCGCTTCAAAAAGAAATCTTGTAGTTCCAAATAATGCCCCTTCCAACAAATATATTATAGGATTTGAAGTACTTCTATATCAATTACGATACAACAGCACGCGCGATTGAGTCCAACGAGATTTCCACAGATATTGGCTATCTTATTTCTCTTTGAAGAATGGTTCAATATTGTTTATAAACTGTAAGTGATTTTCATGTTATTTGGCGATAAACGAAATTAAACTAGTTAATCTTGTAATTGTGGGGAAATGAAAAATGCAGGGAATAATGAAAAACTATTCCCTCAGTGTGCGATATACTTAATGGAGATATTTCATCGAATGAATTATCTCTAAAAAATCCTGTATAGATAGATGCCAAAAAAATGTAAACATCACGTAAAATATATATTAGATACCGGCTGGCAACAAGACTCGGTCCACGCTAATAGCTCCGAAATTTTAGAATTTGAAATATGCATACAAGACATAATTTCCAACTCACTGCGGTTTTGACGGCAAAGGCATCAAATTTAATTTTTTCAATGGAACACTGTGTATATTTTAACATTTCTAGAATCTACGAACAAAATTATCTTCAAAGAGATTGCTCAATTTTAATTTTTATCAGTAATAATATTCACACATTTTTTTTCAAACTAAGTAGGCTGCGACTGGAGTAAAATCATTCCAGCTACACTCTATTAATCACTTATCACTACAATAAATACATATCAAGCCTTTCGTGGACCAATAAAATTTGAACTGTTGGTTTTTCAACGAAAACTCTCAATTTCTCATGTCTTCCTGAACACAACGATATGCGACATGTCTGTTTGATTTCCATCTAACTAACTGAACAATTAAAAAAATAGTTATTTTTAATTGCCTATCTGGAATATATTTTTCGTTTTGCGCATTTAAATTAGAAACATAACAGGCGTAGAAACAAATACATGTCAAACGTCATGTCAATGGGAAAAATTAACTTCGTTTGACGTTTTATAAATAGTACAAGCATTATATTGTTTCTCCTAAAAAATACCTACCTACTCCTTCTTGTGAATAAATGCTGTTAATATACAACGAATGTCGAAAATATGTATTTATACTCAAGAAAATCCGAGAATACCAAGAAAGGCATATTTCCAGGGGAGGTTCGGTTTTAACGTGGGACTGCAATAATAGGAAATACAAAATGAAATGAACCACACACCTGATTTATTGAAAAATAATACGAATTCTCAACAAGACGGGACAGTGCCGCACGAGGGATTGGTAAATTTAGTTGAACTTATCTTCATTGATTTTGTACCCTTGGATTTTCATGTTATTTGGCGATAAACGAAATGAAACTAGTTAATCTTGTAATTGTGGGGAAATGAAAAATGCAGTGGATTATGAAAAACTATTCTCTCAGTGTGCGATATACTAGATGGAGATATTTCATCGAATGAATTTTCTCTAAAAAAATCCGCAAAAAATCCTGAATATAGAGAAACATTACAAAATATATACTGCTTTGTAGGAAACACTCCAATGATGGAGATTTTTTTTGTGGTGAATTCATGATTACCTATTTATCAAAAATTGTATTTCTACTTTCAGAGACTTTTTAAAGCTGAGATGAAATTTGAAATGCTAAAACTGCCTAGTTAGATGCCAAAAAAAGTTAAACATCAAAAAATATATATTAGATAACGATAAACTTATATTTATTGATTTTGTACCCTTGGATTTTTTCAAATATAGATCAGGATAAAATTATAGCATATCGTTCCAGTCGACCAGTACAAAATATAGCCATTATACGTTATGGATAATCAAGAAGTCAACTGGTCCACAACATTCTACAGGGGTCCAGTTGAATACTTGTTTATCCATTGCGTATATCTGTTATATTTTGTACTGGTCGACTGGAACGATATGCCGATAATTTCATTTAATATTTTAGCACTAAGTTTATTTTGATCGTAACCTTGTGCTTTTTTATTTGAAATAGTTTTTTATTATTCGATGGAAATCAAACTCTATATGTCGTTATTCTTGTTGAAAAGGGAAACATTCTCAATTAAATATTGATAGAAAGATTTTCCTGTGAATTGAGGAATCCACGATTAAAAGAAGTTATTTTTTGTGAATGTCTAACAGAAAACAACTACTTCCCCGGCTAAAGCCACGCTGGACATTGAACTACATCTGATAGATATTCTGAAAAGGCCCTAACTCAAAAGAAAAAATCTGAAATTGAAAATTTGCATTTTCATTCAGATAGTTATTTGATTTTCTATCCCAGTCTTAATTAAGACCTCATAAAGATGAATGAGGCAAAGAAGAATGTTTTCCAAAAGAGAGTACTCACCAGAAATCATTCGTAACATTGACGCAGGAGAGACATCGTTATTCTTATTCATTGTGGGGATGGTTCATAGAATTTCTATATAAAACATAGTAAAAAAATATATATTTTTTGAATTTATTGATAGGAATGAACATTTGGCAACGTATTCAGATATAATTTTGTTTATAATAAGCCTTTTTGATTGCACTATAACTATCACTGACAGATCCAAAGTGAAAAAATCCTTTTTATTTAGCATTTTTACGGATGTTCAGACCTGACGAGAGGGCGGGGAAGCCGGGACAAATTCCCGGGGCCCGGGCCACAAAGGGGGCCCGGAGCTCGCACCGCTAAGTTGTGCAAAGTATAACCATAAAGTATGTCTCACAACGTAACGGGCTATTCCGACTTCCGACTCTGTATACACAACGCCACGCAGCTCCGTGCGCAGCTCTCTCAGTCTTTGTTTTACTTGTTTTTATTTTTAACTAGCTGACCCGACAGACGTTGTCCTGTCCAAATTTTCTATATTCCCTAAAAAAAAATCTTGAAAACTCCCGTCCGCGTAGATTTTTTTCCTATTTTTTTGTGGTTTTATCTAGGTTAGGCCTTTGAATCTTCCCGCTTACCGTTATCCTGTTATCCCGTTTTTCCGTTTTCCCTGTATTCCGTTATCCTGTTATCGCGATATCCTGTTATGCCGTTTTTCCGTTATCCCATTATCCCGTTTTCTAGTTATTCCGTTATCCCGTTGTCCCGTTTTCCCGTTATACTATTTTTCCGTTATCCCGTTTTCCCATTATTTAGTTATTCCGTTATCGCTTTTTTCCGTTTTTTCCAGTTATCCCATTATGCGGTTATTCCGTTTTTCCATTACCCCATTATCCCGTTACCCCATTTTCCCGTTTTCTCGTTACCCCGTTATCCCGTTTTCCCATCTTTCCCGTTATTGATTTTTCCGAATTATTCCGTTTTCTGGTTATTCCATTCGTTTCCCCGTTATCCCGTTTTTCGTTCGTTATCTCTTTTTGCCGAAAAAAATCAGTCAAATCGGTCCAGCCGTTCTCAAGTTATGAGCTCATCAACACAAACAGACATTATTCATTTTTATTATATACTACTTTGACGTTTTATGTCACGTCACACGGGAACGCGGTCGAACGGGATAAAAAGTATCATATGTCCGTCTCCTGGTTCTAAGCTACCTCCCCACCAATTTTCAGCCAAATCGGTTAAGCCGTTCTTGAGTTATAAATAGTGTAACTAACACGACTTTCTTTTATATATATATATATATATATATA
The DNA here is from genome assembly GCA_018342105.1 of Gonioctena quinquepunctata. Lineage (NCBI taxonomy): Eukaryota > Metazoa > Arthropoda > Insecta > Coleoptera > Chrysomelidae > Gonioctena > Gonioctena quinquepunctata. The sequence goes on from JAFIRS010000184.1 coordinate 931,399, forward strand.
TATATATATATATATAGATATAATACATATTTATTTTGATTCTCAAGCATTTTCATTTAATGATCAGATCATTAAGCCCTCTTTTTTTTTAAATCAGGAGTAGTATGGGTAAGTAAAAGGTTTACAATGATTATTTAAAACGGTCAATATTTAAGAGGGCCCGAAACATATATCTATCCCGGGGCCCGCACTAGCTCGCGGGCCCGAAACATATAGCTATCCCGGGGCCCGCACTAGCTCTCGGCGGCCCTGCGGATGTTACATGCAAAATTAAAAGGAAAAAAGCCCTGTGTAACTTAATGACCGTGAAAATAATTCTTGCAATGTTACTCTCAACCCATATCAAAGAATTATGGAATTTTTGTTTCCATCAGTGGTGTACATTTGGTTTTGAGTGAAAATAATATTGTGTATTTGTATTGTTAATCATCATTGATTTACACTATTTACGATTTCACTCATACAACCTACTCCTTCTTGTGTATATTCACCCAAACAAAGTGGTGGTGGGACTGAAAGAATAGAATGTTCCTGTTACAATGAAAATTACCCTTATGTCTCCATCTTCAAGATAAGCCAGTATATTTTTAAGAATCTGGGATTCATGGTAATAAAATACTGAACTAATTATTAATAATTTATACTTCACAAAACAATTAATCCTGACTACTGAGTAAATTCACCTCTAAAATATACCGCTTACTTCACTGGACTGTATTCTGTCTTAAACTTCACTTGAGTAACTTTCGCTCGCTGTCCTTCATGAGATCATTAGCACTTAGAGTATTTGCGACGGTCGCTTCTCCATCCATTCGACGTCAACCAGGCGTGTAACGAACATGCAGTGGCGTAGTGTATTAATTTTTGTAACAATATTTACATGCCCCAGAACAGCGTTGAGGCAATGCTGAATATTACGCACTTGAACTTATGTGTAATGTTCTGAGAGAAGCAGCAATCAAATTTGAAAGCTAGGAATCTAATGGTACATTTGCATTTTTGCAAAAGAAGGGGGTGAACACTCAGCTAGTTTGGAACACTTCTGTGGAGAGTTTTGACGAAAGGAATTTGATCAAACTATATCCCTTACTTAAAAACCTATTTAAAAGGCAACCATTTGATTTCTGTCTTGAAAAAATAATTTGCAAAAATAAATATTTCTTGAATAGAGGAGTGTAAATCTCCAGCCACAGCAGAGTACCAATATTTTATGTATATATTACAGTTACATATTTGATTTTTAAGAAAAACCTAACAAGGGACATCAAACTCCTATAATAGATCTGTTGCCCCCTTTGTTTGGTCTTATTGAAAGCCGGATTGCTCATGAAAAATTGCTTCAAAATATAAAATTATTCTCTTTTTTAATTTAATTGGTTTGAAAAATAATGAAAAGTCCTCCTGTATTTTAGGTTCTATTGGGATTTTTTCTAAAATAATGACACGACCTATAGGTTGTGAAGTGGATATGGCATGTTACTATTTAAGAAATATCAGTTAATCAAGAGTAACTTTTCGTTTTGAGGTAACGCTTTATTATTATTAGGAAAATATTTCAATTCGATGTTACATCGACGCCTTCCCGATAACTCTCACTGCCGTTTGTCAGTTTTTCATGGCCGACTTTGTTTAATTGATTCATAATGCATTTTTGAACGAATTTGTAATGAAATAATTTATGATTTGGAAATCCACTGGTACTACAAACTAAGATAAATTTTATACTAAGTAGCTGACCCGAAAGACGTTCTCTTGTCCAATTTTCTATATTCTCTAAAATTGTTTTCCTGAAAACTCTCGTTTGCGTAGAAAGAATTTGTTCTTTCCTATGTTTCTCTTTGTGTTGTACCACCTAGGTTATGCTTTTGACTCTGTCCACTTTCCGTTATCCCGTCATCCCGTTTTATTACATATATATATATATATATATATATATATATATAAAAAAGATTTTCTAAATTTCCCTCCATCACAATTACGTACAAGAATCAACTCACTGTCGATAATATTTTTTCTAAATTAAAAAACAAAGACCCCATATTAGAACAATCCAATGTAGTCTATTGCATTCCTTGTTCTCAATGTAATAAAAAATATATCGGACAAACTAAAAGAAAACTTAAAGATAGAATTTGCTCGCATAAAAGTGATATTAGGAACCTTAAAAAAAGTTGCACCCTAGCACAACACACCTTAGAAAAAGATCACAATCCCGATTATGATAATGTCAACATATTGGATCATGAATCCAATTTAAAAAAAAGAACTTTTTTGGAAATGTCTTACATATACAAAGAACCAAATTCAATGAATGCCAAAACTGATATCGATAACCTTAGTATAATTTATTCCTACTTATTGAGTCTCCCTCCACATTTAGATAGCATGCATTCAATACTCGTACCAGTTCAGTTAAGACGATGAATGTTCCACGCTGCAGACTTACGCAAAATCAAAAATTTATATCGTATCTTGGACCAAAACTTTACAATACTCTACCTGAATCATTGAAAGGCATGAGAAACAAACTCAAATTCAAGAGAGAGTTGAAAAAATTTGTTGATATTAATTATGATATGCTTCTACTGATACTCGAATAAGGAATAACCATTATTAGAGGTGCCTTCCAGAGCGCATCACAAACAGATCTCTCTCTCTCTCTCTCTCACTTCTTTTCTCTATCTCTTCCCTTCTTCACCCTGCAATATTAATATGTCTGGTTATATAGGATTAGAATCACTATTTTGTTTGGGGGCTACAATACAAGCTTGCTTAGTGTAGCCGTAACATTCAAACTTTGTTCTCCTAGGACTATGTAATCTTTATATTTATATGTATATTTTTTTCCCTCTTATGTTAGAAATGAATCTATATCTGTTTTATACCTGAATTGAATAAATTTACTTACTTACTTACTTACTATTAACCATTTTTCACAATCAGTTATACAATAATAATTTTTTCAAGTTGTCACCCTAATTTATGACTATTGGCCCAAATCATTAAATTGGCAACACTACCTTTCAAAGATGGTTGATACTTCAATTCCTCATATCAATCATTATTTTTATTAGACAGAAATTTCACTTGATCTTGTCAACATTGTGTCAAATGAATCTCTTCCCTTAATGTACAATCCATAAGTGTTTTTTACATCAATTTTTATTTATACATTGTACAGTAGTTGTATGTTCATCATTAATATGTGTTCCATGTATTTACAAGTTTTGCTCGAAGTTAACCTCACTTTCGTAAGTAATTTTTTTAAGAAAATGTTCAAATTCTCACACATTTTAATTTATCATTGTAGAGTTCCTGATGAAGAGTCAATAAAGTCTCGAAAGCTCGAATAGAAAAAAGAGTATACTCACTTCATCCCTACGACTGCATACCCAAAATAAAGATCCCTTTTTCATTATATATATATATATATATGTATATATGTATGTATATATGTATATATGTATGTATATATATATATATATATATATATATATATATATAAATTTCTTAAAATTTTCCAATTTTCGGTGAAACCAGGAGATTTAATTTTTTTGTTATAATATCAAAATAATTCTGATTAGCATCCCGATATCCCATATTTCAAATCTCCGTCTTCAAAACCATTGACAAAATCTGTGAGGAACCATAGCTCGTGATCACCTAACACCTAACAAAATCGATAACTTAATGTGATATATGCGATGGAAGCACTATTGCAGTTACTTATATATTTGCCATGCCAGAATTTAATTTTGAAATAAGTGACGTTACAAGTCTAAAGCTCTTTCGGGTTATCATAAAAAAATAATAAAATATATATATTTAAGCACCGTCAAAATATATCAAATTTTTAAACTACAAAAAATTGTATATTGTGGCCGCTTGATATAAACGTTCAAAATGTTCATTCTTGTAATACTTCTAATCTTTCTATAAATTCAGCATCCGTCTTTCAACATTCTGCTTTAAAAATTCATCTTTCAACAATAATCTTTCAAAATCCAACTCTCAAGACACAACTTCTAACATTCAAATTTAAAAATTCAACTTATAGCATTCAAATTTAAAAATTCAACTTATAGCATTTAACTTCCAACTTTCAACATTAAGCTTTCAACGTTTAACTTTCAATAATTAACTTTCAGCATACATTCAGCTACCAATATTCAGGTTTGAATATTCGACTATCAAAACTACCAAATTAAAACAATACCAAATAAAAAACCTGAGGGCCCGCACAATATCAATTTACAATACACAAATATCATCAGCTAAGAGCTGCCCAACAGCCAATGAATAATATAATTAAAAACTTTGTGAACTAAATTATAATATAAAAACTTTTTATCTGGAGCCATAGAAAAAATATGAATGTAGGTTCCTTGTCAGTCTTAACTAAAATGTTTTCTATAAATTGCTATAAAAGCCTAAATCGAGCCTGTATATCTGAGTAAATAAAATATTACAGGACAAAAAATTTCAGTTCGACCGGAAGAAGTTTAAACTGTAACGAACCTAGGCCGGACCTGTCGCCTCACACGTTGCCATCGACAGCGATGAGATCATCCCCGGAGATATTCGAGAACCATCCAGTCGCTCTTCCGCGGAAAACAACGGTCAATATTGGAAACAATTGGAACATGCCGTCGCCAACTGCCGGAATTCGAAAGATCGGGAATCCTGTGACGGAGATAAATAGGTAGCCCTCCAGATGTCACGAACAGTCTGAACGAGCCCATACGATCGAGCTATTCAATGGCGTAGTAATATAAATTAAGTTGTAGATTAAGTGTTAAATAAATTAATAAACCAAGTTAAGTTTATTTACGTTACAATTGGTGTCGGAAGTGAGATTTTGAAAATAAACAAGTGATCGTGGAGTGGATAGTCAGAAAAATAAATTGATAGACCTTTTTGTACGCCCAAAATAGACAGTGGCCCGGTTTTCGCGAAGTGGACAATTGTGCGTGGGAATATAAACTGATACACTGTTCGCGTGAAACAGAAAATAGACAGTGGCCCGGTTTTCGCGAAGTAGACAATTGTGCGTGGGAATATAAACTGATACACTCTTCGCGTGAAACAGACAATAGACTGGTGGCCCGTGGAAAAGAATTCGCGAAGTGAATTTTTAACAAACTGATAACTTTTCGTGTGAAACAGACTGATACCTCGTCAAAGACAAAATGTGTTCAAGAAAAGTGCGCCTTGCGGATTTGAAGGTAGCGGAATTGAAACAGGAATTGGAGGAAAGGGAACTGGAAACAACAGGTAAAAAGCAAGTACTCCAGGAAAGACTTGCAGAAGGACTTATACAAGAAGGTGAGGACCCCGAAACATTTTTATTCGAAGTTCCCGGAGGTGATTTAAGTTTGGTAATGAATAAACTGGAAGAAAATGCTAGAAATCTGGAAGAGAAGCTTGAAGAAAATTCTAGAAATCTGGGAGAGAAGCTTCAAGAAAATTCTATAAATCTGGAAGAGAAGCTTGAAGAAAATTCTAGAAATCTGGAAGAGAAGCTTCAAGAAAATTCTATAATCTGGAAGAGAAGCTTTCTAGAAATCTGAAGAGAAGCTTCGAGAAAATGCAAGAAGCCTGGAAGAGAAGTTCCTGGAAAACACAGAAGGCCTAAAAAAAGAATTGTGTGGTGTGGCTAATTTTCTAGAAGAAAGAATGGGAACCGTTGAGACAGAGATAGATAAAATTAGGGAGCAAATGAACACGGAGGTAGATAAAATGAAGGAAACGATCAGTAAGCTGGAAAAACGAATTAATAGTGCGCCCTCCACAGAGATGGTTAACGAAAATGCAATGCTGGACTTGAGTTTGAACTTGGATAAAGTTCAAGAGGGTATAAAAGATGTCAAGGTCATTTCTGAAATAGGGAAGCTTTCCATGAAGCCGCCTCAATTCGACGGAAAAACTCCATGGGAAAATTACCGCCGACAGTTTGAAGCAGCGGCCAAAGCAAATGGATGGAATGCAGGGGAAAGAGCTGTAGCACTAACACTTGCATTACGTGGAGAAGCGACGAATATTCTACAAACTCTCACCGCCCAAGAACAGGAGGACTATGATCAGCTGATTAAACATCTAGAATTACGATATGGCCACGCCCATTTGGAACACGTATACCATTCCCAGCTGAAAAATCGCTGTCAGAAATCGGGCGAATCCTTACAAGAATTTGAAACTGACATTGCACGCTTGGTTCGTCTCGCATATCCAGCCATACCGGAAAATGTAATGGAGCGATTAGCGGTTCAGGCATTCTTGGATGGACTCCGTGACCAAGGAACCAGACAAGCGTTGATATTAGCTCGTCCAACACATCTTGTAGACGCACTGGCACGAGCTTTGGAATTCGAAGCAGCAAAACAATGCTGCAAAACCCAAAGTAAAGTTCAAACGATTGAGGAAGACTCACCGGAGCCTGCTAACTTGGAAGCTGCCATAAGAAAAGTGATGAAGGAAGTGTTGCCTGAGAAAAGACAGATAAGATGCCGGAATTGGGGCAAAATTGGACATGTGCGTAGCAAATGTCCAACATTCATCGACTCCGATGCAGGAAAACTAAAAAGGGTCGACGAGAAGGGGCAATCGTCGGCATGTGTCCGGCAAGCCTCGGTTAACAACGCATATGTCGCTATCCTTCAACGACAGAACAAAGGTGTCTTCGTAGACGGTCTCATCAATAACGAGCCTTGCACCATGCTGCTAGATACAGGTGCGACTAGGACAATTCTCGGGCCTTCCTTTGCCAGAACACCGGAACGGATTGAACCGACAACTTGGAAGCTACGCACAGCAACAGGGACCGTACGTATATGGCGAGCTACCGATTGAAATAATTTTGGGCAGCACTAAAGTGAAACATCAGGCACTTGTAGCGGACATCGAAGACGATGCAATCATCGGAATGGACATCATGAATTCCAGAGGGTTTGAATTGGATTTCAAAGACGGCGTCCTACGTGTCAACGGAGAAGAGCTGGTGCTTCATGGGAGAAGTGAGGGGTTGATCCGTGTGTTATTGGCTGAAGATGTAAGCGTACCTGAGAGGGCTGAAACCATTCTGGAGGCTCGCCTGGACGGGAGTACGAGCAGTGGAAACGTGGTGATGTTCGAGCCCAAACTTCATGATGAGAAAATTGGACGAGGGATTGCACTAGGGAAGACCTTGTTGCGTGCTGACAAATTTGTGCCCGTAAGGGTCATGAATGTCAATTATTTTCCAGTGACCTTGAAGAAAGGAACAATATTGGGGCACTGCTCGCCAGTTTCCTCAGTGATCCGGAGTGTACGAGGTACGATTAGCCAACCCAACAACTTGCCCACAGAACTAGAAAAATTAGTTGCCATCTCTTCCAAAGATATAAAACCAGCTCAACAGCCCAAACTAAGAGATTTAGTTAAGAAGTACCAAGACATCTTCGATACCGGACAAGGAAAAGGAGGTCGAACTAATGTGGTCCAGCACAAGATTGATACTGGGGTGCCCGACCGATCCGGCAATCAGCAAGAAGACTTCCTCTTGCCAAGAAGGAAGAGGCTGACAAAATAGTCAGCGATATGGGAAAAGAAGGAGTTATCGAACCATCTGACAGTCCCTGGTCCTCTCCAGTCGTACTGGTGAAGAAAAAGGATGGATCGACACGCTTTTGTAGACTATCGCCAACTTAATAATGTCACGAAGAAGGACAGTTACCTCTCCCGAGAATAGATGACACCCTAGACACGTTGGCTGGTTCCACGATTTTCTGACCCTTGATCTGAAGAGTGGATACTGGCAAGTAGAACTGGCTCAGGAAGATCGAGAAAAGACACAAACAGTACTGAAGGGACTCTCATGGAACACGTGCCTAGTGTATCTCGACGACATAATTGCTTTACCATCGGCTCAGGATTGTGGCAGTTCACCGTTATGCCATTCGGGCTCTGTAATGCTCCCGCCACATTCGAAAGATTGATGGAAACAGTACTGAAGGGACTCTCATGGAACACGTGTCTAGTGTATCTCGACGACATAATTGTGGTCGGCAGATCGTTTGAGGACCACGTGAAAAACTTGGAGGAAGTATTCCTGCGACTGAGGAACTCCGGATTGAAACTGAGCCCTAAGAAATGCCATCTGTTCCAAAAGAAGTACGATACCTCGGCCACGTTGTCTCTGGGAAGGAGTAGCAGTGGACGACCAGAAGATCAAAGCTGTTAAGGATTGGCCCATCCCGAAAGACATTCACCAACTTCGAAGTTTCCTTGGTTTATGCACATACTATCGCCGATATGTGCTGGGATTCGCCAACATCGCTAAACCACTGACCAAGCTCACGGAAGGCCAAACAAAGTTCCAGTGGTCCGAAGAATGTCAAGACTCATTCAGGAAGCTGAAAGGAGCTTTGATCAACGCACCTATACTGAGCTATCCCCTACCCAAAGGGAAATTCATTTTGGATACGGACGCCAGCAACGTGGGACTTGGAGCTGTCCTATCTCAGATCCAGGAGGGACAGGAGAAGGTCATTGGTTATTTCAGCAAGACGCTTAGCAAACCAGAGCGCAATTACTGTGTCACCAGGCGAGAGCTGTTAGCTGTTGTAAAGGGAGTGGAACACTTCTACAAGTACGTGTATGGAAGAAGATTCCTGTTGAGAACTGACCATGCAGCTCTCAAATGGCTCTTACAGTTCAAAAATCCTGAGGGTCAAGTAGCACGTTGGATCGAGAGACTCCAAGAATTCGATTTCGAGATCGAACATCGAGCCGGAACTAGCCATAAGAATGCAGATGCCTTGTCGCGAAGACCATGTCCGGATGATTGCTCACATTGCCGACGAGCAGAAGAGAAAGAAGCAACACTTTGTAGAACCGCGGCAATGGATGACAACTGGAATGACAGCAAGATCCAGAAAGACCAAGAGAGACCCCGACCTTGGCTTAGTCGTCAGCTGGAAGAAGGGCAATCGAAGACCATCATGGCAGGAAGTCGCAGGTTACTCGCCGGCTGTTAAGTCCTATTGGGCACAATGGAACTCTCTTATTCTGGACAATGGAATCCTGAAACGTGTGTTGGAGGCCGAGATTGGTGGGGAAGACAGACGCCAAATAATTGTTCCCAGGAACAGAAGAGAGGAAGTGCTGCGGGAAATCCATGATGGAGTCGCCGGAGGACATCTGGGAGTGACGAAGACCCTGCAGAAAGTGAGGCAACGGTTTTACTGGGCCAATTGCCAAGCTGACGTCCAGGACTGGTGCAGGGAAGTGCGCTGTATGCGCTGCTAGCAATGGACCTCGAATACGACCCAAGGCCCCGATGCGTCAGTACAACGTAGGCAGCCCGTTCGAGAGAATCGCCATTGACATCGCCGGCCCGTTTCCCGTATCCGACCACGGGAATAAATACATCCTTGTGGCAATGGACTACTTCAGTAAGTGGGCGGAAGCCTATGCCCTGCCAACCAGGAAGCCATCACCGTCGCCGACGTCTTGGTGAAAGAGTGGATATGTCGATTCGGTATTCCAATGGAGCTGCACTCGGATCAAGGCAGAAATTTCGAATCCAACCTTTTCCAAGAAATATGTCTACTGCTGAACATCCGCAAGACAAGAACCACGGCCCTACATCCGCAGTCCGATGGAATGGTGGAACGGATGAACAGGACGATCAACCGCCACTTGTCCAAGGTTGTCTCTGACCATCAAAGAGACTGGGACCAGTATCTTCATTTGTTCCTGATGGCCTATCGATCCGCAGTACACGAGTCAACCGGTCAAACTCCTGCTAGTATTATAATGGGCCGAGAACTGCGACTGCCTTGTGACCTGAAGTTTGGGATACCGCCAGGACAAGACACTGCGGGAGAGGACTACGTCAGCAAACTTCGGCAGAGAATGGACGACATCCACGAACGAGTCCGGTTGAACATCCAGAGTGCCAGCGATAAAATGAAGAAGACCTATGACATCAAGGCCGACGCAGGAGGATTTAAGGTTGATGACCTGGTTTGGCTGTACAACCCCAAACGTCGTCGTGGACTATCACCAAAGTTGCGGAACTCGTGGGAAGGCCCGTATAAAATCGTGAAAAGGATAAACGACCTTGTGTACCGAATCCATAAGCCACCCGAGGGAAACCAAGGGTCGTCCATTTCAACAGGTTGGCCTTACGCTGGAAACCATGACCAAGTTCGCACCCTCAAGCCACCGGAGGATGATATGACGTTCGAGAAGTTTATGTCCTTGTATTCAAACGGGCAGAAAGTTCTACATGGGGTTACTAGAGAGGAGTCACGAGACCTTTCGAGGTGCCTGCTGACTACGCACTAGCGCACTGTGTGGCAGAAGATCTTCGAATGTCCAGGGGCATCGCCGTAGTGTTCTCCAAGAAATTTGGTCAACTCCAAACACTGCGGGAGCAGAATCCAGAAGTTGGTGGGGTACTACAGTTGAAGAAAGGCCAGAGAAACATCTACTACCTAGTTACCAAGAGGCATTCCCAAGATAAACCGTCCTATGAAGATGTCTGGAAGAGTCTCACCAAACTAAGAGATACTATGGTGGACCAGAATCTGGTGGATCTAGCAATTCCAAAATTGTCCTGTGGTATTGATGGGTTGGACTGGAGAGTCCTAAGAAGTATGCTGGAGGCGATATTCAGATCCAGCGGCGTCAAGATTTTGGTTTGCTGTAACCCTCTTCCACGACCGATCATGAAGACCGTGGAGTGTTACTTCCATCGAACTTCACGGTGCAGATATGGGGAGTCATGCAGATATCGTCACACTCCAAGGATGAAATTTCGGGACGAAATGTCTTTAAGAAGGGGGCAATGTAACGAACCTAGGCCGGACCTGTCGCCTCACACGTTGCCATCGACAGCGATGAGATCATCCCCGGAGATATTCGAGAACCATCCAGTCGCTCTTCCGCGGAAAACAACGGTCAATATTGGAAACAATTGGAACATGCCGTCGCCAACTGCCGGAATTCGAAAGATCGGGAATCCTGTGACGGAGATAAATAGGTAGCCCTCCAGATGTCACGAACAGTCTGAACGAGCCCATACGATCGAGCTATTCAATGGCGTAGTAATATAAATTAAGTTGTAGATTAAGTGTTAAATAAATTAATAAACCAAGTTAAGTTTATTTACGTTACAAAACCAAGAGCTCTACAGAAGCTATTTATTCGATCGAGGTTTTCACTTTTTAAGAAATGTTTGTGGTATTATACCTGCAATAAAGTCCTACATTAGATTAAACATACCTGAATTGATATCTTACCTTATAATATTTGATTAAAAAAAAATGTGTGTGTGCGATTCGCACACGGTAGAAGTGAAACTTCAGTAAATCGACAAAAGAATGAGATGAATATATATATATATATATATATATATATATATATATATATATATATATAACAAGGGTAGGATAATTACAAAGTTTATTTGCTTAAAAATGAAAGTATTTTGTTTAATTTTAAAAGATATTTTATATTTTATTTAACATATGTTACATAATTTATTGCTCAAGTTCCATATTTTCAGTTTCAACAAATGATACAAGAGGCTTATGATAACTAAAATACGATACAAATGTTTTAGTTTCAATTTGATTGATATATCTTTGGAATACTGCATCTATTACCGTTTTTGATCTCGTAGTTGATTGAGTGCGATTGTTACACATTTTTATATTAAATGTTGTATCGAGAAACTCAATCAAAGGAAGCGCTGCATCTGATGCAAAATTTATGCTAAAATCCCCACTTAAAATCATCGGAATTTTATCATAATTCTTTTTGAGAATTCGCGATACCTCTGGGGTATATTTGATCAAATTTTCATGTATAAATTCAATAACTGATTTTATTGATTGGTTGCGAGATATGTAAATTGCTACAATCAAAAAATATTCTTACGATATATATATATATATATATATATATATATATATATATATATAACAAATAACAAAATAAGAAAGAGGGGAAACAAAACTTCAAGGGAGCCTACAGTTGTTTCATGGTTTCCCAATCATCAGGACGGCTTGTGGTCTTCCACGAACTTGAAACAACCTCTCAGAGTACGAATACCTACCGGCAAGGATAAAAATGTGAAATGCTCAAAATTATAAATGCGACATCTATAATTTGAGGAGTGAAGTGACAATTGTTGGTGAAATTTCCTGCCTTTGAACTGCACGGTACTAGGTTTGAGTTTCACTCCGCGAATTATATAATTTTGTGCATTTCACATATATATATATATATATATATATATATATATATATATATATATATATATATATATATATATATATATATATATATATATATATATATATATTATATATATACAGTTCTTCAACGGCACAATATTAAAACAGCGTTTACAACAGACTATATACTACTGGAGTGCCAAGGGGTCTACGAAATACCATGTGGAGACTGCGAGAAGACGTATATTCGATAGAAAAATAGAAGAATCAACATTGGCAAAGAAACAAAGAATGCACATCTCCATTGTTTCAACACATACTAATGACAGGACACATCATTGATTTTGGAGATACACGCATTAATGAGTGACAAGAACGTCTATTCAAGAACAACTAGCGAAGCCATCGAAATTGAGAAACGACCACATAGTCTAAATAAAAGGGATGACAAAATTTATCAACAACCTGGAAAACTCTGGGCGCGTTTTTATATCCACCAACTTGGTGTGGTGGAATTGTGGTGTATCCACCAAGTCGTTTTTATATTATTGGTGGATCAATCACTTTCGTTTTTATATCCACCAAATTTGTCCACCACATCTTGATTTTTCCACCGACTTGAAGTGATGGTGAGTTTGGTGGATAGGATTATTTGTGAGGTTAGGTTTATGATCGAATGTCCATGCTCAGTATTTACTATTTACTTCTAACATAGTTTTGAAACAAGGCTCACATAATGGAATACGATGATTTTTTTTTTAATGTAAATCTGGAAGTTGAGGGGGCAATGATAACTGTGGAATTAACGGCTAGGAAATAGAAGAAATTTACACCGGCGGGTAGTGTTTTTTTATCTTTTAGAATAGTTTTCCATCAAACTCATAATTCTACAAACGCTAATAAATATATTTAAAAATTCGAAAAAAGAAAACAGAAAATATGAGGAGCAAATGAAAAAAAATATTTTTTGATAAATTACAACCAAGGGGATCAAGTGAAACAAAAAAAAGGAGTTCAAATGACACTGAGGTTGTAAAGAGAAAACGAATTTTGCAATTCAAAATATAAAAAAAACTTTGGGAGAGTATTTCCGCAGAGATGAAAAAAATAAATAAATATTATGGACAGGAATGCCATGCGAAATATAGAAATCTTTTGCAAACATGAGAGACGATGGCAGGAAACAAAGGCCTGAAAGAAAAAGTTGCTATAAATAACCTTGCTGATGCTATTAGAGGTGACATAAGAAAAAAAAGGTGCATTCTGACTCGGAATGATTTATTCCATTCGGAGATGAAACCGAAGTCTGAATTGAATTTATTTCATTTATATTCTTCAAAGTGTTTTTTCATTGTTCATTCTTTTTTTTTCTATACTGTTAACCAGCAAGTATTTATTTATTTTTGTTATTAGAGAAAAAAACATTTATTTATTTTTATATAGAGAAAAATATTTTTTTCATATATTTATTTATATTGAATATTCATCATTTAACTCAACCTATTCATTAAATAATTTCTATTGGCATTTTCTCCCAAAGGTAAATGTTCCACAAAGGGAGTTCTTGATCATATTCCTCCTATGTATCGCTTGGCTCATAATCAACATTTGTTTGTATACCAATATTGTGCAATATACATGCACAAGTAATGATGTTATTGAAATTTTCTCCAAATGCCCTTCAGTCTACCATAGGCATGTTCAATAACAACCCTTGTACTACTCAAAGATTTATTGATTTTTTTTCTTGTCTGGTTAAATGCCTATTATCTTTGAAGGGAACCATCAAAAAGTTATCCAGCGGATAAGCACTATCTCCTAAAAGATGGAATTCATCAGGAAGATTATTATTTGACAATTTTCCACCATATATTGGAGAATTTCTCCATACTCGTGCGTCATGCACAGACCCTGGCCAGCCACAGTAAATATTGATGAATTCCATTTTAGAGTTGCAGATACCTTGTAAAAAAAACTATGCTTTATTGAACTCAATGAAAACAAAACAAAATATACTTGTAGTTTCTATTATAAAAAGAATTATCTCCTTTTGGTCCTGGAATGGGAACAACAATAACATTGGAAGGATTTGTTCCCTCGCAGGTAATTAAAATCATGTACTGTTGTCATCAGTGCTTCTGGCCATTTGACAAATTTATTTTCAAACGTGAACATTTTTTGAACAGTTTTCATAAAAATTGTATGAGCGTGTCCCCGACTGAAACTAAACCTGTCAGCCACAGTTCTGAAACATTCTTGATTTTCCATTATCCATAATGTTAAGAGAAATGCCTCAGTTGGCTGTACTGGGGGCTTTCCAACACTTATTGGTAGCGACTCGAATTGAAATTATTTTAAACATTCTTCCACAGTTACCCTCGATAAACGGAAATGAGACTTAGTCCAAATCGCCATATCTAGCAATTACTTCGAAATAATTACCAATTTTTGAATTTTTGGAGGGGCTTTTGTAAATATTAGAGATCAGTAATTCATCGTCTAATGAACTACAAGGCTACAAAACATTTTAAAAATAGAAAACAAAAAGTCACAGTATATTATTTAATCTTTGACGTTGTGATACACCAACATAAACTCTAATGTGGTGGTGGAATTTAGTTCCACCAAATCGTTTTCATAAAACTGGTGAATTTCTTGAAATTTTCGTCCACGACCTTACACCTCAACCATACCAATTTGGTGTATATAAAAACGTGCCCACCTTGATACGGCAGCAATGCGAGACGCGCAGAAGTGCGATCAGACGTTACAGACATGCAGCGGATCAGTCGAGTTCGAGATATCATCTGAAGATGGCAAATGTGATTTTGCCGAAACATTGTGAAATCACATGACAAGTAGAATATAAATAAAATTATGCCACATGGAGCAAACAAATTTATTTTTATTTTGATTCAGGAAAAAGCCAATATCTTTGCGCACCTATTTGCTGAAAATTCCACTCTGGATTCATCGGGAAAACAACCCCCGAACATTACACCTATTGACAGTCACATGCCCGAGATCACCTTTCGCCAACGTACTATCAGAAAGATTTTGCTGGGTCTCAACACCAACAAAGCCTGTGGATCTGACGGAATCCCGCCGATTGTTCTCAAGAAATGTGCCCCCGAACTAACACCTGTTCTTTGCAAGTTGTTCAACCACTCTTACAATTTGGGGGTATTTCCGTCCAATTAGAAAATTGCAAGAGTACAGCCAGTCCCTAAAAAAGGCAAAAAGGCCCTACCTAGCAACTACAGACCTATCGCACTGCTATCTATTATTTCAAAGGTCATGGAAAAGCCATCAACATCGAGCTCATGAAATATCTGGAAGACTCAGGAATTGTCAACGATAGGCAATATGGCTTCCGCCATCAGAGATCAACTGGTGACCTGCTCGCTTACGTCTCACATATATGGCAGCTATCTATTGAAAAGTATGGAGAAACTTTAGCTGTGGCATTAGATATCTCCAAGGCGTTCGATCGAGTTTGGCACCAGGGACTCCTCTCCAAGCTTCCGTCTTATGGCTTGCCCCCTCAGCTGTGTTCTCTGCTTGCTAGTTTTCTCTCAAACAGGTCTCTCCATGTAGTGGTCGATGGAGTTTCATCTGACACTCTACTCATAAATGCTGGTGTTCCGCAAGGATCTATTCTCGCACCAACACTATTTCTACTTCACATCAACGACCTGTTGAAAGCAACTTCATGTCCAGTACACAGCTTTGCCGATGATAGTACCCTCCATACCGCTTTCTCTTCCAGGGCCCCTATATCAGCCCGTGAAACCAGAAATGAACGAGGAAGAAATGTTAATAATATAAATATGGACTTAGCAACAATTCTCGAGTGGGGATCTAATAACTTGGTAGAATTCGATGCAAACAAAACACAAGCATGTCTTTTCTCTAGAAAAGCCGATCTCACTGTGCCTAACATAACTTTGTCAGGAGTAACCATACCACTGAAGTCATCCATATCGATGCTTGGTATTACTATCAGCAATAACCTCTCCTGGGAAAATCACGTGAGGTCCATTGCCAAAAGTGCATCCCAAAAACTTGGTTTTTTGTTTCGTGCCAAGAGCTAATTTCACCCCCACTCAGCTGCTTATGATCTATAAGGCACAGATCCAACCTGTCCTGGAATACTGTTCCCATATTTGGAGCGCGGCGCCTAAACATATCCTGAGGCTATTGGATTCTGTCCAAAAAAGGGCAATCAATTCGTCTCGTCGGTGATGCCTCGCTTACAAACTCGCTCACTTGTCTGGAACACCGTAGAAAAGTTGGCGATTTGTCTCTATTTTATAGATATTTTCATGGGCGATGTTCTTCTGAAATATCAACAATCGTTCCTGCTTTGGCAGTCTCTTCGAGACTAACCCGTCAAGTTCAGTCATCACACCCCTTCGTGGTCACTTTGGAGACCTGCAGAACATCACTTCCCAAAGACTCGTTCATCCAACGAACAGCGAGGCTTTGGAACTCATTGCCTAGGGAGGTGTTCCCCGAGGCATACAACCTCCAGAAATTTAAGAAGAACACCAACTCTTACCTTCTTTCCCTTGGTTTCCACGATGTTCTCTGAACATTACAGGATATCCCTTTTCGTGGGAACCAAAACATAAAAAAAAATCAACTAATGAATTTTAACGTGTGTTATTACTATCACAACTTTACTTTCTCACAACTGTTTTACGCATTTTAAAAATTATTCAATTTTCAACATCATTAAAACCAATCTCAACAAAGATGTAGGTACAATTTCATTTCATTTTCCAATGAGAATATTTCGCTGTGTCATCTTTTCTTTCTTCTTTCTCCCTGATATTGAAAATATAGATCGGTTAAAAATTCTAGAAAAAATTCGAAACATTTTGGGAACCACTGTCCACCTTACCTAACATAACCCGCTGCTCGGGGCCGTGAGAAAACATTGGCACTTGCCGAATGCAATATACTTTCAAATATGTGGAATTTTGAACTGATTGTTTGAGAAATGTAATAAGAGAGTCTGATAATCCTTATTAATATTCGTTTCAGGCTACCGGTGATATGTATTCAAACTGGGCCTCTGCAATAACGTAAAATGTTCACTAATAAAAACAAACGGTCCTCGTTATATCCAAACTAGTAGATTAAGTCAGAACTAGTAGATAAAGTCAGCATACTTCAAAGCACGAAACAAACCACAATTTTGAAAAAAATCATTTGAAGGCATTATAACAGTTTTTTTTTTAATTCGCACCAAAAGTAAACAGTATCGACCGGTCATGTTGACCATTGACTTGACAGCCAAGCAGCGTTGATAGGTAGGAAAATACTTTTCAAGATTATCGCGCGCGCCTCTAGCGATGAATTCGAAAGTTGCCTACGAACGATATGACGTTTGTCAGATTCGACTACTATATATATATATATATATATATATATATATATATATATATATATATATATATATATATATATATGTGAATTTAGAAATAACGACTGAAAATTGGTATGAACAGTGGGGAATAACGGGGATCAGCACAAGTGTTGAACTATGAAAAACTCTTTAATACGTTGGACCGTTTCAATTTTGAAACTTCTTCAGGGTCCTAAAATATGTAAATTACATTATTGAGAAAAAAAAATACTTAAAATGAAGGAAGTACTTACAGTAATCTGGGTGGTTGATTAATGAACATTAACTTAAAAAAAAACGTAAAATATGTAAATATTTGTCGGAATGGTGTTATATAACACCATTCCATCCATACTAATTTTTTACAATTTCTGTTATTCTGTATGTTAATTCCAAACGATGATTTCGGCAATACTAAATCAAATGGCTTTCCTTTATAATGTTACAAGTATTATTGTTCTCGACTTCGACATTTCCACCTTTCTTGATATCTCCACTAAAAATACCATTTCCAATTTTCACTTTTTCTTCCACGGACTGCTCTACATAGCCTTCTGCAATGGTCGACGATCGCCATCCACCATGATGTTTAAGTCTCAAAATATCAGCCTCTGAGCCAACTAAAAGCGACGCAGAGGACCTTCTAAAACTATCGCCAGTATATTTTGCAGTATTAGGTAATCCAAGAAATGATGCAATTAGACTCGGAATTTTTGCAAACGTATTTATTCCGCTACTTCAACTGTACATTTACCATTCCTATACTGAAAAAAAATAGGGTTTTCTGCTATCTTAGGACGCAGTGGCATTTACTTACGACAAATTTCAGCTGGATAAAATTTGTGTTCATTGTTATTTGGAACTACAAATGTGCTTTGTATTTACGTTTTTGAATCAGGAATTTCAAAAACTATATAAGAATCCTTGTCCTCAATATCATGTATTTGTCATTTTAGAAAGTTCGTCCCGGCGACAGGCGCCTGAAAATCTCATAATTATAACTACTTTCATCAATAAACATTTTTCATCCGTAGCATCGTGAAAACGTTTGCCTTTTTCGGCTTATAGCCGGCACTTTTTCTTTTAAGAAATGCCTTGACTTTGGGATAATATGTATGTTCTTGTTAACAGCTAAAGCTGATTTTAACATAGAAAACTTCGACCACAGGGTTGACGACATCATAGTTTTCTCCCAAATACGCAAGAATGACGGGTTCTGATACCTTAGATATTTTTTTCTGAGAACAAAAACTATAAAATACATCATATTCTTTTTCGTATAGTAGTCTGGACTTTCCTTATAGAAGTTCTAAGCTAACTGCTTCCGCGGACTCCATCACATCGGCAGGAATATCAGATGTATCACTAAAAGCACTTTCTTCATCCATAATTAAAGCGATATTTTATAAATTTACGAAAATTATCTGATTACGGTTTTACAGTAATGGCGACTTCAATAATTGAAATTGTTACTATGCACCCTGACAACCTAATATTTGTTCTAATTTTTTCTGGTAGGTATGTATTGCGATTGACGAAATAATTTTGCTTAATGTCACTGTCACTGCCAAAACAATAAGAATTGGAAGTTTTCTTTCAAAACGTTAATAATAAAGGGTATTTTCATTTTTATATTAAAAAACCAAAGTATTGGAAAAAATCATGTATACAACTCGAATATAAAGCCTCTTTTTGCACTTGCGAGGTTTCATAACTCGCCTACGGCTCGTTATGAAAACTTCTCGTGCGTGCAAAAAAGAGTCGCTTTATATTCTTGTTGTATAAATAACTATTTCTGCACATAACGTTGAAAAGTTTTTTTTCAAATTGATCTCAGTCTTTCTTGTTTCATTTCTTTCAGTATCAGCATTCTTCGAATTGTATCGTCTCTCCCTCAATGTTCTCGGTTCCTTCGTTATCGTAACTTCTGTTCTTTCGACTTCTAATAAAAATCCGTAGGTAATTCAATGGGTAGGTCCTGGATTTCAAATTCGTCCAACGCATTTTCCAAAGTTGTTTTTTTCTTCATTTTTCGCATCAGATTCAAATTCGTCTTCACTCTCTGAATTTGTATCCTACTTTATTCTGTGATATTCGATCTAGCTCATTCCTGTGGCTTTGCGTGCTTTCCGTTATCCTGATATCGCATTATTACGTTATTCCGTTATCTTGTTATCCCGTTTTCCTATTAACCCGTTGTCCCGGCATCATGTTACCCCTTTATCCCGTTTTCCCGTAGTATGTATGGGCTGATGGGATTGCAGAAAACTCGTATTCCTTACTTGCCGTCGGAGGGGGTGAAATCATCACCTGATTATTTTAATAACAAAAACGAATCCTTAAAAAAATGTCGGGTAAGGATGATTTTTACATGAAGACGCAGCATTTACATAGTTGAGGAGATTGCAGAAAACTTTCATTCCTTACTTGCCGTCGGAGGGGCTGAAATCATTCCCTGATGACTTTAATTGAAAAAATCCTTATTATCCTCGAAAAATGTTGGGTAAGGATGATTTTTATATAAAGAGGTAGTATTCGCATATCTGACAAGATAACAGGAATACCTTATTCCTTACTTGCCCTCGGAGGGCCTGAACTTATTTAACTTTTACTGGTCACCTCTTGACTGAAAAACATTGTTTTGTTAACAAGTAAAAAATATTACATACAAAAAAGACAGGTTATAAACTCGATGTTCTAGAAAGTTTAGAAATTATTAAATGCAAAAAGTCGCAATATTTGGTTAATGACCAGATCAACTTAAATAATTCTTCTTCTTCTTATTTCAGTGCAGTTATAGATACTAATAGGTACTCTAATACTATTACACCATACAAAGTGAGCAATACAGCTCTTGATGTAATTAGAATGACAAAACCCATCCATAACAGCACCTGATGCCACAATAGATAATTGGTTTAACTCCATTCCGCTAACAAAATTGTTACTGACTGACCATAAATTGACTGTACTGGGTACTTCACATAAGAGTAAGTAAATTTCGCTAGAATTCCTAACATTACGAAGACCAACTAAAACTAGTATGTTTGCTTTCACCAAAGGGATGAGTTTTGTATCTTATAAATAAATAAAAATGATTAAAAAAAATTCAATAAGATGACGGATTTTATGAATGACTAAAAAAATTTAATAAAAAAGATAAAATAAAAATTAAGACAAGTTTTTATACAAATGCACTAAAAAGGAAAAAATAACTTCTTTAATTTTTTGAACTAGGTTATTCTGTGAGTAGCAGATTCAAAATCTTGCAGCGCAAGAATACCTATTTAATATTCGCAACAAGCTTTTGAATCTGCTACTTACAGAAAAACTTAGGTCAGACAATTAAAGAAATTATTTTTTCGTTTTTAGTGCATTTGTATGAGAAGTTGTCTTAATTTTTTTAATCATTTTTATTTAATTTTTTTTAGTCATTCATGAAATCCGTCATCTTTCTGAATTCTGACAAAAATTTATAATCTCCGACCCCACATACCAATTTTGAATGGAATCGGACGATAATAATAGGACACGTCGCCATCTTGGGTTCATGGATTTTGACAAAAAAATCATGATCTCCGTCCCCAAAAACCCCCACATACCAATTTTTATTGGAATCGGGCTATAACCACAAAACTCGTCGCCATATTGTAGCCGCCATTTTGAATTTATGGATTTTGACAAAATACTCGTGATCTCTGTCCCCGAAAACACCCCCATACCAATTTTGAATAGAATCGAACCATAATCACAAAACTCGTCCGCCATATTGGAGCCGCCATTTTGTTTTTTATCTAGCAAATTCCGTAATGCATTGTCACCGGAATTATGAACACCTGCCGAATTTCACGTTAATCGGACAACTAGAAGTGGGTCAAATTTAACTTGTAAGATTTGATTACACACATTGGGACATATGAGAATACTAGAGAGAAAAACAAGCCAGAAATAATCATCCTGTATAATTTGACAAAACCGGGGGTAGATTGTATGGATCAATTGTTATGTGTTGCAAGATACACCAGAAGATGACCGATGACAATTTTCTATTATTTGCTGAATATCAGTGCAATAAATTATTTAAAAAAAACTTCGTGAAGAAAATATCTAAAAGAACTAGGGATGAATTTAGTTTTGGAACAGCTTAAAAGAAAAACTATTGACAAACATATTTCTAGGGATGTGAGCTTCGAAGTTTAGTACATTTTGCCATATTTGCAAAAATTGATTTGTATGGTACATTGCAAACAGACTTGCCCAGATTGTATAGAAATACTAAGTATATAATAAATAAAAATAAAAAATAGGAACTTGATTTTATTCGAATAAAAAACTTTCTCAAAATGAGTATTAGTTTAATTTATTTATTTTTCGGTAGGGGATGTACATAAAACTGATTTTCACCTTATTCCAGATATATTTTACAGATTTTGGGGGGGGGAGTTTAACCCTTCCCCCGGTACGGCCTTGGACACCCAGATCTTGGATATCTCAACAATTATTTATCATGTATGTTATTATTTTATTTACTGAATGAGTTCAATTATTCTTACGCTATCTTATTTCTATTGCTATATCGAAATGTTTGTAGTTCCTAATCTTCTCTATTTGAACCCCGAGTGTGGTAGATCCGAAGTAAGGAGTGCAATTTCATTCTTCACAAATCTTAACAATAATAGAAACTACTGTGCATTTAGATACAAATTATCAACCTTCAAAATGAGTTAATCCGTTTACGACTGACAACTGATCGCTGGCAGCTGGTTAGGTAGCGGGTGCGGGCGATGCACAGACGACAATCGATTTGCTACGTCATAATGAAGTAGGAGGCACAGAGGTGAACGACAAGGCGCATAATAAACGGTGACAGCGTTGCCAGATCTTGCATTTTTCCTTCGAGCACTTTTTGCAGCAAATGACTATGGAATACAGAGCTAGGGAAATTCATTCTTCCCTTCCATTACAAATGTGTATCCCTTGATAATTTTAGCCTAAAAAAAGGTAGTTGTCTGCTGTATTATTATAAAAAATAATTTAAAAATTAAAGGGGGTGTTCAACTCTAATAATTACTATCAGTAATATCCTATGAATAATTGATTCAATGTGTAGTTATAGGTTATAGTAATGATCTCTATAGGGGATGTTATACATGATCGACTAAACCAAGGGGAAGGGGACTTTCTCGAACCCCATCCTGGCTATGGCTGGAGAATATAATTTAATAGTTCTCAGCTTTCTTTCTTGGAGTTTTTTAGTTACGTGTCACAGTAAGGTCAGTCGTATTCCCAACAACACCCCCCATTTTCCTCATTTCATCCGGGACGTACGCATTTCACGGACTAGGCCGGGAAGAATTACATCGTTGTCATTGTACATAGTAAGAAAATATAGGTAGGTATGCTTTAGAAGAATGCAGTTGATCATTACTATAACAACGAGATAACGACCTGCCAATCTGATATTAAAGAAGTGTTGACATTTTGCTTTTTAAAAGTTTGCGTGTTTTTTTTTTCATCGCGATTATTGCATTAAATAATGAAATGCGGTAATGATAGCGATTTGAAAATGTGCCTGACGAAGTTTTCAATGCAGCAGCAGCTGCTACAACACAATTAATTACTACCTGAAATATCAAAGTTCAGGTACGAAAACGTTTATAATTTTGTATTTGCTGATAATGGTGGAAATATCACAAATTTAAAGAGACACGGTGTCTGGAAGTCTTACAATGTCGCTGAAGGATATACCACTTACAAACAAAATTAAAATTGCCACGATTATTCAAAAATTAACACATGACAACAATCAACAAGAATCGGATACCTTACCTCCATGCTCTGACTTGAACAACAGGCATTTAAATATACCTACCAAGCTTTTCAAACAAATGAAATCCCTTTAATATTGGCAATTGGTAGAATTTCAATATAAATATCAATATAAACAATAATTAGAATGTTCCTAATTTTGTTGTACAAATAAATGTTATAAAGAAACTTTCTTTATTGATTTGTTATTCAACACGGTTGCCGAAAAAATAGTGTACGCAGATAAACAGGACTCGCCTCGTCCAAAATAACAATATTTTCTGGACTTGTTACGTAAATAACTAGTTTGGTCCTCATATTTTAATACAATGGGCACTACATTAGATATAATTTAAAGTTTATAGACTGAAAATATGAATTCGAGAAAAAAAGAGAATATTTGTAATAGAGATAATTATTTATCACTTAGTTATATATTAATACCAATATTACCAATTGTATGTTTTTTTTCTACGACATCGAAAACTATACTAAATTCAATCATAAATAGCTACATTTTTGACAGAATATCATGTTGTCTCCTACACGTTATGGTTCATACTGCATTTGTTGCCTAGCAACCGATGCAACATGAACCATTATGTTAAGGGGCGGTCCGCTGTGGCTAATTCGACGGCTAGAGGGAAGGAGGCTTTGAGAATATAACACTATGTATATGTCATCAGTATTTCTGTGAACATCTTTATAATTACATTACGGATATATCGATGAATCGAGAAAAAATACTTGACATAGCAGATACAATTGTAAATGAAATACAGAACATTACAAATATACCACCGACTTTAACGTCGAAAAATTGTCAATATGAAAAGTATTCAGCATTCCACAAGTTCTCCAAAAATGCTTTTAATAATTGCACTTTTAACATTAATTAATAACTCTTCATTTTCGTGTATTCAAAGCAATTGCATACTTCTCTGTATCAATATTTATTAAAATATTGAACATGAGTGGGTAGTAGGTTGTAGAAATAGTATAGTAGGTATGCAACTTGCACAAAACGTAGTTCTCAATTATTTTAAAACTATATAATGCTATCTTCAATATAGAGGTATGACTAATATGTTCCTAAAGTATCTACCTTTATTGGCCCATACTTTCAATGTTACTAAAATATATTTCAATGATTCTCAGGAATGCATCCCGGATCCGACAACTCTGCGTAGCGAACATTGTCGATTACGAACATGAAGCTAAACTACACACAAACACGAAAGAAATAATGCGGACGTCTAGTCCTCTAGTCTAGTGAAATAACTGTTTCGAAGAAACGGTTGACGATGTTTCGGTGTGATACGTAAACAAAACTCGGGAAAGCTATGGCAATGTCGAATTTGTATTCAAAAATATCCACGAAGCCAGTGAAGAGAACGCAAGATAACATGGCCGTCACACAGACAAATGCTTGGATGAACGGTGAGAATAAATTCATCGATGAGAGCTCGTGAAAATAAAGCAATTTCTTGGGGGCGATATAAAGAATATGAAATGTTACGAAAAACGGAATATTTTTATTATTTTTGTGTCTTTCGTGTGGGAAAAGTACCTAGTTACCTGAAATCGAAGAAACTATTGGTCTATCATTTCCTCAATACCCGCAAGATGTTATTTTTAAATTTTATTATGATAAGATACATTTGAGAACTAACCCCCACCCTTTGTTACCATTACGTAGGTACCTAATAATCTCACATATATATTTTTAGTTTTCCAAATTCAATTCAATCGTCATAGCCGTGGTTATGTAGGAATAATTTTCGGTGCATTGGTTAAAAGCCTAAATCGAAAAGGTTTTTATTTTTATTATTCTGGTTCAGGCGAGTACTTTTCCTGACCATAAATCGCAAAACTCGTCGCCATTTAGGATTATTAGGAAAATAATCTTCGGATCAAATTATAGATAGCGACACCTATAATCTGTGTGGTGAAGCTTAGACCTGTTATCGTGGAATTTTGAAGACACGAAAATTTTCGTGCAACATCAATAGGTCACCGACAGATGTCAGCATAGGCCAACCCACGATACCAATAGTCTTACTTCTCGTGCGTTATATATATATATATATATATATATATAATATATAATATATATATATAATATATATATATATATATATATATATATATATATATATATATATATATATATATATACAATTTTAATAGATTCTAGACATAAATCACAGACTCGTACGACATCTTGAATTTTTCTTTGACTATTTCCCTCATTAGGTATTTTTGAGTCAACCAAATGGCCGAAATTTCAAACAGAGAACCAATCAGATCAGTTTTATAGTGATAAAACGTCTTCTCGCTGTTTTATACTGATAAAACCACCAATAGATTCGATTTTGTTTTGGGCTAAAATGTATTGTCAACGCATTCAATTCCTATTTAGGGAAACGGAAAATGCAAAATTGATTAAATAATTCTCAACTCACTATTACAGTGATTTGATATTTTAATTGAAATCATCATGCTTAAAAGCATCGGGTTTTCAATCAAGTAAGACAATGAATAATTGAAAACCCTTATTTTCATAACATCATCAACAATATTCATGGACTAGTAGTTATTGCGTCTGCCTCTCACCCGGGAGATCAGGGTTCGAATCCACATGAAGGAGTTTTTTTTAATCGGTTGTAGATTCAAACAATTTTCATTTGATAGGGAAAAAATTATAAATATTTTAGGTTTTTGGGCGAGTTCAAGAGCAGTAAATGATTATTGTAAATGAATGAATCTGGAGACCCGAACCATTTAAAAACGGACACCATTCCTTCATTTTTGGAACGAGAAGAATTGTTGTATTTTTTCCCCGTTGAAAATTAAAATATAATAGGAATTCTGATAATTTTATACAGCTTCAAATGTGATTCGGGAAATATTCTCATCAAATATCCCTCAATTTTCCCTCAAGCATTTTGCCTCTAGGAAATTTAACTGGTGCAATTTGCGGCCTTATCATCAAAGATTAAACCACTCAAGCTTCGCTTTCGTGGTTTAATCAGATAATAAGACCGCAAATCGCACTCAGTAAAATTTCCAGGCAAAATGCTTTCTCGAAAATTTCAAAAATTTTTGAGCGATAAAACCCGTAGCACTTAACCTCGATACAACAATCAAAATGCCTTGTGAAGTCGTTTGGATGAGTGCAAGTAGGTTGAATAACAATTGCAAAATTTCACTCACGTTAGTACTAACCCAGGTGTGAATATTAATGAAAATGTTATAAATGAGATGATGTACATGTAAAAATTTTGACCCAAGGAAAGAGTATACTAACCCCCTATTTTTACTGGAGCTAGTCAGAGTTGTGTCATCAGCAGAAGCTATGCAGCCATAAGAGTACATACATGAAAAAAGGTCATTTATACAAATGATGAATATGAGTGAGCCTAGTACAGAACCTTAGGGATCCCCACGTTTTATTACTTTAAGATCAGTACAACACATTGGTCTGTTTGATAGATAGGATTTCATCATTATCGAACAAGAAAAAAGGGTAGCCCTCTAACATGGTACTTCTCAGGTTTTCTGACAAGAATGAAACGAGGACCAAACTTGAAAGCTTTGTTCAAGTCACACATAGCAACTGCAGTGTATTCCCCCCTTTCAAATACCTCGATTTCATCAACGACTCTCTTCAATACATGTATAGTTGTAGATGTTGACTTCCTGAACCAACATTGATTTGGGTTCAGCAGGTTGTTTCTATGAAAATGTTTAATGATCCCAAATATTTTCCCAAAAATAGTTACATTGATATGGTCCGGAAATTTTCAATATTTTTATCACCTTTTCGAAAAACAAGGACTCTTGTTATCTTAAAAGAATCTGGAAATCGACCTTCAATGCAGTGGAAAGTATGGTTAAGGCACGTTCTCATGAATTAAGTTTAATTGACCGATTATAGTTGACCCACAAAAGTTGAATAAACCTTTATTTCAATATAGGGGATCAAGAAAAGATTGACTGAGTCAAACTTTATCATTCAAGTGATGAGTCGTCCGCCAATTGCTTTCAAGTTGAAACCTGTCTTGACACGTGAATTTCAGTTGATTCAGTTGAACTTCAATTCCTTTTAACTGGTCACACTACTCGTGCATGTCTTTAGTATTAAGTTTTTTGTGTACTTACTGTGATTAATTTTAGTTTAATTTTAAAAATGACCCTCAAGGGAAATTGTGTACCTTGTAATCCGGATTGCATGATTCGATAATCCGAATTTGCCATGGTCATCGGTTCTAACTTGTCTGAACGCGTTATTTCAAAGCGGTAACTCATTTATATTTTGATTATTTGACGCCGGACGTGTTTTAGTGTAGTGCAGAATGGCAAAACGTAAACATATTACTTTGACTATAAAACAAAAGGATGAAATATGCAAGACGCGATAATTCGGATTTTTTATTAAACCGGATTAGCCCTAGCTCCAATTAATCCGGATTATCGAGTCTCTACTGTTATTATTTTTTGTTGAATTATTTGTTTTCAAAAACCTTGGGGGGGCTAAGTGTTCTTAAAAGTAGGTACCAATTAATTTGGTTGGGCAGTGATTGGTTGGTAAGTAAGAACTTGTCAAAGTATTAATTTTATTACAATTCGCGCGACAAGCTTTTTGAAAAGAAATAATTCAACAAAAAATAATTAAATCATTGTCAGCGATGACTTAAACTTATTTTATACGTTTTAGTACACGGCTTAAATGAAAGCTTTTTTATTAGTTATTTAATTTTTTGCTTTTCAGTTAGTTCGCCTTAATCTGTTCATTTGTAATAGAGCATCGTTAATACAAGGTCTCTTCCCTGTAAGTTTTGAGCTGAAAGAAATCATGATCTCCGACCTCAAAAACTCCCACACACCAATTTTGAATAAAATCTGACCATATTCACAAAACTCGTACGCCATCCTGAAGTCGCCATCTTGAATTTATAGATTTTGACATCTTGGGGTCGCCATCTTGAATTTATGAATTTTGACCTACATACCAATTTTGAATCAAATCGGACCATAATTACAAATCTCGACCGCCATTTTGTTTTTTTCAAATTTTATAGTGCATTGTCACCGGAATTATGAACACCTGCCAAATTTCAAATCAATCGGATGTCGGCAAGTGCTCCAAAAATGGATTAAAAATTTTGAACCGGAAAGAATGACAGAACGAATGCCATAGGAACGAAGTGGAATGGGAACATATAAAGTATACGTGCCGAAACTGT
The DNA here is from genome assembly GCA_018342105.1 of Gonioctena quinquepunctata. NCBI lineage: Eukaryota > Metazoa > Arthropoda > Insecta > Coleoptera > Chrysomelidae > Gonioctena > Gonioctena quinquepunctata. Next base: position 960,093 of record JAFIRS010000184.1, read on the forward strand.
TTTGGTACAAAAGAGGGGATCTATTTCTGAATAGTGTTACAAATATATAAGATATACCTCATCAACTATATAAGATATACCTCATCAACTGAATTAAATTGAAACTGTTTTTTTAATTGAATCAGTATCTGAGGTTCTATAAATAGATATTTTTTCGTGACAAAAATACTACCAGGGAACCGACTGTGCCATCATACGAAAGACAGTCCGTAGTTATATCCTGTTATGTTTCCTATTCGCAACTGTCATTGCTTAATTTGTTATAAATATTTAAATGCAAAAAATCTTTTTTTGTTTCGTTTTTTGCTTGTAACATGAAAACTAATGAAGCAATCTCGATACTCATGCAAAGAGCCCTGGCGCGACTCGATCGGATTATTAGTAACGGAGAAAAACTGGAAAAAACGGAAAAATGCGTTTTTTTATTTATAACACCTCCATTTTTTAAGTTTTGAAGCAGGCTCTCCACGACATAGTAGTGATTAATATCTACTTTATGTGTGAAAAACTCCGGCGCTGTCGGATCATTAGTTTTGGCATTATTGCAATCTGAATTTTTTAATGCACTTATTGCAGCAGACATGGATGAGTCATAGGTGGTCCGATTCCAATTTTTCAAAAAGATTTCGAGAATAGAAGTATAGTACTACTAAACGTATATTCTCATTTTGCATTAAAATGCAGCAAAATGAGGAGTGGGGGTAGAGCAGCAGATTCATAACGGGCGTAGCGTATGCGTACGCTTCCCCGCGACTGCTACCCCCACTACTCAGCCGCTTTCACGCACTCGCCCATTTTCGGTCATGTTTGCAAGTATGTTTCACCTATTTTGCAGCATTTTAACGTTTTGTTGTACTATATTTCTACTCTCGAAATCTTTTTGAAAAGTTGGAATCCATCCAGGTCTGCTGCAATAAAGGGCATTAAAAAATTCAGATTGCAATTATGCCAAAACTAATTATCCGACAGATTCTGCGTTTTTCAGACATAAGGTACATATTAATCACTACTATGTCGTGGGAATGCGCTACAACTTGAAATGTGACATGGTTGTAAATTAAAAAAAAACGATAATTTTTTCCGGTTTTTCTCCGTTACTAATAATCCGATCGAGTCACGCTAAGGCAATTTTTCTGCATTTCAATTCTTTACAATTCGTCCATTGAAAGTATCGACATTGCTTCATTAGTTTTCAAGTTACAAGTCAAAAACAATTAAAAAAAAAGGTTTTAAATGTTTATAACAAATTAAGCAATGACAGTTGCGAGTAGAAAACATAACAGGATATAACTACGAACCGTCTTTCACATGATGGCACAGTCGGTTTCCTGGTAGTATTTTTGTCACAGAATCAATAGAGCAGAAAATCTCTATTGATTGTAAATAAACCCAGATACTTTTGGTTTATTCATCCTAAGAAGTGAAGTAGGGCTAAAAACTGTTTGTAGTAGCTCATTTGTTATAGTTACGCCCACAGTTGAAAAATGTGTGTAAGTTCATCATTATGATTTATGAGAGTTTTCAGTTGAGTGTTCAATCAGTCTATAACTTCAATGTTATAACTGGGGACCCTTTCTATCAGTTTGAAGAATTTAATGCAACATATGTTTGTTCTCAAGAAGTTAGTTTACGGTTGAGGATTTATATATATATATATATATATATATATATATATATATATATATATTTGCAAGAGCAAATGGTGATTGATTCATAAACTTGTCTTATTTATGTTGTTGAACAGTTATCCACAGCAACAAATAGAATAATATTAGATTCATTGTTTCCTTTTTTCATTTGCTTATTTGGATTCCTTGCAGTTTTGCGAAATTCGGCAACCCTTACCTTTTTTCATTTTTCCAACCTCAAATCATTAGCCAGATTGGGCAGTGTATTTTTATCAGACAGATAAAATAAAGGAATGGTATATCAATTCTTGATACAATTTACAAATCTTACAGCAGAAACGTTGACCAATGGACCAATCAGTCTATCGCCGCCTCATCACATCATCTCCCAAAGGGAGAACCTGCAAGTAATGCAACCAGCTAGTGCCCCTGGATCGCCACCTTCCAGCCCATGTGTTGGGTCTCCACTGACCCCCCCTAACACCCTCGATCAAAACTGGCAAGCAACTAAACCGACTGTCCGTGAACGAAATGCTGCCATGTTCAACAATGATCTGATGGCTGACATAAGGTATGAATGGAACCCTCCAGAAACTGAGCGGACATCCAGAAATTGTTTTTCGCTACAATATAGTTAACCTTGCATGCCCTCTAATTCTGTGATCAAATTTTGTTTCTTCAAACCATATTCACTACCACCTCACAAATTCTAAAACATGGCATGAAAAAATTCAAATAGAATATATGTGATATACTTTGGATAACTATATAAAGAAATCATCACTTTTATGAAATGATCAACTCAATACTTTTTACCAAACTTATGTACTAACTTTTCCAAGTCCGTTCAAGTATTTTCCAGAAACCGCCATACACTACAGCACACAATATTAAGAAGATATATATATTTCAGATTATAATTGAGCTAGTTGGATATATTCTATCCTTTTTGTAAATTTCTTAATTTTGTTTACAATTTGGCAAAGATATGAAGACTACCATTACAACTCAATTTGCAAAGAATGCTCATTCAAACTATCTCAAGAAATATCCTGATTTTGTTGACTCTTTCCATCTTCAGATCTCGATACATAATCCATTTCTGTTCCAGGTTCCTGGTTGGTACACCAGGTTCCACTCAAGTTATTCCTGCACATAAATATGTACTTGCTACAGGGAGTTCTGTGTTCTATGCCATGTTCTATGGTGGTTTAGCAGAGTGCAAAGAAGAAATTGAGGTTCCTGATGTGGAGCCTTCAGCATTCTTAACATTGCTCAAGTAAGTTCAATCAAATCTTTTATTCTCTATAAATTTTGAAATCGGGAGAATATTCTTTGATTGGTCTTTTGAAACAATACCCATTTTATTATTAAGTTGTTATCTGTTGCCATTTGCTTCTTGATGTGATAATAGTAATAAGACTTCAAAGTGATTTTGGATTCTTCATTAAAGTTGGTTCTTCCTTCAATATAGAAATCCTTGAAATCTATGATATTTGATGAAATATATAATTTTGACAGGAGTAAAGTAATCTTATTATTAGAATGTTTGGAAATTTGTATACAAAAAAGTTGTTCATAATCAATAGTTCATATAAAAATGCAATGTCAATGTTCCTCATCTGTCCAAAGTATTGAAAATTATATCCTTCATTTGCCCTTCAAACCTTGTATATATATATATATATATATATATATATATAAAAGAGGAGAGTTTTGTTTCAACTTCCACCTACAGCTGTTTCATCCGCCCACAGCTGTTTCATGGGATCTATCGATATTGCACGAAATTTCCTGGCTTCGAACTCCACAGCACTAGGATTGAGTTTCACTCCGCAAATTATAGATGTCGCATCTATATTTTTGTGTATTTATATATATATATATATATATATATATATATTTAATAATAATGTTATTTGGGGGGGGGGATAATTGTCATCTAGGTTGATGGTAAGAAAATATACAGTGCAGCTTCAATTAGCCCCCTGTTAACTTTTGAACGGTTCAACGTAGAACAATGAAAAAAAAAATCTATGATATCACCGATACTACTTTTTGAAATAAAAGACATTGTGATTGCCTGATAGATGGCGCGAAGGGGCACATCAACTTCAAAATTTTAAATAGCATGGGGGGTCATGTGGCACATTGTTGAAAAGATAGTTCAATTGTCTTTCCAACGATCTAATTGTTTTATCATTTCGTTGATTTGTTTTTTCACAATGTGCATTTGAAATGTCAAGCATAAGTGCGGATCTGAATGGTACCCTTAGCTCGATAACTTCTGAACGGTTTCATATGAAACAATGGAACAACAAATATTGTGAATGGTATTACCGATCCTACGTTTTGAGAGAAGAAACATTACAATTACTCGACAGAGGGCGCCGGGAGCATAACAACTTGAAAATTTCGAAAGGCATAGAGGTCGAGTTCCACACCGTTGAAAAGGTAATTCAATTATAGTTTCAACCATGGTTGTTCTAAGGAATCACAATTGCGATGAGTAACAGTGAATACGGTCAATAGAGGAAGATTCATTACTTAAAAGATTTTTCATTTTCAAATTCGTTTCAAAGCTTAATTAGGTGGAAATTTTGAATCCATACAGTAATCCAATTTTTTGAATTGATGCGCCCAAGTAATGCCCAAGTAATGCCCAATTTATAATGATTATAATTATAAAGGGTATCATTTATCGGATTCAGTAAACGGATAATCAAGCAGTAACCTAGAAATGCCCATTATGAAATTGGATTATTTTGTCGATGGTTAAGAATTGCTAATGTAACAATGATTATATCATACTTACCTGCTCTTTATATTATCGCATTTGTATTTAAAGAAGAGTTTCATCCTACTTCTACTAGTATTATTTTGAATTTGAAACATTATCATGGTTCGTGTATGTCCTATCGAAGAGAAAACTGAAGCAATCTACATTTTTGGTGAGGCCCGAGGGAACTACCATGCAGCAGAGATAATTTTTAATGAAAAATTCCTTGATCATCCAATAACTCGAAAGTATTTGAGGGAACTGGTTGAAAAATCCAACAGAACTGGCACTGTTCATAGGGCCAGTGGAGCTGGCCGAAAATCAATTTCGTAGGAGACGGAAGTTTCTGTAATTGCCAAATGCATATTGTGAAAAAACGTATGAACGAAATAAAAAAAAGATGGTTGGAAAGGAAATTGAATTGTATTTTCAACGATGAGCCACATAACCTCCCATGCTATATGAAATTTTCAAGTTGATGCCTCCCCGCGCCATCTATCGGGCAATCACGATGACTTTCGTTTCAAAAAGTAGCATCGGTGATATCATTCAATACTTTTTTTTTCATGGTTCTACGTCGAACCATTCAAAGGTTAAAAGGGGGAAGGGAATATAAAAAGCCGCACTTATGCTTGACATTTCAAATGCACATTGTGAAAAAACAAATAAATGAAATGATAAAAACAATTAGATGGTTGGAAAGACAATTGAACTATCTTTTCAACAATGTGCCACATGACCCCACATGCTATTTAAAATTTTGAAGTTGATGTGCCCCCCCGTGCCATTTATCGGGCAATCACAATGTCTTTTATTTCAAAAAATAGTATCGCTGATATCATACAATACCTTTTTTTTTTTCATTGTTCTATGTCGAACTGTTCAAAAGCTAACAAGGGGGACTATAAAAAGCCGCACTGTATACTAAAAATAATCATAACCTAACCAAAACCATATTATAATTACAATAAAATATTCCTGATGAAGACGAGGAGCAACTACCTAGAAGTCAATAAATTGAACAACATTCCCAAAATTCCCAAGAAAGAAAGAAACGAGAGTAATCAAATATATATAAAGGTTCAAGATCCCCCAAAAAATATATACAACCTCAGTTCTTAAATTTCACAATTCTCCAAATGGTTGAATTAATAATCCTATTGGGATATCTTTCATTAAAATATTGTATGTAAGGTCATATTCAGCACAAAGAGTGCATACTTTTTCAAATACCCTGAAATATGTTTTTCTTTATTTTAAAAGAAGAGTCCAAAAACCAATTTCTATGACTAATTCAAAAACTAATCAAAACCCCGAAATATATGTTTCTTCATTTGAAAAGAAGAGCCCAAATACCAATTTCCATGAGTCGAACTTCAAAACTAATGGTACTTCCCATTAGGGATGGAATATCAATAAAATATTTCTCAGTGGTTATCTAAGTAATTGTACGAATACACTGTCAAAATTTCAGCTTTTTATGTCCAGAGGTTTGGTCTGGGCATTTATGAATCAGTCAGTCAGGACATGTAATTATATATATATATATATATATATATTATATATATATATATATTATATATATATATATATATATTATATATATACATAATATAATATCGTTTTTTCTTTATCAGATACCTTTACTGTGATGAAATCCAGCTTGAAGCAGATACTGTCTTAGCTACCCTATATGTAGCCAAGAAATACATTGTTCCACACCTAGCCAGGGTCTGCGTCAACTACCTTGAAACCAGCTTAACGGCAAAAAATGCTTGTCTGCTTCTCAGCCAGTCAAGGCTGTTTGAAGAACCAGACTTAATGCAGCGTTGCTGGGAAGTGATTGATGCGCAGGTAAGCATCGCCCACTCATTATCTTGCCTAGACTTGACCAAACATGAAGAAGACATTCCACATAAAAAAAACTTTAGTTTTGGGGCGCGCATATATCCTAAGATTCTTTAGAGACCTATTTTTTTATTTTCATGAGACCTACAAAACTTGGAAAATGACTATATTTTTTTTTACTTTTCTTTAGCAATCAAAATAATTGTATTGTTCTTAATATAATATTAATGCCTGTCATAAGAATTACCACTGGGTTTCACCAAATTTATTATGATGTGAAAATATTGAATTTATCTAAACTTTTTCTTGATTGAAATGCAGAAATTCTATAATTGTTAAAATAATATTTTGTGGAAACATGTATGAATAGCAACTGCCAAAGCCAAAGGTTTAGGATTTTCTATTACATTTTATTATCGTATATATATATATATATATATATATATATATATATAATATGATAAATATGATTCAAGTTGAGTACACTTCATGCATCATAGTGTTTAAATGGGGCATTGCGCGATGCCCCGATGCGAATCAGTGTGAGTTCTTCTATTTGAAACAATTGGATTATTTTCCATTCAATATATCTCCCATACGTGTTTACAATGTGAATGAGTGAATGTTTGCCTTAATAGACTGTCATGTGTTATGCAAAAAATTCAATAACAATGAAGTTCTTTTTTTTCTTTAACAAACATTTTTCGTTTAATTTACCACCTATCTCTTGATATATTCGATAATTTTCAAAATGTTTGAAGAGAACTGGAATTTTACGTTGAGTTTCCTTATATTTCATAATTTAAAGGATAGATTAGAAAATTATAGTGAGAACAAGTCAATGGCAAATTGCAGGAATATTAATAAATAAAATTGATATTATGGTATCAATAAAAATAAAAACACTTGAATTCAACCATAACACCAAATAAAGAACTCTTTAGTTGAAGCATATTTCACCTGAATTGACTTTTTAGGTCAATGGTACGGTGTTTGTCAAATGTACAGGTAATACGAGGGTAGACTGAGAAAAATTCTGACCCATACAAGATATTTTTTTGCCTAATGTATTTTTATTTTTCTACATATTCTCCTTGTAAGTATACACACTTCTCCCAGCAATGCTCCCATCTCTTTAACCCGTCCAAGCAGTACTCTCTGCAAAATAACTGTTTACAAAGGTGACGGCAGCTTTTAGCTTAGGAAACAGAAAAAATTCGCTTGGGTCTAGATCTGGTAAGGAGGGTGGTCAAGCATTTCAAACCGTAATTGTGGATTTTTGCCATGGACAACCGCTGAGGTGTGAGATGGCGCAATGTCTTGCTAAAACAATTTTTTTTTTGTTCTGCAAATGTGCTTTTCCGCAATTTCTGCCTTTGGCTTGTCAAGCATTGATGTATAGTATGCTGTAAGGGTTTCTCCTTTTTGAAGATGATCCATTAAGATAACTCCATGACTCTCCCAAAAAACAGTTGCCATCACTTTCCCCAGCCGAAAAAACAGTTTTTGCTTCCCCCTTTGCAACCTCAGCTTTCACTTTATCGTGAGTGGTTGCAGGTTTTGGACGTCCTGAACATTCATCGTCTCCCACGTTTAAATTCAGCTGCCCAAAATGTATGGTTTTAAATGATAGTGCAGAGTCCCCATACACAGCGTCCAACTCGTCTTTGATTTGCGTAAGCGAATTGCCTTTCAAAAACAAATAGTTTTTAATGACAGCTCAATACTCGATTTATTCCATTTTCACAAAAAACACTCACATCGACTCACTCAAACGATTGTCAAACAACTGCGCGTCCAAAATGCAATTTTGTAAGTATCTTTCAAAAGGATGTGTAAACACCTTCCCTAGCTATTGTTGACGAGTGCTACCATTTTCTTGTTCAGGTCTGAAACTTTCCAGACTACCCTCATACTTCCTCATTGGTTCACAATCTTTGGCTTTTTCCGATGTGTTTTTAATCCACATATTCACAGCATGTCAATGTTGTCTGAGATATTATAATGAATTTGTGCTTGTATATCATTGTGTCTGTTAATATATGGATTTTAAAAACATGCTGGACTTTCATTAATGTAGTAGGTTGTACCCTTGATCCTGTGCCCATTCTCCTGATTAACAAACAATGAGCATCTCTATGATGAGGTCAACAAATTCGAACTTAAGGAATTATTTGACGTTATTTAAAACATTGCAAAAATTTTTTGCATATTCGAGATTATTTCAGATTGATAATGAAATTTAGTATTTATTACCCACACAAGAACTAATAATTACCTAACCTAAATGGATATTTGTTATTGGTTGAGAAATAAAAGCGTCTTCATTATGTTCAAATAAAAACCATCAGTTCTCTTACCAGATGTTTTTAGTGGTCATTTAATACTTTATCCAATCACACAACTTTTTTCTTGAGATAATGATACTAGTCAAATAGTAATTTTACTAACCATCCAATAATTTACTTCACACTAAACCAAGGTTTCATAAAACATGAGAAATTTTTGTCAAAAGCACTGGCATGTTCCTAAATATATTTTCAGTGATTTGAATAGCTTCTGTAAATATATAGGAAGTGATCCCAACTATATGACTCAAATATTCTGAAAATGAAAAATTTGATCAAGAAACAAGTGTAGAAGGTTACTGTTGCTTACCTAACTGATTTGTGTGCCCTCCTACATTTCTATAGATTTTTTGATTTTTTTTAGATTATGTATGGAATATTACAAAGCCCTCCAAGAAAAATGTATAGAACAAAACACTTCTCTCAATGTTAACATTGTTTATAAATAGGATGTTCCCACATTATATAATTGTCATTTTGCCCCCCCCTTCTGCTTTAATCTTCCAGGTGATAAGGGCCTGCACTTAATTTTTTATTGAATATATATTTTTATCTTCACTCTTTTCCTACATTTAGTCCGCTTTGGCTTTGAAATGCTGAACTCATAACACTAAATTTTTTTGTATTAAAACTTTCTGATGTTACTCATGATTTTCCTTCAGTTGTACACTTGCAACGATCTTTTTAATTTGTTCCGCAATAAGACACAGTAGTCTCTGACATATCGATAGCCAGCTAATATTTAAGCAATACACCTATTCTATAGGTATTTGTAGTCAGCAGTCCTGAGGAATAAGACATTTTTCATTTATGATGAAATTTTTTCCATTAATACTTTAGGAAATACAGGATAGATTTCGGAGTTACTTAACAATTATTTGTTTTTTTTATTTATTCATGAAATGAGTTATCCATGTCATTAACTTTTATTGAATACTATTCCTTTTTGTAGGTGGCTTATCCTCTACATTTCTTCAAAATTGAACTGTGAAATGTTACCTGTTTTTCATCAATTTTGGCGTAATTATAGAATGGCATACAATTTTTCTTTGATACTTCTGCGACACTTTCGGGTTTTTGCCAAGGAATTACTTTAATGTCCACATATATCAAGTACGAATAAGTTTCTATCACATCAGCTTTGATTTTATACCTCAAATATTGATACATATTTTTTGGTGATTCAGCTCTATAATACATATGTGAAAACGAAATATTATATATTCTAGAAATCATTTTTTGAGTTATCGAATTCCATAACCATGCCAAATTTCAAGTACAAGGTTTAGTTTTCAGAAGAATTTGACAGCTAATTGGGCAGACAGACAGACACTGGGGTGAAAACAATAGTGTTCCATTTTTGTGTACCGTTTTCACTTGCAGTACGGAACACTTTTCACTAGAAAATGATTCACCCTTTCCTACAGAGATTCAACTATAAATCACAAAGCTAACTACTACTTCATTTAGGCAGAAATGGCAGTAAAATCTGAGGGTTTCATCGATATAGATAGGTCTACTCTGGAATCTGTGCTCGGAAGAGAAACTCTCAACTGCAAAGAAATGAACTTACTGGAAGCTGCTCTCAACTGGGCAACAGCTGAGTGTAGCCGAAGAGAAATGGAACCAACACCGCAGAACAAAAGAGATGTTTTGGGTAATGCTCTTTATCTCATAAGGATACCTACTATGACGCTAGAAGAGTTTGCTAATGGTGCCGCCCAGATTGGCATTCTGACACAGCAAGAGACTATTGATATATTTTTCCACTTCACTGCAAATAACAAGCCCTGTCTACAGTATCCCATCAAGCCTAGAGCAGGATTAAAATCACAGGTAATCTACTATATTTTCATATTCTTTAATGATAACAGATACATGAATATTGGAATGATTTCTTACTTATCATATTTACATTTTGTTATTTTCATTGTTTTTCTAGTTTGTCATTCATAATTGTAAATTAGTGCAGTGGGGAAATTCACTGTTTCCAACATAGACATGAAACTAGTGCCTATTTTTAAACCGAATGAAACAAAATTTGGCTCAAAAAAACACTTTTTTATCAATATCTCGATTAAGTTCAGAAATGGGCCAAATCGGTTGAGTAGTTCCAAAATTACGGCTGTTGAAAGATTGAAAACAATTATGTCTTTGATTTCATTACCAATATTGGCAAACTATAAGTAGTTTCATAAAGCTCCATGAGCTTCACACTTTTGTTATGAAAGTTCTCAACTCTAAGATGTACACACAAACAGAAAATCGTTATAAACTAATTCATTCTCAATGAATTCATATTTTGTGTTTGCCATTTTGAGATTCTTTCATTCATGTCAATGAGTTTTATATGACGGGTCAGAACATCATCAGGTTTTTCTCTAATTCAAATTTAAGCTCTATAACTAATTATTAGTAATTATTTTTTGAAGCGATATTAAGATTGAAACCTAAGTAAGTACGGTCTATATCCTTGTGTGCTTTTGTTCTACAGCTGAGTGAACTTTTCATTTTCTTTTGATATCTTTATGGAATTCTAAAGTAATATCGAACTGAAAGGAAACCAGTTTTATTATACTTACTTCTTTCTTTTGATTTGGGTCAGATTACATATAAATATTAAGAGTCATTTAGAGATATTTTAATTTCTCCATCTTCTGATCGTTGAGTTTATACATAGAAAAATGCTGTTTTTGTTTTCCAATGAAAATATGTCCATTTTTTTTCTGTCACATGATTTGTTAACTTGATAGATGGCAATTTCAAAATCTGAATAAATTCTGAAATATATTTTTCCGACTGGCCGCGCCATCGATTTTTTTTGGGTTTGAATCCAGGTCAAGTTTGTTTTTTTATTCTTGAGATTATTTTTCGATGATCTTGATTGTAACAAACTCTTTTTAATTATTCCACTGATGATGAAAACTTAAGATTTTCTTCTTGTTGAATTTTGATGATTTCACTTCGAGATATGGACCACTTTCATTATTTATCTTTTCTCTGTGAACTGTATATGTGAGTAGTCCGATTTGATTTATATGTTTTAGAAATATGTGGCTAATACTTTATAATTAATGAAAACAAAGAACACTTCACTCACAATGTTCACTATATTCCCTGAAACGACATTACTTGTTTCATACTTCAGGGAAGTTGAACCGAATATTCAGTTTAACTCCACTTGTTCACATAAATTCAATTTAATGAATGTGAACTGTTTTTGTGATGTCTGTAGCGAATGATGATGAAAAAATCAATCAGGATATCGAGCCCACTGGGAAATACCACTTTATGTTGTTGGTAGAAAAAGTTCCATAGAGCAAATACTCTATATATGTTGCAGTCTAGATTTTTTTAATTGAAAAATATCCAAAAGCATACAAATTTGTCTTGTAATAAAGAACTCAAAATGTATCCAGTGTGTTGAATTATAAACATTTTTTTAAATCCAATCCATTAGTTGATCTCTTTTACTCAACTCCACTTCATTAGCATATTTTGAAGCACAGCATATTTTTTACACTTTTCAGGTCTGCCATAGGTTTCAATCATGTGCATATAGATCCAATCAGTGGCGTTACCGTGGCAGATGCGACAGTATTCAGTTCTCAGTAGACCGCAGGATATTTGTGGTTGGCTTCGGCTTGTATGGCTCTTCCAATGGAGCGGCAGACTACACTGTCAAGATAGAATTAAAGCGACAAGGTAGAGTGCTAGCCGAGAACAACACAAAATTCTTTTCTGATGGTTCAAGCAATACTTTCCATGTTTACTTTGACAATCCAATACAGATTGAACCAGAAAGTTTCTACACTGCATCAGCAATCCTCGATGGAGGAGAGTTGAGCTACTTTGGTCAAGAAGGGATGAGTGAAGCCACTGTCGGTCAGGTGACTTTTCAATTCCAGTGTAGTTCAGAAAGCACCAACGGAACAGGTGTTCAAGGTGGTCAAATTCCAGAACTTATATTTTATGGTCCCGTACATGAAGAGCACTAGGGTGCCATTGCGTAAATGAAACTACAGTGCAAAGAAGTTGACTGACCTGTGAGATGAAAGGAGTTCTCCATTTTGATACCCAAATGTAATTTCCAAATGATGGAACTTTGAATAAAACTATATAATAAATAATCATGTACTTGAATGAAATTTCCCAGTTGAGTAGATTTGCAGTGGATTTGAGATTAAAAGTTTTATTAGGAGAAAAAGAAAATTGATAATTTAAAAATGGTTTGAAGATATAGTGCCATAATGAAATGCACTATGAATTGATCAAAACATTTTAAGGCATTATGAGTTTCAATATATTCTTGGAACCTTACTTCTCAATGTATAATTTATAATGTCATTCAGTTATTACTAAACCATTGAAATTCATTTTGGAAAATAAAAGGGAAAACATTCAGAACATCAAATCTAGTCAGGAATGAAATGATCCATAAAAAAAATATTCAGAATGCCATCATCAAAAACACTTCTGTATATGATTGATACATATGTGAAATTAAATTTCCACAAAGTAGATTATTAATTTTTCTTGCTTAGATAATTCTTCAGGAAAATTTGTCAGATTCCTGTAAAATGGACAATTTCAAAGAAAATAATATTGGGGTAGGTAGACAATCACTTTTTTCTTTGATAAAGGTCATATCTATTTCAGGTGGTGAATTTTCCTAAATTAAAATCATGAATTGTCCAATTTCAAAAGTTTCTTGTTAACAAACATCAAAATTGGAAGGTTTATTGGGGCTTTTGGGAATCAAAGTGGATTTCCTTTGTTTTACCTCTATTGAAGACTTGCTCACTGAACTTTAGAATCTGTTTTTAGCATATAGTTGTTAGTTTTGTGCTACCTTTCCTGCCTAGTTTTATATTTTTGTTGTACTTTTTCAAAGTATAACAAGTTTTTTTGTATATTAGAGGTGCGAGATAAAGTATGTTCAGTAATGCTGCAATTATATTTTGTATATACATTAATTAATAAAAATAAAATGAGTATTACAGAATAAATACCATGTTTACTTATTCATGAGTTGCTTGTTGGTATATTAGCCCAATGTTCTTGACACAAACAAAAAACAAAAGAGATAATTTTCCGACACGTATTCTACTTGTTAGAGAAATATATATGAATTAAAGCCATACCAAATCATAGAATTGGTTTCAGCTTGCTTCGATTGCTTTTTACCTTCTAAAGATAAAAATGATTGTAATTGTAAAAAAAAAAACATATTTTTATAGGATTGATAAAATAACCTTATAAAGCCTAAAACATACAAAACTAAAAAATATCTATATTATACAGCAGGTTCTACTAATCTGTCCCATGCCCCCAACTTTAATAGATCCCCATAACTAAACAAGAGGGGGAATTCAATTAACAGTTCCAGTAATTTTCTGCAGCACAATCACAACTATTACGCCCGATTATTTGATTATAATATGTGGTATTTCTTGCATATTGTGGCAATCATTCAGAGTAATGGTATATAGACCATACGTTTTTTATTATGATAAACTTTACTGTTTATAATTCATTTCATTAATAATATAATTTCTGAAAAAGTACTACTACCTACTACTACCTATTTAAAAACAATTGTAATTGAATGGTTAATTATAATGATTTTGCAACAATCAGACCAAGAAATTTATGATCTTAAAGTTTTAAGCCAAAAAGTGTAGAACATGTTTCTAGTGATGAACTTGTAGGCATTTGAAGCATTTTTCAATAGCTTCAAGAATAATGTTTTACCTTTTTTCGTATCATATTCCTAGAGGCCCAAATGATAGCCAAGTGGATTGTGTTCATATATCGCAAAAGTCAGGAAAAAGTTACAAATGTTATGGGCATGAAATAACTACTCATTGATGAGTTGCCTTGGGACGCTCTACTTCTCAAACTAAATCAGAGCCGTTCGAATAAAAAATTAAGGTTAAACAGCTCATGGCACTTTTCAGGATCCCGGTCTAAAAAGCCAATTCAATTTAATCATATTATATTGTTAAAAATCCTTAATATAGAACATAGCATTAATCAAAAAATTCGTTATATAGAGTCGAGCGCATCAAATTTATACGTCTTTCTCAAGTGTGTTTTTTCATAATTATTTTATAATCAATTTATAAATTTCTGTTCATTTATAAATTTTATGTTCATGTAGGCCAACCATGATTTTTTGTTCTTCCCTGATGCCATCTATTCATATTTACACTAATATACTACGAATTTAACCTTCCGCAGATAACATGAGTGGTTTCTTAATTTTTGATAACGTCGGTCTGACAAACCGATTTTTTCAAGGAATGATTATTGGTCGTTTTTACTTGAAAATAAATGAATATTTTTTATTGAACATAATATTTGACTATAATTTCCATGTACAAATACAAACGGATTTTTGAAATAATTTTTTTTTTTTGTAGGCTATAAAACAGCTGTATTTTTATTCAATACAACAATAATTTAACCAAAAAAAAAAATATTCCTCTGATGAAAATGACAAAAACATAAACAGTAATGAATTAACATTAAATATAACAATATAATAGAAACAAAAAAATTGAATAAATAAAAACTGGCAACTGAACAAACTGGTTCAAATTTTATCAATTTTCATTTTGCCGAATGCAGTCTATGCACATTCCCTGGAGATGCTGACTGATTCACTGACTTCCTCATACAGTCTTCGCAATCGCTCCTGTTCTCTTTCGTAACTCATTCTGACGTAGTCACACTAAAACCATACCATTTCAGTTCAAGAATGGAGACGCCAAATCAAATTATACTTACCTCAGAGTTTTACACTTAACGATGACGCCGGTTTCACGCACCGTATACTTATTTTTCTAACGAAGCAAACGCTCTATTCGACAGACAATGTAAACCTGACAAGATTCTCAATAGTACGAAAGGTACCCTGGCGGAAAGCGGGAAATATATAAACAACAGATAGTTAGCGCGAATATTCAAATCAGTCGGTGAGAGAGACCGTACGTTATAAGCGGAAGGTTAATCGCAGCTGCACAAATATGGAGGGCAAAGAAACTATGAGATAAGTCGTAGTTGGGCGACCTAGTTGGCAGTCAACGTGTTAAAAAAGGGGACCTTTTAGATCATTTCCAAAGTTAATAATCTTGTTTCATGAGCACTTTTGAATGACAACAATTGGAATTTATTGAAAGGGGTTCATCATTGAAATCAAAAGTATACAATAAGAAAACACTCAAAGAAATAATATTGAAACCACTATATGATATATGTACACAAAGTACTGAAAAAAATCCATTAGACCTGTTAAATATAGAAATTAAGTAATCTTTATAATTTCCTCATCATTATTTCATTGCATTTTATGTTGCAAATATATATTATAATGTTCTGTAAAATAAAATGTCATCATTATTATGAATGAAGGCATCACCTAAATATGTGAAAGACCTTTTTACAGATGGTAGTTTCTTTCAGAAATTTGGCAGAAAATTATTTCCTGATTTTTTGTTGGTAGGTATTGTTTTCGTATTTTTTTTTCAGGGATTTCCTTTAAATTATATTGTATTCAAGTTCTTTTAGTGCTCTCGCTAATTGGTAATCTGAACTGAGTCATTTTCTCCATGAGAAGAGTCTAGCTGGAAGTGAAACACATTGAAAGTGACATATCTACTAGAAGAAACTATTAGTGCAAAATTACAAATATCGTGAAAACATTAGTATTGGAGTACTGTACTGCAGAGAAATAAAATCACAGAGTCAATTATTAAAAAAATGAAAAGTCAAAAGACTGGGAAATTGTATGCTAAAGGTAAAAAAATATGAGTTCAAGAAAAGCCATGTTGCAAGTTGATTTTGAACATTTTTGTAAAAACTGGGTATGAATGCATCTAGTGTAATGATAAAAGAGTTAACCAAGAAAAAGCTGAAAATGCAAAAAAAAATCTAAACTGGAAAAATCAAGAAAATATGGATCAACGGAGGTAAATGGTAAAAAGGGTGATGAAATCACTCCAGATGATAATATTAATAAATTGATATTTGTTTTCGATCAGATAGTGGCATTTTTTATGTTTCTTTTAACTCAGATATATTTTCATATGTAGCACTCTTAAATTTGTAAAAAAGATGTTTCATCCATAAGGAGATTTTTTATTGATTCCTTATTATTTACAGAAATCTAAATAGTTTTGTTGTTTCCTTCATTTGAATATGATGGGTATATTTTTGT
This sequence comes from Gonioctena quinquepunctata, assembly GCA_018342105.1. Lineage (NCBI taxonomy): Eukaryota > Metazoa > Arthropoda > Insecta > Coleoptera > Chrysomelidae > Gonioctena > Gonioctena quinquepunctata. The sequence goes on from JAFIRS010000184.1 coordinate 976,917, forward strand.
TTTCTTTTCCAACCAAAAACTATTGTTTTAATGAAAAAACTGTTCATTCTGAGTAATTTCTAGTCTTATATATCATGAGTTATGTATTATGCTTTCAAAATATTGAATAATATAAGGAATGCAATATCCACTTATTTGGATATTCTACAGGGTGTAATCTAACCTCTTGCACACCCGTGAATGCATGCCATTTTATAACGAATTACAGTGGTTAAAAATCGAAAAAAAAATATACAAAAAATCCATTTTTTTTTCCGTTAAATTCGCCCAAATTTCGGGAACCGCGAGCGAAGTTTTAGTATGTAATAATTTTTTTATATTTTTTTTCTGGCTTAATAGGGACTTATCGTAAAAATTTCAAAAGTAATCTGTTTATTTTTTATGGACTATCAACTGTTAGTGGTTGTGCAAGAGGTAAGATTACACCCTGTATATAATTGACAGCTGGTTTGCTCAAGTGCGGAGGTTCTGCATCTCTGATTTCTAATATAATAAATAATTTTATTGACTCTAGACAAATCAGGAATTCCGAGAGATATGTACTGGAGATTTCGATTCTCACATCTATGAGTTACTGACTTTGGCCAAATAAGGTAGAAAAAATTATTTATTTTATCTCGGACAATTTGCTGCTTAGTAATTAAAGGATTCGTGGAATAGTATTGGATTATTTTTAGTTAGTGGTATTTAGAGATTATCCAAGGAAGGGTGTTATTAAGTTTGCCCAGCTATTTTTAAGACACCATGATAGTACTTCATTATATTTGTATTATATCTTACAACAAAATATTGAAATATATTTTAATAAACGTATGTGAGTACATAAATGCCCGTCATTATATAAATAAATATCCCAATTATAATTTTTTTATTTATAGAAGTAGTTTTGTGAAAAAGTATGTGCGGAGCTTCCGTTCAGTTTATTCATGAGTAAAAGTGAGTTTATACAGCACATAAAATTAAGTAAAATGAGAAGTAATAATTTTCAGAGTGTTTATAGAGCTGAGTAAATTAATATTAGAAGTAAGAAGATGTCCATCGACATTTGGGATTTTATGTTGAGGTTACCTCAAACTTCAATGATGTATACTTGAAAAATTAGTCCATGTTATTGTTTATTGAGTAAAAAATAAGCCACTGTTGACAACACTAACAATATTAAAAAATATTCATCATCCAAAGACATTATTGTCCATAAATGAAATTTTTAAAAATGGTACCGAACACCATTTTTCAGTTACGAAAACAAAAATATGATAACATGACATTCTACGACTGAATAGCTATTATATCATGTCATGTATCATCATCTCGTCAATTTGTCTAAATTATTCATTATGTACATGTGCCTAACAACTAGTCAAAGTAAAATAAAATAAAAGTTAACCATTTTTTATTTTACTTCTTATTTTATTTCGGTATAAACTCGTTATGGATGTTGTCTAGTTTTAACTTTTTAAATTACTTTATTTCATATTTTATTTTACTTGCTGTATAAACTAACTATTAAATATAATTAATATGAGTGTTCAGAGTAAAAAATAACAAGAAGAGGTATAAGAGTTTATCATCACTTAGAGGGATATATCCTACAGGAAGTCATATAAACGATAATATATCAGAAGTTTGGAAATTGCTAGGTTGATATTCACAAATAAGTGAAAATAAATATATGAAAATGTCCCTCTACTTTCAAAGATGCAATGATGAACATACCACTTGGTAGAGTAATAACCAACAACTTTGAATTATAATAACCATCACAGTGGGCTAGACATGTGTAAAAATGATTTTCAAATGGGTCGAAATGCTCTGCAAAATAATAAATTATGTGAAAAACAAAGATATAATGAATTTTAGGAAAACAAGTTAGATTTCAAATTCGAATTTGTGAAATAACTATTTATAACAATTACCGAGTGATAAAATAGTCGAAATCTAAATTTTGTAGAAAAATTCGAATTACCGTTAAAAAATTCGTAAAAATGGGAAAAAATCAAAAATGTTTTATTTTGACAAAATCCTAAATATTATAGAGAATTGAATATTCCGAGGAAAAAATGCCAAATTTATAAAAAAATGTCATGACAAGTTTTGTAAAAAATATATTTTAAGTGAAAAGGGAAGTTTCAAAGAACATAGTTTTAATTTGCACCAAAAATATTAATAAAAAATAAAAAAGAAAAAAATTAAATTATTATTTTGAAATATTCCAATTTCTAAAATGTGAAAATGTTGAAACGCCGAAAATGCGATTCCCGACAATCCACGATGTATCAAAATTTAACCAAATACAAACGCGACAAAGTAAGCTATTACAAAAAATAGCAAGGGAGTTTTTGGTGCACCGTGAAATGTATATAAATCAACTCTAACGTATCGCAACAAGAAAGCAATTTTTTCGAAGAATACTCTGACTAGCCTATCAATAAACACGAATCTTTTTCGGCCCCATCCATACTGCGTCTCTGTAGAACTCAATAATATTGAAAATAATCAAAATTATTAATCATCTAAACGAACCTAATGGAGAAGAAACAGCGATTATTTTAAAGGGGAAAATCCCAAATTTTGTATGAAATGACATCAAACAGGCGAAACCGTTTCTCCATATTTGACAAAAAAACTACCTTACATTCGAATAAAAATACCCTCCAAACGATCGATAGAAACAGGAGCAACAAAATAATTTTTGTACCCCAAAATTAAAACCACATTACTCCAAAAGCATATTCCAAGGAGTCCCAGCATTATATTCAATATTACGAAACAAACTATTAATCTTTTTTTGTCATTCTGCAATACCCCTATTTTGATATGAAGAAATATCAGAGTATTTGTATGATTATCGCACATGGCGTTTTTTTAGTATTTTTGTAATATGATGCGACTCCAACCAGAAAGTCACATCTAACATAACCCGCGTTGCTGTTAATGCCTTCTCTGATGCTTTGACCAAGTCTTCCACGTTACATTGGATTTAAAGCCATAAACGGTGCATTTCTCAAAAAAAAAAAATTTGGTATTAATATTGGTCTTTTTTATTTCACATATTCCTTATGCTAGATATTTTTCCGCATGCTGTGGGAAATTACGCTATATATATATATATATATATATATATATATATATATATATATATATATATATAAGAAAAATAGTATCTTGACTGGAAAAGTATTTACGAATGGAGGATTAGAGGAGAAAAAATAGAAATGTTTTATCTCTCTCCTGAGGTTGCAGTCAGTTCATGAACTACATGAAAATATATCTTTCAAATATTTTACTCCCATTGTTTAAACAAATGCATTGTTTATGAGATAAATATTTTTTTTGGGAATCAAATCATTGATGAAAATGATATTTTAGAAAAGAATAGTTTCTTTAAAAAAATTATTGCCTAAAAACGCATTTGTTAATTAACAATTTTTTTGCTGCTACCTAAATGTTAATATTAAGAAACCATTTGAAAAAAAATATTTTTGGTTTATTTTTCATTTGTTTATTTAAAAACAATTTTGTATAAACAAAGGTTCCCTTTTTTTCAGATACTAAAGAAAAAATAAAAACAACCATGTATGATTTTGTGATGACTTTTTTTTAATATAATTTCAATAATTTTCGTATTTTTGAGCTTGTCTTCTAGTTTTTCATTATTATAATTGAAATAACTTATAAACTATTGAAGATACGACAAAAGCACTTCGTCTTTTTTATTCTCCATTAAACAATAAATGAATTGAGCTATTAACGAAGCTTAAGCTTAAGAACACGAAAATATTTAAAATTATATAAAAAATAGAAAACATTGTTTTTCTCACATGATTGTTTTTTTTTATATCTGAAAAAAATATGTCGAATATGGGAATCAATTTGTTTATAACAAATTAGTTATAAAAACAAATATGAATCTTTTTTCGATCTTTTTTCGATTTCAGATATCTGCAATATTTTTTGAAATATTCACGTGGATAAAAATAAAAAAAATTCAACTATTTTTTTGTTGAGGTATGACTTTATGTACACGTGATTTATATGACGACTATTCGAAATATTTTGATAAAGTGATATGAATTTCACTTATGCCATATTTCTTTAAAAAAAATTATTTTATCGTGACATTTTGGTCACACCCATTTGAAATTTCAATTTAAAAAAATCGCTAATATGTTTTTTGGATTTTTGACCTTGAAAAAAATTCGAAGTAGGCCGTGATATTTTTAGTTTTATTTCGAGTTTATGCATATAAATATATAAAAAAAATTTGAATCGGATAATAAATAACAGTTTTAAGAGGCCCTTTCAAATGGGTCACTCTGTATATATATATATATATATATATATATATATATATATATATATATATATATATATATATAGTCTGAGAAATTCTTTGGGACAGCAGCAAACGCAAATGTACTCTTATAACATTATATTTCCAATATTTCGACAATGAATATTGTCATCAGGGAGCTACAAAGGTGAAACTACTATAGTATGTTGATAATTATAAAAATAAACTTTACTTACAATGTTAGTGAGAATGGTCGTTTTTCGGAGAAATACAAAAAGATGTAAAAGACAGCATTAAAACATGTAAAAACATGAAGCAACAATTAGATTTATGGAATAATATTTGTAACACAAAACATTACTGGTAAATTTATTAAAAGCCGAAAACCATTGTGGTGTCTTGTCTTGTCTTGTTTTTTATGGTTTATCCAATACTGGATAATATACCAGTAAACGGGGGCTATAGCCACAAATTCGACCCCCCTTCAGTGGGCAAACGGGATTGTCTCACTCGAAATGATACCACGAATGCCCAAAACTTTCACAATAATTAATAACTTTTGCGATGCACGTGGAACGGCTGTACAAAAACTAACATTAACCTGACTTTCTGCCCGCGTGGCAGACGTCCGTCCACCACGACACCAGAAAGTCGAATCTCACCATTGTGGTGAACTTTCTTTGGTTATGAATGTGAAAAGTGAGGGAAAATAACAGCATCGAGGTTGGAATTTAACATAACCTAAAATGTCAACGTCAAAATTGTACAATTTTTAAGAAGAAGAAGAGACATTTGGTCTAAGCTGTCCAAATGAAAGTGGAAAACATCAATTGCAATTACTACTGAAGATGAGATTTTCTAATGGTAAAATTGGATGAATATATTTATTAATTATTACAAAACTTTCATGTTAGTTTGTATTAACTAGAAAAGGAAGATGAATTATTATTGAGAGCATTCGGGTTCTTGTCCAAGATTAATAGATAAGAATAGATCTCACTTAAATGATTGAGATCTGTTCTTTGGTTTAAACAATTGTTGGATTGAGAAATAAATGCCATTTCCAAAAAGATTCGTTTCGAAGCATTCTTTTCTTTTACTAAAATTTTTGTGGAATTATAATCCATATTGTGATCTTCTTTATTCACATGTTCACTGAGAGCACACCTCATATATATATATATATATATATATATATATATATATATATATATATATATGTATATATAAATTTAGAAATAACGACTGAAAATTGGTATGAACAGTGGGGAATAACGGGGATCTTCAGTCAGCACAAGTGTTGAACTATGAAAAACTCTTTAATACGTTGGACCGAGCTTTCGTTTCAATTTTGAAACTTCTTCAGGGTCCTAAAATATGTAAATTACATTATTGAGAAAAAAAATACTTAAAATGAAGGAAGTACTTACAGTAATCTGAGTGGTTGATTAATGAACATTAACTTTGAAAAAAAACGTAAAATATGTGAATATTTGTCGGAATGGTGTTATATAACACCATTCCATCCATACTAATTTTTTACAATTTCTGTTATTCTGTATGTTAATTCCAAACGATGATTTCGGTACTAAATATTCATTTTTTTGTCTCGTAGTATAGGTATGAGAAGGTTTAATAAGTTCGGTCTTATTGGAGAACTGAGTTGTAGCGATGTGGTTAAAGAATATTTGTCTGATATCAAACATCTCAGACTCTTCATAGAGAGCATCACTCGCGTATCTGTTGTCTTTGAAAAGTATCATTCTTAGGAATCGTTTTTGCGTTACTTCAAGTGGCTTTAAATATGTTTTAGAAACCCCTCCCCATCCAACTATTCCATATTTTAGGTGTGATTCTATCAAACTTTGGTAAAGAATGTTGAGCTGTTCCAAATATGTCTGCTATTGAATGAACATTAACTTTGAAAAAAAACGTAAAATATGTGAATATTTGTCGGAATGGTGTTATATCTTTGACGTTTCCAGTGACATTGAAGGATTTGAAATGACAACCTATGATTAATCGTCAGAAAAATATAAAATATGTAGTGGGTGTGTTAATTTTTTTTTTATTGGTGCCCCTTTTTACCTATTTAAAGCACGCCTCAGCGTGTTTAAATCGAACTTTAAAAAACGCGCGTTTTTTAAAGGTAACCATGACAACATCAACAAATCGAGAAACGTGAAGTCTAAATGACAAATTTTTGATTATTGATCTGACAGGAGTACCTCGTAACGTCAAATAAAATATTACTCACAATTCGTTCATTTGATGAACTTTTCATATTCTTTTTTATATATATCAATGGATTTTCGCGGTATTAACCGCGATTCTGCCTCACTATTCAAAAAATCGATATTAGAATCATTCATTTTTGAGCTCTGGTGACAACAAATATTGATCTTTGGTAACAAATTGCAAATGAATGTTTTTCTCATTTCTATGACAACGAAAGGTATACTGATGTCACATCACGAATTCAACCTTCTTGCATTATTAGTTCTTATTTCTATTTTTTGTAGTAATAATACCAGTATATATGATTTCAAAGTGCACCAATAAAAAAAAATAACGTAAAGTATTCGTGGATAACTGGTCTTAAAAACACTTGCTCTATTTCGAACACTCCGGCTGCGCCGTCGTGCTCGAAAAATCGCGCGTGTTTTAAAGCCCTTTTTATCCACTTATACTTTAATATACTATTATTATATTCTTTGAGAACCATCAGTTTTAATCCATTTGTAAAAGATAACTGTAGATTTTGCTAAGATTTTCGATATCTGTTTTTTTGTTCATATTTTGATTGGATTTATTAATTTCAATCATTTCAAGAAATAATCTTTTAGAGAAATTTTTTTCTGAATGTAAAACTTGTACTTCCTCGAATGATAATTTATGGCCTGTTTCAATAGCATGTTGAGCTAATGCACATGATTTCTTATTGAGTCTTATATCACTTCTGTGAGAGATAATACGATTATTTAAAGTTCTTGAACTTGTACCAATATAGTTCAGATCACAGTTGTTACATGGTATGCTGTAGACAACATTTGATTTCTTCAAATCTGGTGTGGGATCTTTTGACCTCGTATTTAAATTTCCAATAGTCTTGATATTTTTTTGTGAAATTTTTATGTTACTTTCATTCTTGAATAATTTAATTATATTTGATGATAGAATTCCTATATTAGGAATTGAAAAATAAATTATCCTTTCATTGCTATTTTCTGAATTTTGATTATTTGTGTCATCATTATTAATTTGTCTATCAGAGTTGGTATTGAAAAGAATTCTGTTAAGAAGTTTTTTGGGGTAAGAATTATCTAGTAAAATATTTCTGAGAATTTTAAAATTTTTGTTTTTCAATGAAGGATGAACCAACATCTCGATTCTTTTTTTCATACAAAGAATCAAATTTATTTTCATTCTTTTTGAGTGGAAGGAATGATAGTTTATGTATCTTTCAGAGTTTGTTGGTTTTATATACCAATCTGTGATTAGTGAATTGTTTTCTCTACGAATTATTCTAGTATCTAAAAACGGAATACTTTTAGTTTTTTCTAATTCAATTGTGAATTTTTAGAAATCATTCAATTCATATTCAAATCTAGTTTCTTTTCGTTCGAAGGAAATTTCTACAAACAAATTCTTGGAACACCTATGGGAGCTACCATCTCACCAATCATTGCTTCGTATGTAATGGATGACCTTTTCAAAGATATATTACCACAATTGACGTTTGAAGTTCCATTTTAAAAAAAATTTGTAGATGATATTATTTGTGCAGTATCAATGGATAAATCCGATAAAATTCTAAGAAAAGTAAATGACTACAATAAAAATTTACAATTCACAATTGAATTAGAAAAAAATAAAAGTATTCCGTTTTTATTTATTATTTATTTGTGTCATCATTATTAATTTGTCTATCAGAGTTGGTATTGAAAAGAATTCTGTTAAGAAGTTTTTTGGGGTAAGAATTATCTAGTAAAATATTTCTGAGAATTTTAAAATTTTTGTTTTTCAATGAAGGATGAACCAACATCTCGATTCTTTTTTTCATACAAAGAATCAAATTTATTTTCATTCTTTTTGAGTGGAAGGAATGATAGTTTATGTATCTTTCAGAGTTTGTTGGTTTTATATACCAATCTGTGATTAGTGAATTGTTTTCTCTACGAATTATTCTAGTATCTAAAAACGGAATACTTTTAGTTTTTTCTAATTCAATTGTGAATTGTAAATTTTTATTGTAGTTATTTACTTTTCTTAGAATTTCATCGGATTTATCCATTGGTACTGCACAAATAATATCATCTACAAATTTTTTTTAAAATGGAACTTCAAACGTCAATTGTGGTAATATTTCTTCGAAAAGGTCATCCATTACATACGAAGCAATGATTGGTGAGATGGTAGCTCCCATAGGTGTTCCAAGAATCATATGCATCTGTAAGGATGTCTGTGAATAATTTAAATATTTTGCTATTGGGTGCATCAATAGATGAAATGATAGGTCTGAGTTTCATGATTGGTTTATGAATTTTGGGTAAACCATAGTATTTTGGTGATACAGAACTGTATATCATACATTTTTTTGCTTCTTCTGCAGTGATCATTTTTGATTTTTTTAATTCTGAAATAAATTTATTTGCTTTTTGTTCAATAGTTGAGGTAGGATCTCTATTTAATTTGGTGTAAGAGTTTTCGTAATCAAGGATATCATGAGATTTTTTTATATATTCAGTTTTTTCTAAAATGACTGTTACATTACCTTTATCTGATTTTGTTAAAATAAGATTAGGATGGTTTTTGAAAAATTCTTTGGTTTTTTTATAAAGAGAATTGAGTATTGTTTAATTTTTTTGAGGTTTTTGAAAAAAGTTAGTAACCATATTAGTTATTTTTGCTCTGAAAATATCTTTTTTCTCATTATTGAATCCACTTATTAGTGATTCGATATCAGACAAAAGTTTTGAAATCGATACGTCTCTTGTAGTAGGAGGTAAACTGAATTTGAATCCCAAAGCAAGAAAATGTTCAATATTATTTGGTATAATTATATCAGTCAAGTTTTTGAGCCAAGTGCTCTTTGTTTTGATATCATTCTGGAAAGAAAATTTTAATCTATTTATCTTGTTGATATTTTTAATTTTTATATCTCTGAATATTTTATTGTAGGAAATCGTTTGTCTTTCTGTATAATTCATCCAGATATCATTAGGTAGTTTTGTTATGAGGAAGTTAGAAAGTTTCGAAAAGTATATTTCTGATGATTTGAGGTCATTATGTGTTATTTTGATTTCTAAATTTAACATATTCTTGGTTAATTTTTGTCTGATATCGAATCACTAATAAGTGGATTCAATAATGAGAAAAAATATATTTTCAGAGCAAAAATAACTAATATGGTTACTAACTTTTTTTGAAAACCTCAAAAAAATGAAACAATACTCAATTCTCTTTATAAAAAAACCAAAGAATTTTTTACAATACCACCAATTATTTTAAAAAACAAAGGTAATTTTAAAAAAAAAAACAAATAAATTTATTTCAGAATTAAAAAAGTCAAAAATGATCACTGCAGAAGAAGCAAAAAAATGTATGATATACAGTTCTGTATCACCAAAATAGTATGGTTTACCCAAAATTCATAAACCAATCATGAAACTCAGACCTATCATTTCATCTATTGATGCACCCAATAGCAAAATATCTAAATTATTACAGATGCATATGACTTCAAAAATAAGTTTTATGTTAAAGATTCTTTCGAGTTTTCTAAATTCATCAACGAAAAACAACTTCCACAAAGCTATGTCTTGATAAGCCTAGATGTTGTTTCCTTATTCAGTAACATACCGATAGAATTAGTGTTGAAAAGTATAACTAAAAGATGGAGTAAAATAGAAGAATACTGTAATATTTCACAAACAAAATTTTTAGAAATCATTCAATTCATATTCAAATCTAGTTTCTTTTCGTTCGAAGGAAATTTCTACAAACAAATTCTTGGAACACCTATGGGAGCTACCATCTCACCAATCATTGCTTCGTATGTAATGGATGACCTTTTCAAAGATATATTACCACAATTGACGTTTGAAGTTCCATTTTAAAAAAAATTTGTAGATGATATTATTTGTGCAGTATCAATGGATAAATCCGATAAAATTCTAAGAAAAGTAAATGACTACAATAAAAATTTACAATTCACAATTGAATTAGAAAAAAATAAAAGTATTCCGTTTTTAGATACTAGAATAATTCGTAGAGAAAACAATTCACTAATCACAGATTGGTATATAAAACCAACAAACTCTGAAAGATACATTAACTTTCATTCCTTCCACTCAAAAAGAATGAAAATAAATTTGATTTTTTGTATGAAAAAAAGAATCGAAATGTTGGTTCATCCTTCATTGGAAAACAAAAATTTTAAAATTCTCAGAAATATTTTACTAGATAATTCTTACCCCAAAAAACTTCTTAACAGAATTCTTTTCAATACCAACTCTGATAGACAAATTAATAATGATGACACAAATAATCAAAATTCAGAAAATAACAATGAAAGGATAATTTATTTTTCAATTCCTAATATAGGAATTCTATCATCAAATATAATTAAATTATTCAAGAATGAAAGTAACATAAAAATTTCACAAAAAAATATCAAGACTATTGGAAATTTAAATACGAGGTTAAAAGATCCCACACAGATTTGAAGAAATCAAATGTTGTCTACAGCATACCATGTAACAACTGTGATCTGAACTATATTGGTACAAGTTCAAGAACTTTAAATAATCGTATTATCTCTCACAGAAGTGATATAAGACTCAATAAGAAATCATGTGCATTAGCTCAACATGCTATTGAAACAGGCCATAAAATATCATTCGAGGAAGTACAAGTTTTACATTCAGAAAAAACATTCTCTAAAAGATTATTTCTTGAAATGATTGAAATTAATAAATCCAATCAAAATATGAACAAAAAAACAGATATCGAAAATCTTAGCAAAATCTACAGTTATCTTTTACAAATGGATTAAAACTGATGATTCTCAAAGAATATAATAAAAAAATTAACACACCCACTACATATTTTATATTTTTCTGACGATTAATCATAGGTTGTCATTTCAAATCCTTCAATGTCACTCGAAACGTCAAAGATATAACACCATTCCGACAAATATTCACATATTTTACGTTTTTTTTCAAAGTTAATGTTCATTCAATAGCAGACATATTTGGAACCAGACAGCTCAACATTCTTTACCAAAGTTTGATAGAATCACACCTAAAATATGGAATAGTTGGATGGGGAGGGGTTTCTAAAACATATTTAAAGCCACTTGAAGTAACGCAAAAACGATTCCTAAGAATGATACTTTTCAAAGACAACAGATACGCGAGTGATGCTCTCTATGAAGAGTCTGAGATGTTTGATATCAGACAAATATTCTTTAACCACATCGCTACAACTCAGTTCTCCAATAAGACCGAACTTATTAAACCTTCTCATACCTATACTACGAGACAAAAAAATGAATATTTAGTACCTTTCGCTTCGAAATAATAGGCCAAAAACTATCAATTTTTAGCACCAAAAGTATTTAATCTCCTTCCCGAAACACTGAAAAAAATTTTAAAAAATTTAAAATTTAAAATTAAAATTGAAAGTAATTTTAGATATTCATAATGTTATCCCAAATGCACTTAGTACTTGTACATTAGTATATTTTAGTATTCAAAAATTTTAAACTACTTAATATTTATATTTCGATATTTATTATTTTCCATTTTACATGTTTACACTTTTGAATTAAAAAAAAAAAAAAAAAAAATATATATAAAAAATACATTTGAAAGTCTTTTACATTATTAACACTTAGAAAGTTCAGAACTATATATATATATGAGGTATCTATAATTCGTAATTATATTACCTGCGATTATTTAATGTGTACAAGCGTACATGTGATATGAACGTGTGTGTATTTGTGTAAATATTGTACGGTAGTCTGTATTAATAATTATACTTATCTTGCTCTCACAATAATTGTATGCTTACTTGATTTTTATTTTTAGTAAATTTAGTATAGTATTTTCAAATAATTTGTTTGTATATACTCATGGTATATACGCCCACACACAAGCAGTACCTATTGCTTCCGTGGTATATTTTTGTTTATTCACAATAATGCTGCATTTGTCAAATTATACTCTGTAATTATTTTTTCTTGTGTGAATAAATTATATTATTATATTATTATTATTAATCAACCACTCAGATTACTGTAAGTACTTCCTTCATTTTAGGTATTTTTTTTCTCAATAATGTAATTTGCATATTTTAGGACCCTGAAGAAGTTTCAAAATTGAAACGAAAGCTCGGTCCAACGTATTAAAGAGTTTTTCATAGTTCAACACTTGTGCTGTCTGAAGATCCCCGTTATTCCCCACTGTTTATATATATATATATATATATATATATATATATATATATATATATAGATATATATATTTATATATATATATATATTTATATATATATATATATATATAAATATATATATATATATATATATATTACGGGTGTATAATGCCAATTTCAGTGGTTAAAAATTCGAAAAAAATAAATATTTAAAAAAACATTTTTTTTTGTTAAATTGGTGCAAATTTTGGGAGCTGCGGAACAGCAAAGATTTGGTAGGTAAAACATATTCTTTTATATTTCTATATCTGGCTTATCAAGGACTTATCGTAAACATTTGAAAGGGAAAATCTGCAGGAAGTTAGATTACACCGTATATATATAAGTCCTTAATAAGCCAGAAATAAAAATATTAAAAACTATGTTTTAACTACCAAATCTTCGCTGTTTCGCAGCTTCCAAAATTTGGACGAATTTAAGGTATTTCTGTAGTTTCGGTCAAGTTTGTCAGATATTTACAATTAAAAATGGGTCTTTTTGTATACGATGCCTATACCTAACACGTGAACGGATAGGACTTTGTTTAACATTTTTTATTATAGACGAGAACGAATCTTAAGATTAAAAAAAAACACTCGTGTATGCACTACTATTGTGGGAATAATAATAAATTGTAATTTTTGACCGTTTAGTTTCGAAGATATCGACTGATGAAATATATTAATTTCATTCTACATGGAACGGAGACACGACCAGCTGTGATGAAATAGCAACAGTGTACACTGCGGTGAACTGATGAGCGCCTGATGAAGTCCGGGAATGTGAAATGGAAGCATCAGTATTGGCTTAAGAAGGATGGAGATAAACGCTAAATGTGCGACGTTGCCACGATTACAGCGCCGTCTCTATATGTGTAGTGTACCTATCCACGCATGAGGTTTGATTTGTGCACGACATTCAGAGTGTATAGGCTCTGTCAAAAGTTCGAGACCGGTAGCATCATATAAACATTGGATTTTACCGTACGCAGCGGCCAAAACTTTTAGCTGATACGTGTACATAAAGTCATACCTTAACAAAAAAATAGTTACATTTTTTTTATTTTTATCCACGTGAATATTTCAAAAAATATTGCAGATATCTGAAATCGAAAAAAGATCTTTAAAGAGCAAGAAATTTCTTAAAAAAGTCCCATCTCCCGGAATTCTAACACCAATCTTTATAATTTTAATTGAGAGGTGAAAATTGTGCCATTTTTTTCCGCAATTTTTCTATTAGTTGTGTTTTTGTTAAATAATTAACTTTTACAAGTTGGAAATTAACATAAAAACCCTGATAATTTGCAAACTGAAAACCTGAGATTTTTTCCACTTCCTGGATCTATTCTTTAAGCACTTTAAAAAATTTAAAAAAAAATTCCTCTTTTTTATTAACTTAGGGCATTAAAAATTGAAAAGTTCGAATAAAGTTATAATTTTTTTTAATATCCCGATTATTTAATTTTTTTATTGTTAAAAACTACATGAAATTTTTCTTTACTTCCATTGTTATAAACAAATGCATTGTTCGACATATTTTTTTCAGATATTAAAAAAAACAATCATGTGAGAAAAACAATGTTTTCTATTTTTTATATAATTTTAAATATTTTCGTGTTCTTAAGCTTCGTTAATAGCTCAATTTATTTATTGTTTAACGGAGAATAAAAAAGACGAAGTGCTTTTGTCGTATCTTCAATAGTTTATAAGTAATTTCAATTATATGAAAAACTAGAAGACAAGCTCAAAAATACGAAAATTATTGAAATTATATTAAAAAAAAGTCATCACAAAATCATACATGGTTGTTTTTATTTTATTCTTTAGTATCTGAAATAAAATATTGGGCAGGAATCCATTTGTTTATAAAAAATTGTTTTTGAAATAAACAAATGAAAAATAAACCAAAATAAAATTTTTTCAAAATGGTTTCTTAATATTAACATTTAGGTAGCAGCAAAAAAATTGTTAATTAACAAATGCGTTTTTAGGCAATACTTTTTTTAAAGAAACTATTCTTTTCTTGAAAATCATTTTCATCAATGATTTGATTTCCAAAAAAAATATTTTTCTCATAAACAATGCATTTGTTTAAACAATGGGAGTAAAATATTTGAAAGATATATTTTCATGTAGTTTCTAACAATAAGAAAATGAAATAATCGGGATATTCAAAAAAAAATTATAACTTTATTTGAACTTTTCCATTGTTAATAAAAAAGTGGAAAATAATTTTATTTTCATTTTTCCAACAGGAATCTTTTTTAACGCCTTTAAAGAATAGATCTGAGGTGGAAAAAATCATGTATCCAAATGGTATATATTTTTTTTTGTTCCTTAATATTCATATTTAATGGGTTACATTTTTGTTTTGTCTCAATTAAAATTATAAATATTGGTGGTAGAATTCCGGGAAGTGGGACTAAAATTTCTAGATGCAATTACGAATCGAATGACACCTTGATCATAATTTTCGGTGAAGGCGAACTCGAATTCGAAAAAAAGGCATATGTTGATCAGACAATAATCTTCGTAGATTTTCACGGATGTAATGTGTTGAACTGTTTCCTCGAGTTTATCTCCCCGTATTGTGGTGTTTTTGTTCTCAAATGGTCGGACTTTTCGACAAAATCACATTTGCCATCTTCAGGCGATGCCTCGTTGATGACTAATCCGCTTGCGCCGTATGTCTATCACGTCTGATCGCACTTCTGAGCGTGACAAGAACGTCTATCCAAAAACAACTTGAGAAGCCATCGAAATTGAGAAACGAACACATAGTCTTTTTATTATTTATTCTTTGCTTTTTTGGTTTTCTGACTCCTTGAGTGTCAATTTCACCAGATTATGTGTTCATCTGATTGTCATGAGGGATTATTTGAATAGGATGTTGTTATTTTCTATTAGTAGGGGGTAGTGTTTGTTACATTAACAGGTATTCGGTATTATGATTTTCAGGTATCCATTCATCACGCTACAACACATATAGATTAGAGAATAGCCCTTAGTTAATAAGGAGATTTCCATAAATCAATTTACTTCCTTTCTTTGAATTGTAATTTTACTTCTTTCGTAAAATTTGCTCAGTAATTTGAACAATGCATTTGTTTAAACAATGGGAGTAAAATATTTGAAAGATATGTTTTCATGTAGTTTTTAACAATAAGAAATTGAAATAATCGAGAAATTCAAAAAAAAATTAAAACTTTATTTGAACTTTTCAATTGTTAATAAAAAAGTGGAAAATTATTTATTTTTTATTTTTCCAACGGGTTTTTTTTTAACACCTTTAAAGAATAGATCCAAGAAGTGGAAAAAATCATGTATCCAAATGGTATATTTTTTTTGTTCCTTAATATTTATATTTAATGGGTTAAATTTTTGTTTTGTTTAAGTGAACGAATTGTACGGTGCGCGCGGAAGTCACATCACCCGTTTTTAGCCCTATTTGCACCTCTCAATTATAATTATAAATATTGGATGTAGCATTCGGGAAGTGGGACTAAAGTTTCTAGATGTAATTACGAATCGAATGACACCTTGATCATAATTTTCGGTGAAGGCGAACACGAATTCGAAAAAAAGGCATATGTTGATCAGACAATAATCTTCGTAGATTTTCACGGATGTAATGTGTTGAACTGTTTCCTCGGGTTTATCTCCCCGTATTGTGGTGTTTTTGTTCTCAAATGGTCGGACTTTTCGACAAAATCACATTTGCCATCTTCAGGCGTTGCCTCGTTGATGACTGATCCGCTTGCGCCGCATGTCTGTCACGTCTGATCGCACTTCTGAGCGTGACAAGAACGTATATTCAAAAACAACTTGAGAAGCCATCGACATTGAGAAACGACCACATACTCTTTTTATTATTTTTTCTTTGCTTTTCTGGTTTTCTGACTCCTTGAGTGTCAATTTCACCAGATTAGGTGTTCATCTGATTGTCATGAGAGTTTATTTGAATATGATGTTGTTATTTTCTATTAGTAGGGGGTAGTGTTTGTTACATTAACAGGTATTCGGTATTATGATTTTCAGGTATCCATTCATCACGCTACAACACATATAGATTAGAGAATAGCCCTTAGTTAATAAGGAGATTTCCATAAATCAATTTATTTCCTTTCTTTAAATTGTAATTTCAGTTCTTTAGTAAAATTTGCTCAGTAATTTGATTTTTCGTGAGTTAGGTCTCTTAGCAATATTTGATTTGAAAAGGGAGGTAAAAGTCCTATGTTAAGTAGGTTAGAATATAATATGTCTATATTTTGTTTGTTGTTTTCACATTCAAAGAGTAGGTGATTTATATCACCCACTTTCCGACAATCACAGAAGTTGCTGTCGACAACTTGAAGTGTGTCCGAGTACAACAATGGCCTATTCTTAGTCTTATAATGGATGTAAGAGACTTTCGGGGAAATGATTGACAAATATAGAACTATGTTTTCTTTTGAATATTCGGTTGAATGTCTTTAAGTCGGGAACCTTTGGTGATTGTCAATATTTTAAATTTTATCCGATTTATATCGAGTAGTTGCAAGTTGATCCACTTTTTTATTTCCGTGGATAGGCAATGTCCAGGGATCCATCATATTTTATTTTCAGATACCAGATATTGATGTTAGTTTTCATATGGTTACTTTGTAATCCTGCAACAGCACTTTTGGAGACAGTTAGTATTAGATAGTTATCAGGTTCACTATTTATTAATAATAGTGCGGAAAAATTGCAGTTAATTCTGCTGTCGAAATGGATGATTTTGGATGAATTATTCCACTTTTTGACAAATTTTTGTGGGGGATGTATATCCCAAATGAAACTTTGGACCCATCCGTGGAAATAATTTTGTAATTTGTCCATTTTTATAATATTATAATAATAAAGTGTCTTTATTAAGGCGGAGTTCGGTCAGTGACTGCTCTTACACTCAACCTAAAAAGTTTATTACTGTACATTATTCACTTTTTGAAAAGATAGTATCTTCTATACTAATAACCTGTGGTAGAAGTCCATTGTATCTCGAAGTGGAGTGGTATAATTTTATGAAGAAGAAAAACACGAAGTCGTCTCCACAATATAATAGTTAAAATCGATTAGGTCAATACCATCGATTATTAAACATATTTCGAACCTCATAGGTTCATTTAGCATATAAAAGTATTTCATGAAAGAAGAACAAGACTTGTTAATGGGTATTGATCGATAAGTGCTACTGGAGATGAAAAATTCAAAAATTAGTTTTGTAGGTTAATGTTACTAAACATTTTTATATAATTCCCATGTTTATAACGTAGACCAATTGGGAAAATGGAATACTTTCAGGGTGCGTCCATACTAAACTTGGAGGGCCGAACTCCGCCGATACAAATAATTCGAAGCATGGAAACAACATCAATGGCGGTGATTGACAGCACATAAACACATCTGTCAGACTGAATTGTCGAACCTAGCCATGGAACGACGACAAGAGAACTCCATGCACGGAACAAAATTGAACTAGATGTAAATCAAAACCAAAGTGGTAACTATACCATGCGTAGAGCTCAGATGTCACCTATCCATATTTACAAATTTATATATATCCATAAGAGTAAAACAATTATGTATCAAAATAAAGAACAGTTGTAATAACTAGTCTGTCATATACATACTGTTCTTTATTTTGATACATAATTGTTTTACTCTTATGGATATATATAAATTTGTAAATATGGATAGGTGACATCTGAGCTCTACGCATGGTATAGTTACCACTTTGGTTTTGATTTACATCTAGTTCAATTTTGTTCCGTGCATGGAGTTCTCTTGTCGTCGTTCCATGGCTAGTTCGACAATCAGTCTGACAGATGGTTGGCTCTTTATGTGCTGTCAATCACCCATTGCATTTGTTGTTTTCCTCATGGCTTCGAATTATTTTGTATCGGCGAAGTTTCGGCCTCCAAGTTTAAGTATGGACGCACCCTGAAAGGGTATTCCCATTTTCCCAATTGGTCTACGTTATAAACATGGGAATTATATAAAAATTTTAGTAACATTAACCTACAAAACTAATTTTGAATTATGCTGAAGATACCTATAGAGGTTCGAAACATGTTCAATAATCGATGGTATTGACCTAACTATTACCCATGTAACTAAGTCTTTGTTCTTCTTTCATTGTAGAATACTTTTATATATGCTGAAGATGAACCTATAGAGGTTCGAAACATGTTCAATAATCGATGGTATTGACCTAATCGATTTTAATATTATATTGTGGAGACGACTTCGTGTTTTTCTTCTTCATAAAATTCTATACTAATACTGGAATAACAAAGAAAAAAACTTAATGAAAATACAATTTTCGAAATATCAATTTGAAGTATAAAAATGGACTTTTAAAGTAAAAAGAAAATTCATACATACATTTATGAAAGTAAAAAGAAATCGAATAGTAAAATAGGGGTACTCACTCCAGATCAGACAGGTACTTTTTGTATATATTTTTGAAAACTGATTTGCGCTAGATATGATCGGGAATTGAATTATAGAGTAAGGGAGCAGCGTAAGAAAATGATTTTTTGAAAAAAGTTGTCGAGTGAAAGGAAGATCTCTGTCTCCGACATTTTTTGAAATAACTAGGCACGGAGGTGGTCATGATTTTGTGGGTTTGACAAGCTTATATCAATTTTCAACCATTTCAAAGATTTAATTTTCGCGGAAACATGTGCTCTTTTTGTCAGGTTGGGAAATTGACTATATCTAAAAAAAAATTTAATTAATTATTTGCCTCCTGTATCTTTTTGAATGTTATCATTGATTTATTTTTCCTCCTCCTTTTTTGATTGTATTGCGAGTTTTGATGAAATATTTTTCCTACTGCTAAGCTGGATAGATAACCGATATTTTCATCTATTGATTCGAAATAAATGTTGTATTGTCTAAAATCAGAATTTTCATATCTATTTTCCGTATTTACATTCTTTACTACACCTATCTCTACCCGATCATTACTTACATCCATCTTTTGTCGAGGTTATTTATCTATAGCTGAATCTATTTAAGTTCGCGTACCATTAACCAAATCATTGGAATTCGTATGTGAATGTGTTTTGTTCGTGTTTTTTCCCTTTCTCAACCCGGCTTTTTGTATCAGTAGATCAGATAAAATATTAACTTTTTGCGGGATTTTGACCTTTAGATCATTTTTATTATTTGAAAAAAAAAACCTTCTTCAATGATCTCAGTAAATTCTGAGACGAATTCATTACTAATAGTAATGTCAGATAACATTTTCAGCAAAAGGAAGTAAATTTTCGACAGCTGCCTTTGTCGTTGGAGACCTATTTATTAAATCCTTGTATGTTGTAACTATTTCTTAGTTAAATGAAGCTCCCCCGGGGTCACCGAAGGGTTGGTCCCCCATTTCAACTCTAGCTATGTATATCTAAGCTATATTTCAGTATATAGTATGGAAACAATAAAAAAAGAAGGAACAAAATCAAGGTAAAAGAAAAAAAACAACCTGAAATCAAGTATACTTAATTTCTCAGTTACCTGAAAGTAACATCTATAATTTGCGGAGTGAAGCTCAGATGTCACATCTATAATTGTTGCATTTCAAATCTTTGTCCTTTGCGGAAGGCACAATTTCTCAGAGATGTTTGGTTCAGCCTTCCTGATGATTGGGAAACCATGAAACAGCTGTAGGCGGATGGTGGCTTTCTTGGAATTGAAACAAATCTCTCTTTCACAAATTATAGAAGTGATACCTTTAATTTGTAGGGTGAAGCTTAGACCTAATGACGTATATACATATATACATACAGAGTATAATCTAACCTCTTGGACACCCGTGAATGACGAGTCTATTATGCTATTTTATAACGAATTACACCGGTTAACAATTCGAAAAAAAATATATAAACAATTCAATTTTTTTTGTCAAATTTGTCCAAATTTTGGGATTCGCGAAACAGCAAAGTTTTGGTAGGTAATACATTATTCTTATTTTTTTCTGGCCTATTAAGAACTTATCGTAAAAATTTCAAAAGAGTAATCTGTTTATTTTTTATGTACTATTAACTGTTAGCGGTTGTACAAGAGGTTAGATTTCACCCTGTATATATATATATATATATATATATATATATGGAATGATAGTCAAAAACTACAACCATAGATAGATAGTCTGTATTCATTCATAATACCCAAACGGGTGTGGAACATGTCAATAATATAAATAAAAATTATAGATAAAAGAAGAGAAACCCAAAAGAGGAAATATAAAAAGCTTATGGACTAAAGTTATACATTAAAAAGGTATTTTATGCCTATGGTACATAACATTTAATAAATTATCACATATATATTGTAAATACTAAAATTATATAGAACTATCTCCAAAATATTCCTCCAGCTTATAGTAAGCCTTTTGTATTAATGTCTGTTTTAAATTTCTTGTCCCAGTGTATATATATATATATATATATATATATATATGTATATATATGTATATATATATATATACAGAGTGACCCATTTGAAAGCTGGCCACCTCTCTAAAACTGTTATTTATTATCCGATTCAGAAGTTTTTTTTTCAGTAGATAGATCATCAATAGTTCTAGTTGAATGCCATAAACTCGAAATAAAACTAAAAATATCACGGCCTACTTCGAATTGTTTTCAAGGTTGACGACGCCACTGGATTTGTGTTGCTTTCAAATGGGTGTGACCAAAATTTCACGATAAAATAATTTTTTTTAAAGAAATGGCATAAGTAAAATTCATATCACTTTATCAAAATATTTCGAATAGTCGTCATATAAATCACAATCTTGTTAAAAATATCGTTTAAAATGCTCTTTCAGGTCGTTAGCAGTCGAGTTTGTAAAGAGCAGTTATTCAAAATGACGTCAAATTATGTTTCTTATAAACGTTACTCCATAGTAAAGGAGATAGTTATGTCCATCAGAACACTGCAACACACGTTTGGAAGAAACATAATTTGACGCCATTTTGAATAACTGCTGTTTACAAACTCGACTGCTAACGACCTGAAAGAGCATTCTGAACGATATTTTTAACAAGATTGTGATTTATATGACGACTATTCGAAATATTTTGATAAAGTGATATGAATTTTACTTATGCCATATTTCTGTTAAAAAAATATTTCATCGTGAAATGTTGGTCACACCCATTTGAAAGCATTACAAACCCAGTGGCATCGTCAAATTTTATTTAAAAAAATCACTAGTATGTTTTTGGATCTTTGACCTTGAAAAAAATTCGAAAGAGGCCGTGAAATTTTTATTTTTATTTCGAATTTATGGCATTTAACTAGAACTATTGATGCTCTATCTACTGAAAAAAAATTTTGAATGTAAAAATACAGTTTTAACAAATATTATATATTTATTATATATATTATATATTTATTATTTATTATATATTTATTATCCGATTCAGAATTTTTTTTTTTCAGTAGATAGAGCATTAATAGTTCTAGTTAAATGCTATAAATTCGAAATAAAAATTTCACGGCCTTTTTCGAATTTTCTTCAAGGTCAAAAATCCAAAAAACATACTAGTGATTTTTTTTAATAAAATTTGACGATGACGATATATATATATATATATATATATATATATATATTCAATAATCAAAAATAAAAGTAGATGCATCTGAAACCATGGTATGATTATATACTGATTGAAATACTCAAATGATTCTTTTGTATAAAAGTGTTATTACTTTTTCTTCAAATGCAATCTCTATCCTATTTGATTATTTCGAAAAAAATGCATTAGAAAGCTGAAAACCCCATTCAAAATGCATTATTGTTCATTTTTAAAATTGTAGCTTCTAGAAAATACCTGAAAAGGGTTTTTTGGTTTCGAATTTGTTCTTCGATACTTGAAATGACGAGTTAGCAAGGCACTGTTGCCAGGATATCTTTTTCACAAATGACATTTTTAATAATTGTTCATCAAAAGTAGATTCATCTGAAACCATGGTATGATTATATACTGATTGAAATATTCAAATGATTCTTTTGTATGAAAGTGTTATTACTTTTTCTTCAAATGCAATTTCTATCGTATTTGATTATTTCGGAAAAAATGCATCAGAAAGCTGAAAACCCCATTTAGAAATAGTACTTTCCAGAAAATATCTGGAAAGGGTTTTTTGGTTTCGAATTTGTTCTTCGATACTTGAAATGTTTCATATTTTTAAAGATATTTGCAATAAACCGAATTAAAGGCTATTTTGGGGTAACCCAGAAATTGGGGCTCTTTCTGGGTTACCCATCGTCAAATTGATGCTTGCTTTTTTCAAGCCTATTTTGCACAGGTATATTTATGTTGTATTTTAATCCGAATGAATTTTGTCCAGCTTAAAACCATTGACAGGGAGCTAGTACAGTTGTATTCGCTTCTAAAACTGTGCAGCATTTTATTTGTGTTTGTATATGTGAAAGAGTAAGTCCTTTGGCATTCACTGATTATGGTAAGGAATTGAAAAAAAAACAATAAATACTTTCAAACAGAAATAATAACTTCAAATAACCAAATTGAAATCAAATTACACGTTATATCGTCAGTGACTGAACTGTACTGAGTGTACTTTGGGCAACTCTGTGATGATTTCTACACTAATAGTCGGATTATTCCACATTGGATACAGGTGTAATTAGTAACAAATATGAAAAAATTAATTAAATGTCGCTTATATACCCGTATCAAATTTCAATAAGATTCCTCCATTAGTGTAGATATCCTTATTGCAATTTATTATATTCAACATATAATTGAACATTCCGAAGTTTTGGCGAAAAAAAGTGCTCGACTAAATATATTTTCAATGGGTATTTCGACAATTTTTTTGTATTTGCATCATATGAAGGAAATATCTTGGATTATTATGATTGGCAGGGTAAGCCATATGAGAAATAATTAGATTGTAGTTATAGAAAAAGTATAGTGTACAACGAACATGAAATGTATATTTAGCACTCGTATGAATTGCGGCACTCGCCTTCGGCTCATGCCATCATTCACATACTCGTAAGAATTACCCGTTGTACAATATACTATTCACTGCTGGCCTATGAGATATTAACATTAAAGCTAATAGAAAATTAAACAACATTAAGTGTTCGGCAAAAAATACAGCAAATTGTTTCTTCTCATTCTAAAATATTGGTGGATAATTAGGTGAAAACAAAAATAGTATTTTATCAAAATCTAGCAAAGTAACAACGCTACAAGCCTAAATGGGTTGTATATATCTTAATCATACTCCATAGTGGCATGAAACACTCAATGTGCGAGGTTCGACTCGTACTTGACCGCTTTATTAATTACATAATTCTGAAAATTTTGCTTTTTCGTGAATTAATCTTGCACTTTTTGTAATCCATACTAGTCAATTTACGGAATTCTCCCTTTGACCTTTTTTATCTATCAAGATATCAAGGTACTTTCATTTAATTCGACTGGAATTATTCGATAAGGTAGCACAAAGTATGGATTTTTTATAACCGTTGATCTCAGGTGATAAAATACAAAATAAAAGTTCTACCAAATTGAAAAAAAAAATGTATCATGTAAAATATAAAATATGGAAAGATCTTCCATATGTAAATTTTCTCGTTCTTTGTTTACATTTCAAGTCAAGATTTCTCATTTACATTACCTTGTAAAAATATAGTTTTAGTGAATAGCATCATATATTTATTTTGACATGAATTTTTATAGGATATTTGAAATAAGTTGATAGAATTTAAAAAAAGTAAAATAACACTTACCTACAGCTGGAATGTTTATGCACAAAGCTTGGGACAGCCTAAGGTATGTTCTTCCCAATTCGTAGCAGCATATTTGTAAAACGTCGCTTATATCTATCAGTAAATCTATGAAAATAGTTAAGGAAATTTAAAAGGGACAAAAGAACAGTTTATATTTCAAGCATAAACTTCAATACATATGAGCTAATACTATTTAATTGTAATAGAAAAATAAACACTCAATGGGAAAAAATGTTTTTTTTAATTTTAGAGTCGAAATCGTTGTCATTTACTAATACTCTCAGAACCACGGATACTGGCAAGTTAAAAAGTTATGCCAATAGGTTTTTGCCTGAATCAAAAGAGAACATTGCCTCAAGTCACAATATGAGTTTGGAGAAAAAAAGAACTTATTTTCCAATACAAGGTCAGTGGCTCAGTGGTAGAAGCGTCCGTCTTCCAAGCATGTTTCACCCGACATGGGTTCGAGACTATGTCAGCCAAATGTTTTCAAGGATCCAAGAGTGGTTTCGGATCTCTCTATAATAGGTAAGGCTCCCGTTACCTTAACTTGAAACTTCTGCGGGTTGGCAAGTCAACTAAAATGGCGATTGATTTTTTTATATATCAATTAAGCTTCGATTTGGCGTTTTAGCGTTTTGATCTCTCTGGACATCCTGAAGCATTTTTTCCAATACTGATTTTTTATATTTGTGTCTTTCAAGCCATATATGTAATACTATCATTGAAAACTTATTTCAGGAGTCATCTAAATTTCATTGGTTAATTATTTACTTTCTTCAAGATTACACTCCGTTAGCATAATTATCGGTTTATAATATAATTTGATCAGTAGAGACATTTACTTTTAAATGTCAGAATCTCCGATATTTCTTTTAACATTTAAATTTGTAGAATATTTAGTTGTTTCCAGCTTTTCACATTATACTGAATCAAAAACTGTGCAGTCTACTCTTTTTATAAAATTTATATGCGCCAGAAATCGAAAAAATGCAGATTTTTTTACAATCAAAATTCCCATTTTTCGATTCCAATGAATCTAACGAACATTTCCAATTCATTTTCGTACACAATCTCAACTCAACTGCCCCATTGAGTCAGTTTTAGACTGGTATGTATATTTTTGATTTGATAAACCAGTGATAAAGTTGAACCGTTGATAGTATTCCACCTCATCTTTTTGTATTTTTGTTTCAATAGAAGTAATGTTGATAATCGAGTCTCGCATTTTTACAGTAGAACTTAATTCCAAGGGTTTTATTAATATTCATAGGATCGCCGAAGTGATGTACCTATAGTAACCAAAGATAATTTTTAAAGTAATCTTAACATTTGCTTATTTTCAGATAACCCGCTTTCTACGTAAGCATTATCATGTGTCAGAATTACAATTGTTAAAACAATTGTAATTCTGACATTGTAAAATTCTGAAAAAATGTTGATTCCAAGCAAACTTGTTTTTATAAAAAATGTCCAATTTTTCTCCTTTATATTTCGAAAAATATTCTTGTAAATGTTTGTCTTTCATGATTGAATCATAACATGTGTTTCTCTGATGTTTTAAAAGAGATCTGCACAACTGTATACTTGCTGCATCCTCACAATTCATGAGATGTGGATCAAGGGCTGATATTCCTTTTATCAGTTTATGTAACAGCAACGTTCAAAAATTTTCTCAACTGTATTTTCAGAAGCATTCTATGATTTGTGAAAAATAATGTAGGTACTACATACTGGGGAATTTTATTAAAGTTATCCGTGACTAACGTGTGTTGTCGTTGAAATAGGTAAAAGTAAACATCACGTGAACCTTATCTCTGTGCAGAAAACTTATTGGCTGGCGAAATGCCACGAAATATAGAATACACGAAGGAAGGCTACAGGATTCATTTTCGATGGAAATCAACATGGAATTCCGGGAAACTGTTCGATTTTGACGTTTTCTGTACCGCCAAATTCATTCTTCATTACCGTTATTTTTACTACGCCGAAACAAATATCCCTGCCACCTCGCAACGGTCCTGTACATTCCATGATCATTTGTTTGTTCCCTCTAGCGAATGAAGCAAAACTGGTAATCGGATAAATATTCCTATTATGTCCTAAGTAAAACTGATTATAGGTACCTTTACGCGCAATCACGCGCGATTGGAGCGCCACGTCCGATCGCGCGTGTTTTCGCGTGGCCAAGAGTGTCACGTTGTAAAATTTGTCTCCTTAAAATTGCAACATTCCAATCGCTTGGTTTTGGCCTGAACCGAGAATCGTAGATGATAAAACTGCTAGTGTAAATCAAAAAGTGCCAAGTTTCACTCGTGCTAGTCGTTGCTCGTGGAGTGTTAAACATTTCAACAGTTTTATAAACGGTTTGACCAAAATGGACAAAATTAAAAACCGAAAACGAAAGATAAAGGTAGCTCTGTGCCATGCCTGGCCTATCTGAATACTTTAAATAATCGTCAAAAAAGGAGTTGTTGGGTAAAAGCATGGATGCAAAATCGGAACAAATATGGGCATATGCCTTTGATAAATGAGTTGCGTGATAAGTTTCCAATGGATTTTAAAAATTATTTGGATTCAGAATCATTTCGCATATTGTTGAATCTGGTTTCCCCTTTAATTGCTAAAAAAGATACAAGAATGCGGAAAGTATAACAGTCAAAGAAAGATTAACAGCAACGTTAAGATATTTAGCTACAGGCCGTTCGTTCGAAGATTTAAAATTTTCTACCGGAATATCAGCACCAGCATTATGTAAAATTATACCAGAGACATGTAAAGCTATATATGAGGTTTTGAAGAAAACGTATTTAAAGGTAAGTCAGTCTTCTTTATTTAACAGAAATTGTCTATTTCATATTATAAAAACAAACTACAGCAACAAAATCTGATAAGAACTACTTGCTTGTTCATAAAACGATGTTAAATCTGATGATGTTTTTGTCTGAGATGTTTGGTCTTGCTGAGTTGAAAAAGAATTGGATGAAACAGTACTGTATGGGCTGACAGGTGAAAATAGAGTTGGTGATGGGTAAGGTTGAACTGGAGATAATGTCTGTTCTACAACTGCTGTGTGATTTGTTAATTGATTCAATAATCCTTGATTAATGATTTTATTGATAAGCATGTCGGCGTAAATAGCTTGGGTCGGAGCCATTCTCTTCAATTTTTTTGCCCACGCAATTGCTGATGCATCGAATTCGTCCAAAGAATCCGTGGTTTCGAATTGAGTTTTGCAATAATTTATGAAGTCCATCTGGGATTTATTTTGTTTTGAACTCCTGGCTTTTTGAATTGGAACAGGTGGGCGTTTCAGAGGTTGATCACCAGATGTTGGTGGAGATTCTAACGTCCTTTTAGTAGACATCTGAAAAAAAAGTTTTCTTGTTACAGTTTCCATCTACAAAGGAAGAATGGCTGGAAATAGCAAATGGATTTAAACAAAAATGGCAATTTATAAACTGTGGAGGGGCCTAGATGGCAAACATATACACATAGTACCTCCCCCTCGTTCAGGAGCACAATATTATAATTTTAAAAAAATTTATAGTATTGTTTTAATAGCACTCGTCAACTCCAACTATGAATTCATTTTTGTTGATGTTGGAAAAAATGGAAGATTAACTGATAGTGGAGTAATTGAAAGCACGGAATTTTATCATAAATTGGTAAATGGTAAGTGTACTTTATTAGAAACAGGGTTTATAATCATATTTGATGTTTGTTTCAGAACAGTTGAATTTACCAAACAACAATGAAACTGAACATAAGATGAATTTCGTTTTTTTGGGAGATGAAGCATTTTCTTTAAATGAACACTTTTTGAAACCATTTCCCCAAAGGGATCTTTCTTATAACAAAAGAATTTTCAACTACAGACTATCGCGTGCAAGAAATGTCTCTGAGAATGCATTTGGACTTATAGCTGCACGATTTAGAATCCTCCATACGCCTATACATATGACTTATCCCGAAAACCTAAATTATGTTATACTTGCTATTTGTGCCTTACACAATTTTCTCAGAAAGCGCGATACGTCCTATACATCATCGACAACATTTGATCATGAAAACCTTGTATCACATGAATTGCACATGGGTGACTGGCGAAAAAATGCCGTTGAAATGATAAATTTACAAAATTGCAAAAGAAAAAATTATATGGAAGCTGCTAAAATTAACCGAGATAATTATACTCATTATTTTAATACAGATGGAAAAGTTCATTGGCAAGATGAAATGTTAATTAGAGGTAAAGCTTAATTTTGAGTAATTTGGTTTTTAATAAATGTATATGTGAAAAATTACCTGTGTATCATTGCGTTCGGAACAATCATCTTCATCTTTGTCAAGTGTTTGACTATCTTCGGTTTCTTCAATAATGAAAGTTTCCGTCTCCTCTTCGTCAATGTTGGATATACTTTTTGTAGGTAATTCCTGGTCCATTGTAAACATAAGTAAATCAAAGTACCATAGTGTTGGCGAATGAATTTCATCCGTACCAGCTCCACTTCGTTTTGAGTCCTCTATTTTTTTAATTCTTCTCTAAATGACCCGCGGAAACTTTGTATTTTTTTAACAACGTAATTCCGATTAGCTTCAGGATTTATTGTTTTACAAGACTCCACAAGTTTGTCGTAAGCGGCATTTTTTAAATTGCGATTAGTGTACTCGCGACTTTTAATTTTCCATAGACATGGAACACTTTTATATATTTCAATAAAATTTGTTACTGCTTCTTTACTCCAATATCGTGAATCTGTCATTGCGTGAATCTAACGCTTCTCACCTGTAAAACAATACCATAACAATAAAAAACTACAAGTTTGACGAAAATTAAAACATACTCACAGTCTTGAAACTACACAAGCTTGACCGCGTGATAGTGAAAACAACTTGAAAAACTCAACTGCACAAAATACCTTGGGAAAGAACGTACGTTATCATGCAGGTTTCAACACGTCTAAAAACCGAGTGATTTATTACCATTACACTGACGTTCTTTCGCGCGCGATTGGAACGTGGCGCTCCAATCGCGCGTGATTGCGCGTGAATGTAAAGGTACCTAAAATAATTAAACTTCTAAAATCGACTTCCCGAAACACAATTTGTATACAAAAATTTGCTCAATCCATGAAAAAAGAGGCATGTAGATTTGTTTTTTCTACATCATCATTATTAACATCATTTTTATCCCGAAACATTGTTTTTCTAAAGCAAGTGATTGAAGGTTGATGAGGAAAACAAAAACTGCACAACTGAATACTGTCAGTCGCAACCAATCACTAAGAATTATTGATACTCCCCAAGATTCCTCCGGTAATACATTTGCACTTTATGCCGCTTTCCCCGGTCCTGGAGGCAGAGCCGTCCTTGGGTTGGAGCGGCCGCACCAGGTCCCGCGCCGCGGGGCCTTACTCGCGCTATAATATTTTTAGGTTGAGATTTTGGTATAGATTTTTTAAAAGTTTTTAGTTATTAAAGTGCTTATTGTTATAGTCCATCCAATATCAATTGCAGAAGCTGTTTCTATAGGGAGCAAATAAAAACTAACTTCGCTAACACGAGCGTATATGCGAAGAAACGGAACGAAAAATAATCTGTACTACTTGTATACAGTCTCCGTCGGCACAAAGAGCCCGCTGGTCAACGAGGACTTGAGTGACTGCTGTCTGTTCTACAACCGATTCGTCTGGGCCAATCAAGTCGGACATCAATGCTTGGGGGTGTGTCTATACGATGGGAGGTCATAAATCACGCATTATATTTGTGTTTTAATAGCTCTGAAAGATTAAAAACCAGTAGCGTCTGTGGTCTTGGTGTGTGCCGATCGGAATACGTTTTAGGATATAATAATAACCTACATCAAACAATGAAAGAAATTATTTTTCTTTCTTAATGTATTTGTATAAATAAAAGCTTGTCTTTAATTTTTTTTTTCATTTTTCATTATTTATGAAGTATTTTTAAAATCTTAAAATATCTAAATAAAATTAGTTATCTCCGCCACTGCTGCTCACAGGAATTCGCCACAAGACTTTTTTATGCTTCTGCAATTGATATTGGGAAAACTATACCGTGCAATATTTGAATGGTTCTTATTGTCGAAGCAGAAGCACCCTTAGGTTAGGTTGCGAACAAGACGCGAGGCCCCGCGCTACCTGAAGAAAAGCAACATAATCAGTAGCAGGTAGCAGATAGCTCCAAGAACAGCTGATTCTGTGTTGTCGGAGTGTGTGAGACGTGGCTGCGACGCGTTACCTCTTCCCTCCCACTCTGGCCCCACCCGCCACCAACACAAGTGCACAAACATGACAACATTACATCAGTCACTAATTGTATTGTCTATGCGGCACGCGGCACAGGTTGGTGGATTTAGTATAGTTTGTTGATTTGCTGTGATACTAATAGCGTACTAAATCCATTGGTTGCTAATTGTTAATTTATTATATTGTGTTCCATAAATAAAGACACGTCAAGTCGAGAGAACGCGCTAAATTGTTTATTGTTTGTAATGCTTATTTGAGGTTGGTATTATTTAAGTTCTAACAACAATACAATAATTGATGATTGTTTTTTTATTTTTTAAACAACTGTTGAGACAAACTGTAAACAAATCTGTTTTGTAGTTAAATTTGTGTAGGTAGTGGTAGGAAGAAGGGATGATAGTTTGTGAATGTCGGTTGGGGGGGTCTTTTACATTCAAAAAGGCCCCGCAAAACTTTTTGCACCAGGCCCCGCTTTTGCTAAGGACGGCTCTGCTGGGAGGGGTACAATATAGTTTACCCCTTTCGACTGCATATTTTCGGATATCATGTGTTATAGGTTGAAATTAAAATGACAGTTCAAATCATTCATTTGTTTCTGCTTGATAGATATACTTACTTATTGGCTCCGTACAAGTGGGCGGACTTCCGCCATTTTCGACGGGCAGCGCTCGCAGTGGCGTTTCGCGAAAAGTTTCACTACCCAGAATAGCCAGCTGCTTATATTCGGGACAATTTGGTAAGTTTTGTCGTGAAATATTTTAGCGAGTGCTCTTAAAGTAAAACGGCAGTTTATCTTATATGCGGAATGGAGGTCGTTAGTGTGTTGCCTGGTTGGGTGCAGCCACACAGACAACAAAATTCACCTGGTGTCAAGTATTACAGTTTTTCAACTAATCCAAACAAATTGAAACAACGCTAAGAATGGATTAAAGCTGTAAAACGAGTAAAGTGAGTAGAAAGTAATTTCATTCGTTTTGTGTTTGTAAATAAAAATTGTCAACAAAGCAGTTAAATTGCCCGGTTAGAGTGAGGATGTCCACCTATTTGTGTTACATAAATCGAAGAAACAGAATTGATGGCACAAATGGAAGGGAATATCGTCTAGATTCGTTTTCGTTGAAGATTTTTGGAACGTAGTTCCTTATCGCGCGTTGCGAAAGAGGGCTAGACGGAATAAATTAAGACCAAAAGTTGTAACGAGACTTTCGCTATGGTTATAAGCCGTGCGGCGTGCGCGTGTTTCTCTGTCTGTCTCTCTCTCATAGAAAGCAAGCCAGTTATTTTCGTTTCGTCTTTCTATTTCACATTGAACAGTGTGGTGTCACGACGATTATTTTTGTTGAGTGTATACAGGTTTTTTGTACATAATAAATAATAAAAAATAATAACAATAATGAATCCTGACAGTGTTTCTGCACAAGTTCCGGATATTGCTGATGGAGTTAGTTAAGTAGAGATTTTATACAGACAATAATAAATGCTTATGTATTTTTAGCAAGTACGCATTATAACCTCTCTTTCCTATTGTGCTAACCAAGTCATACGTGTTATAATCTCTCCATTTTGTGTGTTTAGCAAGTGTACGCGTCATAACTTTAAAAATTTAAGCAAATTATATTTTAATATTACAATATCAATGCGTATGTATTTAGCAAGCCGTGCGTGTTCTAACCTATACGCTGTTGTGTTTACGAAGTCGAGAGAGTATATATATATATATATATATATATATAAATATATATATATATATATATATATATATATATATATATATATATATATATAATATATATATATATATATACACACACTCTGTTGTGTTTACAAAGTCCCGCGCATCTATGACGTGTACGAAAGAATAGACAGACAGAGTGCATATATATATATATATATATAAAATATTATTATAACTTAAAAAAAAAATTGTTATTACAATTCCTTTACTAATTAATCGAAAGGAACTTCGTTCCATCCGGGTGTCCCTTGACACCCCTCAAGTTTTTTAAGTTATATTGAGGAAATTTTGAAAAAAAAGGAATCTGAAAAAAGTGACAATTTACGAATTAGGTCACATAATAATGCGGATTCACCTCATTTTTTGCGGATGGCGAAGTCCGGTGACTAAGTCAAAAGCAGCATACCAGAATTTTTACTCCTTGTCGGACGAAGAAGTGTTTTATTTTCCATTTTATTAAGGAAAAAAGAAATTGTCACGCAATCTGTCAAATGCGTATACGAGAAGCCGCGAGAAAAATTGGTTGACTATAGTCACTAGAGATTGAAACAAACTTTGGATTTTAGAAAAATGATTAGCAAATTTCCGACGTACGAGAAAGTTCTTCAATTGCCACAATTTTAAACAAAAGTGCTTCTTTGCCTTTTTGAATCGCTGAAGATTCAAATTTGTAAAATTTTTCCGATGCACGGAGACAATAGATATTGCTTCAGAGTTTTAGGAACGAACTGAGTAAACATTTACCAAATTTTCATTTCTATATGAAATATATCAGTGTATCAATAAAAAGTAATTTATGAATATAGTAAAAAATATATACCCCATGGTTGAGAAAACTATCAGAGCTCACGCTCCTCAGGATTGAAACATGACGCTTGGCTTATAACCTTGGTATCTAATAATGCAATATAATTATAATTCCGCAAGCCAAATGATAATCTCAAGAAACCTAGAAGTGCGCTGGCTGCTACCGTCAATAGAACGACTCAAAGCTGTTCGACGTCAGAAAAGTTCAGGCTAATGAAAATGTCGATATCTTTCTGATTTATTTCATGGCAGATGTTACTCCGCAATCAAATCTTTTATTCCACCTCGAGCAGTTTCTGTCGGACAAACTCGACAGACTCAGTCAGCGCACCCTTATATTCTTAAGCTCGAAACTTTCCGCTTTTCATCATTTTTGTCGCACGTCAAAATTTTGGAATTTTGGATACCTATTCAAGACATGAGTGCTCCTGACTCTGTAGATGAAACAGAATAGGGGGAGGCAGGATCATTGCTGACGTTATAATTCATGGTTTACAACGCCTAAGTTAAAATACATCTGTAGCAAGGAAATTGTAGATACAACACAAAAATTGCGAAATTAACTTGGTAAGTTAATTTTGAATTTACCCTAATGATATAAATATTTGTATTACTATTAGCTCTATATTACAAACTAATCAAGTTTGGTAGATACCTAGCAGATCACGCCAAGAGTTCAATCTACGATGTAGACAATAATTGCGCAGAACAATCAAATAACATAATAATTGCAAGATACTCTGGAGGAAAGAAAGTAAAGTATGTCATGAAGAGATCGAACCAAACTCGTTTGTATGCGCCCGTGGTAGCTCAGGCCTTTTTAATATGAAATGTTCAAATTGAGTCAACAAGATAGAAAAGATTGGTGCAGGTGGCAAGCTCGAAATAAAAAATGACACGTAACAAGGAACAAGGAAACAAAGAGAATGACCCTTTTTTACGAAGCCAGATATAGACGACGCTTTTCTTGGCATGGCAGCAAAAGATTTGTTTGAAAAGTTCATCTATTTCTGTCAAAGAAAAAAGTAGGACGTATTCAGAATAGATCAGGCTGATTCCGATTTGTGGCATAATTAGCGACGCTAAGGCGTTACTGCTTCGTTATTCGTGGAAATTAGCAAAAAAGCAGAAAACCTCTTCGATAAAAAATCTGGTCAGATCTATTCTCCCTGAATAATTTTTGAAGGCAACCCAATATGGTATAGAAAATGAATTCGGAGCCAGAGAAGAGTTGAAAAACCATTTTCAAAATATATTTTTATAGAGTTAGAATACAATTAAATGGCTGCCAGTCCCGATGTAATTATAGAATTTTATGTGTGTCCATATCGAGCATGAAATATAATCGTAGATGAAGTGATACTAAATAAAAAAATACATTTTGATAAAAGACAAGAAAGTCAAGGATAGCCATAATTGGTATTTTTGGATTCAGGGGCATGTAAAATCACCAATAAGTATTTTCGTTTTATTTATGTGTATGGATTGCTCAAGGACTGAAAATAGAATAATTTTCTCAATGAGATTACTTTTGGAACGACAAAATGAAAACAAAAGTCAAACACTTGTATGGACTGAGTTTTACCTGAAATCATTGACAACATGGTTAATAGAGGCATTGTCATGCATGACAGAATAAAAAAAGAACATTCAAAACTTGTATTATTCGAAGAGAACTTCAACTTGTTAAACATATCTACAATTGGCGACCCCGACGTGATTTCAAAAATGAATTAACATATTTATCTTAAAATATAAAGAGTTTCCGCTTTCCTTTCGCATTTCTGCAATTCAACATCGACAGTGCTTTTCCAAGCATGATTTTCTCGGAAGTTAGCCAAATGATTTCGAAAATAGATTCAATTTAATTAAACCACCAACGATTCTTATTTATGTTTACAAAATGAAGGCAAATACATCGATTTGGCCTGACTGATTTGTTTTTCATTTCACTCTTGAGTGCCTCTCTAGAATTCATTCAGATTGTGGCGATTTCACAGAATACATCTTCATTGGCCCTTCAAACTTTCTGTTATTATGGCCAATATCTGCATTATTTGCATACATAGGCACTCCAAATCATATTTTTATGCCAAATATTCATGGGATTCGGTTTTGGCTGGCCGATTATTCTCTGAAGACGCGCTTCAATTTTATCGAGAATTTCGGAAAAGACGAAATCACTTGAATTATATATATTCTCAATGTTGTTATCAACATTTCATCATATGAAGTAACAATTTCGAAATATATATATATATATATATATATATATATATATATATATATTTATATATATATATTTATATATATATATATATATATATAGAAAGAAAATGAAATAGAAATACCACTATCCATTAAAGGCAATTATTCTTAAAATGATACATTGTGGAACACTAAAATCGATTGTTTTATTTCTTTACAGCTGAAAAATACAGTATTTTTCTTAGTTTCGGGATCATAGATAAGAATGTCAAATAACTTTCCTTAAAAACTCAAAGACCATATTAGTGATACCCCAATTTAGTAAAGACCTACAACCGTTAATCAAAACCCCTCTGTAAAAATTTTTCACCCCACCTCCATTTTTTCTGTAGACCAGCAGGGCTATCTCGTACACTGAGAAGTGTCGTCCTCCGAGTTTCTTGTGAACACATATTTTCATGACCTTCGTAGGATAAAATATAACAGACATGGTGAGGCCCAAGAGACCGCCGGAAAAAAAGTCTCTCACCCCTTCTTTCAACTTTGAATCATTAATGGCAGGCAGCTTCTGTATTTCTCCTTTGGTTAGGAAGAAGCAACAGTTCGAGCCTATGTTCCTCATGCAGATTAGATTGATGCCTCTGTAATATTCTTTGTAACCTGAAAACAAATCACAAAGGTTCTTTGAAATAAGTATTTTGCTTCATCATGAAGAAGTCTTTTCAAAATATAAATGGAGTTCATTAAAGTTAAGTTAGGTTCTACCTCTGACTCATGTTGAATAAAAAAATCTGAAATCATTCTCAGAATGCATTTCAGAGTGGATAAATCATGATTTTGTGTAGGGTACGGAGGATTGTTTCGTGCATTTATTTATAATAATACACATGAAGGCGAAAAATAGTTTCGGCGAGTAATGTTTAACGGTACTAAATTGGACTTCGTTGACAGAATCGTACTTAAAATTTAAAGAACATCGCTCATTCCTCATGGAGCATTGACTGATGAATTCGGCTGGGATTTAGCAATTGTATAGTTTCTGATCTTTTGATAGAAAGTCTCATATTTTGCATTATCTTATCATATTTTGAGACACCATCCCGATCTGGAAAAATCGCTACCCCATAAAAAATTCTAGTTAGTTCATTATATTGACCTAGACATGGGGTGCCATAATTATATCTATTAGGAACTAAAACAATCTACTTCGTCAATTTTGATTATTTTTGGGTATTTGGCATTGTATGGCTTCTATAACAAAAATTTTCGAGACCTGATTTACCGAAACAAGTGGTTTGATATACAGTGGTGCCCAAAGTTTCATATTTCACGCCGTCACAATATATAAATGAAACTGCCTGATTAAATAACTAAAAATAAGAGTCATACTACTATCGAATAATCTTTGTCGCAGCTTACATAAAACACTAAATAATTTATGTGGATGAGCGTTTGTATAACATTTTCAATAATTGGGTCACAATTTCGATAAACCGAAGTTTTCGTTATGGAGAAAGAAGTTAAAATCGCCGGTCTTACAATTCGGAGATTATCAAGAAAAATCAACCATTTTGTGCTTTTTATTGCAGAAGCTCTGTTGAAAAATAATACACCTTCCAGCATGTGGATATTAATCCTCGGCCATCCAGCTTTAACTTAACTCGTGCAAGTTGATGGTTGAGGGTTGGTAAAACAACTAAGAAAGCGGTTAAAAACAATTTTACAAAATTTTACAAATATATCCAGAAGTTGTGACCACCTTTATGAAACATAATAATTTTTGTTTTTTTAATGATATATGATTTTTGTTTGCATATTCTTGTAAATATTCCACAGAAGCTCATTAGGTATGGTATTGTATGAAGTTCCATTAGTTTTATTGAAATATTATGAAATATGAAACTTTTACGCTCCTGCAAGTAAAACCGTTGGTGTTGGGAAGTTGGACTGTCCGCGGACACTTAGAAGTCGCGGGCTTAAACTTAAGAATCCATAAGTTACACCTACAGCTCACATACACTCATCCTTGAATCGTTGGAATATTGTTAATTCTGTATTCTTTTATACTGAAGAAGTAATTTTTTGAGGAGATAACATAGATTTGAGGATTATTTTTACTTTCTACCTATCAACTTAATATGAAAAATTGAAAATATAATCTGAAATTTGCTAAAACTTTTTCAGATGTGAAAA
Source organism: Gonioctena quinquepunctata (assembly GCA_018342105.1). Classification (NCBI taxonomy): domain Eukaryota; kingdom Metazoa; phylum Arthropoda; class Insecta; order Coleoptera; family Chrysomelidae; genus Gonioctena; species Gonioctena quinquepunctata. Next base: position 1,014,700 of record JAFIRS010000184.1, read on the forward strand.
TCTCAAACAATAATTGCTTTCAGGTACAAAATGTTTTTTTTTTCATATTTTGTTTTCCTGCATGGGTATGGATCTGTTCCTCTGTAACGGCCCCCTTAGTGTTTTCTTTCGCACATTGAAGGATTGCGTAGAACTGCGCCTGAAAACCAGAGGTATGGTTATACAGTGAGTAGCTGAAGATAGTCCTGGTGTTTTTAGAACTCCTCCCCTCGCACCATTATTCGTCTGTGTACCATATTATCCCTTGTAGGATGGTGTTGAGTTCTGCGATATTCCATTTGGTTTTGTCTGGTATAAATACTTTGATTTATGATGGAGAATTGTTTCGGAATGTGGTCTTAAGTCTAGCTCATCCTTGGTCATAATTCCTACGATGCTCATGTCATGTTCCGACATGTAACTTATCCAGTGTGTTATTTAGTCTAAAGGCCTTGCCTAACCTTGTACTACCAAGTGGAGGGAAGGCAAACCTAACAGTGTCTCCATGGCTGCAGTGGGCATTGATATAATTGCACCTATATAGGCAAGTCTTTGTATATTGCCTAATTTTGTAATAGCGCTTCTTTGTTGTGTCTATAGCCACCACACCAAGGAAGCATACGTTATGGCCAGATATACCACAATGTTGTACAGCCAGTGCATCGTATGTGGTCTTAGTCCCCATGTTTTTCCAAAAGAGCGTCTGGGCCACAATTAATGAAGTCTTCGCTTTTCTGTCACTTTTGTCAAATGGTTTCAGCTCAAATTTGAGTCCAGTATTATCCCGAGATATATTATGATCTCCCCCTTAGTCTATAAAGTTTGCCATCTAGTTTCCGCCTTCGAGTCAATGTTACTGAAATTATTCCTACTGATTGTTCTTTAAATCAATCTCCAAGTTCCCCCTAATACAATAGTGCGTAAGCACGCACTATATAAACAAAACAAAATAATATAAATGAAGAAGTCCAATCGAAGCTATCTGATTTTTTTTTCTGGGCGAGGGGTTGATTGGGTGATATGAGACACATTTTCATTTGAGCTCTATATTAATAAATACAGTCAATTAATCGGACAACTGTGTGAAGACCAAATCAAAGTAAGATTATATCCAATAGTTTCAACTTTTCATTAATAATCAATGGATGTTTCCCGAAATTAAAAATTAAATGGCTTAAGATTACATTGAACAGACACTCTCATAAAACTAGACAGATATTGCAGTATTATTTTATCCATGGAATTGGACACAAACCTATGACCTAATTGGAGAACCATCGCGAGAGCGGGCATCTGGCAATGGTCGGTCGCATAACGTGTTGATCGCGCGATGAAAATAGGTGTCTTGATAGCGAACGCCTAGTCGTGAGACCAGACGTCGGTCCGATCAACACATCATCGCGCGACCACCTACGTGCACAGTTGTTGTTTCCATGCTGAAATGTCTTCTAGAAAACACCATTTTTGCAGCAAAATGTGTATTTTTCGTCGAAAAAAAAAAATCTATCGATTACGAGTAGAGGCTATAAATTATAGTTATAATGAAGAACTATCACGTTTTTGGATCATTACTTGAATTAAAATACGAAACAAAATGAATCAAACATGTTAATTTTGCAACAATTATATTTTTTAAAACAATTATTGAAATAGCGGAAATATTTCTCAAATATCCTTTTTGTTACTTATACTTCATTTATTTGATAATAAAAAAACTTCATTGTCCAAACAGGCACTAGGCCGAATTACAGGACACTGAATAAAATATTTGCACAACATTAAAAAAAAAAGAGTAGTCGTTTCTCAAACAAAATGTTCTTGATTTTGTATTTGAATACATGTAAAGGTGTTGAATAAAAGTACACTTCATTGAAGTTATTACACATTGCAAATAGTGGTGATTTACCTAATACGTTGGTTCTAGGTAAGTAAAAACATTGTTCATTTCTACTACTGATTCTTGGAACAAGAAAATTTAGTTTGGTTTCACAAGTTTGCAGATAATTAAGGTTCTGTTATAACTTTAGGTCTATTTTTCCAATATGTTTCATACATATTTTTTCTCATACTTTTTGTACCTTCCAGAGTATTATCTCTTAGTTCATTATGTTACGCCACTGCCTCCATTACTCAACTTATTAGAAATCAGTACTTGAGTTCCCCTTTCAGTATTTAGGTATCTTTTTAAATATCAAATCATCTTTTGTAGTATTCAAATTGTGAGATTCAAATTATCTGTATTACGACATAGGCTGTGATGGTTTACGGTAATTTATTGCATGAGCGGTCAGCGAAGTTATGGACTGGTTTTTACGCGGGAATAGTTTTTACTCAATTTGGTCTACTATATACTTTATACGGAGAGTCATATTCATTTCTCTTTCCGGATTTCTTCATAATTCTATTGAATTATTTTATACCCTATATTTTGAGTCATAATTCAACATTATACGTACGATTTTGAATAAACCCTATATTTTGAGTCGAAGATGATTTTATTCAACTGAGAATGGATATACTATAGATAACCTACAAAAAAATTTCACTAGTACAAAATATTGCGAAAGCACCAATGAATGTCAAAGTATTCTGTAAGAGGAAAAACAAATATGAAATGATTTTTTCATTGAAATTGCTTGGTGAGCAACATTTTGCAAGTGATTGACATAAGTGGTAATGGAATTTTGGGAAGGAATTTACAATTTTTGGTGACCAATTAAATTGTGAATATATTTTGGATATCACCTAATATAGATATTTGATCGTAGGAAAACTCGTCAAAAATGATCGTACATTATATAAATGAGTAAAATTTGTCTTTCAATATGCAGTCATACCATGATTGTGTAAAAGGGTATGAGCGATAGCGTCTTTTTATCGTTCTGTATTCAGTCAATTATGTTGTAGAGTTGGTTAATGAATCATATGAAGTATAATGAATCTGCGAACGAATCATTTTGGCATCAGCAAAATTAATTGAGGGGATTATGGTAAAATTTGACCATATGAAGAAATAGGGCAGGTTCAAATCTAAGCAAACAAACCTAAGCATGTGGGAATTTCAACAGTGAACGATTACATAAGATATTTATTTCCCATAGAAATACAATTATGAATTATACTTAAAAAGTATTTACATAAATTGCATAGCGTTCCAGGCCTGAGCAAAGGGAAGTGGGTGGTAGGTGCTGATGAAAATAAAAATTATAAAAAAAAACATTTTTAAAAACAAGCTTTTATACAAATGCACTAAAAAGGAAAAAAATTTCATTGTTTGATCTAGGTTATTCTGTGAGTAACAGATTCAAAATCTTGCCGCGCAAGATCACCTATTTTGTATCCGCGGCAAGCTTTTGAATCTGTTACTCACAGAATAACCTAGATCAAACAGTGAAATAAATTATTTTTTCCTTTTTAGTGCATTTGTATAAAAACTTGTCTTTAAAAATGTTTTTTTTGTAATTTTTATTTTTAACTTTTTAGTTCTGTTTTTATTAATAACTAATAAAAGCTTGTTTTTAATTTATTTCTTTCGTTTTATTTTCTAGTATTTATGATGTTAAATAACTAGTTTAGTTATTTCTAATTTATAAATCATAATCTCCGACCCCGAAAACCCCTACATACCAATTTTGAATAGAATCGGATCATAATCACAAAAACTGTACGCCATATTGGAGCCGCCATTTCGTTTTTTTTTCCTAACAAAAATTTCATATTGCATTGTACCCGGAATTATGTACACTTGTCAAATTTCAAATCAATCGGACGATTAGAAGTGGATCAAATTTAACTTGCAAGATACAGACAGACAGACACCGGGGCAGGTGAAACTAAATAAAATGCTTGTAAAAAAAACTTCTACTCCAAAGACTCCCACATACCAATTTTGAATAGAATCGGACCATAATCACAAAACTCGTCCGCCATTTTGGAGCAGCCATGTTGAATTTTTGAGTTTTGACAAAAAAATCATAATCACCGACCCCGAAAACCCCTAGATACCAATTTTGAATAGAATCGGACCATAATCACAAAAATTGACCGCCTTATTGGAGACCATTTTTTTCCTAACAAAAATTTTATAATGGATTGTCATCGGAATTATGTACACCTGCCAAATTTCAAATCAATCAGACGATTAAAAGTGGCTCAAATTTAACTTGCAAGATTTGATTACAGACAGACCGGGACCGGGACAGGTGAAACTAAATAAAAGCTTGTAAAAAGGAAAATCGGTACGATAATATTAGATATAGTTTTTCCAATATCAATTGCAGAAGCATAAAAAAGTCTTGCGGCGAAATCCTGTGAGCAGCAGTGGCGGAGATAACTAATTTTATTTAGATATTTTAAGATTTCAAAAATACTTCATAAATAATGAAAAATGAAAAAAAATTATAGACAAGCTTTTATTTATACAAATACATTAAGAAAGAAAAATAATTTCTTTCATTGTTTGATGTAGGTTACTATAGTCCATCCAATATCAATTGCAGAAGCTGTTTCTATAGCTATAGCACTTCGCTAACACGAGCGTATATGCGAAGAAACTGAACGAAAAATAATCTGTACTACTCGTAAACATTTTCTGTCGGCATATGGTAGATCAAAAGAGCCGCAGTCAACGTGGACTTGAGTAACAGCTGTCGCTTTTCTACAATCGATTCGTCTGGGCCAATCGTTGGACATCGATGCTTGTATAGGCGTGTCTATACTGGAAGGTCATAAATCACGCGTTATAATTGTGTTTTAATAGCTCTGAAAGATTAAAAACCAGTAGCGTCTGTGGTCTTGGTGTGTGCCGATCGAAATACGTTTTAGGATATTCTAGTAACCTACATCAAACAATGAAAGAAATTATTTTTCTTTCTTAATGTATTTGTATAAATAAAAGCTTGTCTTTAATTTTTTTTCATTTTTCATTATTTATGAAGTATTTTTGAAATCTTAAAATATCTAAATAAAATTAGTTATCTCCGCCACTGCTGCTCACACCATTTCACCGCAAGACTTTTTTATGCTTCTGCAATTGATATTGGAAAAACTATATAATATCCTAAAACGTATTTCGATCGGCACACACCAAGACCACAGACGCTACTGGTTTTTAATCTTTCAGAGCTATTAAAACACAATTATAACGCGTGATTTATGACCTTCCAGTATAGACACGCCTATACAAGCATCGATGTCCGACGATTGGCCCAGACGAATCGGTTGTAGAAAAGCGACAGCTGTTTCTCAGGTCCACGTTGACTGCGGCTCTTTTGATCTACCATATGCCGACGGCAAATGTTTACGAGTAGTACAGATTATTTTTCGTTCGGTTTCTTCGCATATACGCTCGTGTTAGCGAAGTGAGTTTTTATTCGCTCCCTATAGAAACAGCTTCTGCAATTGATATTGGATGGACTATACAACCATGCATAGTTACAGTAACTATGAATAGTAATGAGTCTGATAAGAAACTCTCAAATCCCAGTCATACGGCAAAAAATTGATCAATGTGTAAAAAACATTAATTCGATAATTTGTTCAATTTAGTTTTGAATGTGTTCTTTGTCGGTAATTTCACTTCTTTGGGTAAATGATTGTAGATTTTCAGTCCCGCATATAATAAATAGTGCTTTTCAAGTTTAATTGTTATAAATTAGTTGAAATATTTTGGAAAAGTATAGATTTACTATTGTTTTTTTTTTCTTTTGAACATGGACGGCGCAGTAACTGTTTTGCCCCAGAAATATATTCCATATTGCAATACGCTGTGGAATCCTAAATAGGATTTGTCTTTTGTTTGATAACAGGCAGGGCGATTAACAATGTTTTACTCAATTGATTTATGTGATAAGATCAGCTATGTTTTGGATCAATTTATATTCCCAAGAATTTAGAATTATCAGTTGGCATGCAATATATGTCATGGCATAATCTCTCTGAATATCTACAAACGTCTGTATATAACTGAAACAGGATATAGTGTCATTTGAAACTCAAGACCAGTTTATTTGGCAGGTTTTTTGAATAATTGTCCGTGTATGATTGGGATATTGTCTATCCTGTGACGTTTTAGGTAGATTTGATAGAAATACTACCTATTGCGGGCGTCATCACAACACGACTCCGACCGATCATGGGCTCCAAAAACCCCTTCCTTCAGATTTGTTTTTGATTATTTTTTTATTGCTTTATTTAACGTCGGCCTATTTCTGCGACCAGGGCTAAATACCGACGCCGGTGAGCACACTCCTCCCAACCGGAAATTTTGCCGAATCCTCTGTTGTTTCAGAAGGTCCTTCAGGAGCTCAACATCTATGAACTCGGGACCGCAGCTGCGAGTATGCTACTACTCTACAGTTGTTCGGGGCATTTCTAACGCGCATATTCTTTGGAAGGTGACCTCCCAATCAAGTTCAAGCTGCGCCCGGTGTTGCTTGACTTCAGATATCGATAAGACTCTCGTCAACCTGACCAGCCGCCGGTGCCCCCTTCAGATTAATATATATATATATATATATATATGAAAAGCATCAAATTATAGATAGTGACACCTATAATCTGTGCGGTGAAGCTTAGACCTGTTATCGTGGAATTTTAATGACACGAAATTTCGTGCACATTAATAGGTCACCAACAGATGTCAGCATAGGCCAATCCACGACACCAATAGCGTACTCCTAGTGCGTTCTGAGTAACGCAAAACAAATATATATATATATATATATATATATATATATATATATATATATGCTGGACAGGTTGACGAGAGTCTTAGCGATATCTGAAGCCAAGCAACACCAAGCGCGGCTAGTACTTGGTTGGGTGACTACCTGCCAAGGAAGATGCGCGTTAAGAACAACTGTAGCGTTGTAGCATATTCGTTACTGCAGGCGTCATATTAATGAGCACGAGATATGACGATAGATATGCCGTCCTTCGGAGCGGACGTTAAGATGGAGATCCCGAGTTCATAGATGTTGAGCTCGTTAAAGTACCCTACCTCTGAAACAACAGAGTATTCGGCAGAATTTCCGGTTGGGGGGAGTGTGTTTACCGGCCTCGGTGTTTAGCCCTGGTTGCAGAAACAGACTGACATTAAATAGAGCAATAAGTTTTTTTTTTATCTGAAGGAAGGGTTTTTTTGAGGCCATTATCGGTCGGGGTCGTGATGTGCTGTCGCCCGTATAGGTAGTATTTCTATTAAATCTACCTAAAACGTTAATTATTTAAAAAACCTGCCAAATAAATTGGCGTTGAGTTTCAAATGACACTACATTCTGTTTCAATTATATAGAGACGTTGGTGATATTTAGAGATTATGCCATGACATATATTGCCAACCGATAATTCTAAATTCTTGGGAATATAAATCGATCCAAAACATGACTGATCGTATCACATAAACTAATTGGGTAAAACATTCTTAATCGATCTATCCCTGCGTGTTATCAAACAAAAGACAAATCATATCTAAAGCCGGGTACTGACTTGAAGGTGCAAGCGTTGACAGGGCCGGATTAAAAGGTGTGGAGGCCATGGGGCAACAAAGGAGTGGAGGCCCCTAATTATTTTTCAAACGAGTTTTTTTTTATTTATTTATTGCGGAACAAATCAAATTATTTCGTCACGAGCATATGTAGGTATAATAAAATACAAGAAATAAATTAAATTACAGCGTAAACAAAGGGATTCTTGCGAGCTTTTTTCGACGAAAAATCATTGATGATTTCGGTCAAATCCAGCATCCGGAGAAAATTATTCTCAATGCTAAGAAGCGATAACTTTGATAGGCGGCTTTGTCTCATCGTAATTCGCCTATTTTTTTCATTTTGGAAAATGAGCGCTTTCCAGTGCAATTTGACATCATCACATTCTCAGTTGTAATATCACAAGAGAGTGAAAATAATTCGACAGATTTTCGAAAACTTGTTGCCAGGCAATAGACAAGAGAGACCAACTGGCTCGAGTGGCTATTGCCAACAAGTTTGAGAAAGAAATCTAGATAATTATTTTCTACTATATCGAACTAAAGAATACCACATCTTTAGATGATTTTTTGATGTTACGATCATAAACACATTTCCTTGCAAAATTATATAATGTACTAAACCGGATTTGATTCATTTCACACTTTTCATGCGAATTGATGACAGACGTCAAATTAAAAATATAGGTTGTCAGACAATAAAAACAAAATACCTCAAATTATTCCCGCGACAATTTTCTAGGTAGAATATTCCCACTATTGATTGGCCACAACGTTTATGAATTATTTGAATTGAACGTTTCCATTGGTTTCAAGCAATGTCAAAAAATAATCACTGTAATTTCAATGTTTGAGAATGTAGCTCTGAAATTTTGGTTTTCAAGAATTTGATAGAACATCTTAGATAGATAGATAGTCCTTTTTAGAAGGATTTACATTTGTTGCGGAATGTCATCTTCCTCTTAGACTCACACTTTCAGATTTCGGGGATTTCTCTGTTACAAGCGCGCCACTCAGCGGACACTTGTCAACGCCAATAAATAGGAAAAACAGGTATAGACGGGCAAAGTGTTTGTAGAATCGGCAGAAAAATAGTCAACAGAATTTGAACTTTTGTTCTATTATGGAATGCGCACAGGGCTCTTATAAATAATTTGATGCAATCATATTCATAAATTGAAATATTATTTTCTTTTGCTTATGATTATTGAATTTCATTGTGTATCTAGATCGCTTGTGTCATTCGAAGAATACATCGACAGAAAATCCTTCATTTAATAAAAAATCTTTTTTTTTTTTTAATTCAATTGTTCTTACACCTAATCTCGATACGATATAATATTTTGTATAATAGTATGATGTTTTACTTGGTGATTGTTTCTCGCATATACACATGATTCATCAGATCGAAGATTAATATTAACCATGGATTTTGACAAGAATACGAAACATGTTTTTGAATGTTTAAATCGAAAAATGAGAGGAAAAAGTGGGAGAACTGCTCTTTCGTTGTCAGATTTTTTATATATAATTTTGCATATCCTTCGGTATTTGTTAGGAAATTTTAACTAAAAATTTATATTGTGGAGGCCCCTCTTTGTGGAGGCTCCGGGGCCCCGTTTGCCCCCCTCTTAATCCGGCTCTGTGCGTTGAGTCGAGGCGGTACATTTCTTCAAATATATTTCCCCGCACGCATGTGTATTGTTTCAGTCCATTAAGGTCATTCGTGTGTTCAAGTAACGGCAGAAGTTATTATTGTTGGTTATGCTATATAGTAATTTCAAATTTATTGAAAAAGGAGAAAATGAAAAAACCAAAGCGATTCTGGATCCACAAAATATATAGAACCCGAGATGTTTGGGGGACTGTAAACTTTTACGGCAGTTGTATTCTGAACAGTTTCAAAACGTTAAGGTGTCGTCAGAGGATTTCGAATATTTAATTAATAGCTTTGGACCAACATTTTTAAAAAAAGACCAAACTCAGGCATGATGTTCCGGTTCAAGAATGTCTAGCAATATCACTTCGCCTTTTAGCAACTGGAGTCTCATACATTAGCTTGTAGTATGTATTTAGAGTATCGAAGCAATTGAGAAGTGAAAACGGGTTGTTGTTCGTACAAATCAATTAGTTGCAAGCAGTCTTCGTTTTGTCCTTTTTGAAACCATTATTCAAAAATCTCTTCACTGCTATTCGCTCAACAAACTATTGCAGACTAAAAAACAGACCACACTGAGCACTCACGCACGATATATTTCCTTTGAGCTAAAACCGACAGCCAACGGCTCAGGACATGTGCATACGTGGTGACTCGCGAGAAGTTAAACATGCGCCGAGTCGTTGCGAATGACACGTCCACATTTGAATGTGCATATGCATGCGCCTCGACTCAACACATGCACATTCAAGTCAGTACGCGTACAGCGTATTGCAATATGGAATATAATTATGTGGGAAAACAGTTACTGCGCCGTCCATGTCCATGTTCATTATTGAAAAGATAACTATATAAAAAAAATAACAATGGTAAATCTATACTTTTCCAAAATATTTTAACTAATTTAAACCAAAGTTGAATACTTCCTAATCACGAATGTAATTCAAAAAGCACTATTATATGCAGGACCTACCCAAAGATTTGAGATTGCCTACAAAGAACACATTCAAAATTAAATTGAACAATTTATTTGAAAATATGAACAGGATGGAATAGAAAATCAAATAACTATGTGAATGAAAATGCAAATTTTCAATTTCAGATTTTTTCTCTTGAGTAAAGGTCCTTTCAGAATATCTATCAGATGTAGTTCAATGTCCAGCGTGGCTTTAGCCGGGGAAGTAGTTGTTTTCTGTTAGACATTCACAAAAAATTAGTTCATTTTTATCGTGGATTCTTTAATTCACCGAAAAATATTTCTATACAATATTCAATTGTGAATGTTTCTCTTTTCAACATAAGTTGAACAAATTATTGAATTAATGTTTTTTACCCTATTGTTTTTTTCTGTATGACTGGGATTTGAGAGTATGAAATCAAATACTCAGTTGTAATATCACAAGAGAGTGAGAATAAAGTGAAAATAATTCGACAGATTTTCGAAAACTTGTTGCCAGGCAATAGACACGAGAGCCCAACAGGCTCGTGTGGCTATTGCCAAATGGCAACAAGTTTGAGAAAGAAATCTGGAGAATTATTTTCTACTTTATCGAACTCTCGTGTGGTATTCTATAGATTATTTTTTGATGTTCGATCATAAACACATTTCCTCGCAAAATGATATAATGCACTAAACCGGTTTTGATTCATTTCTCACTTTTCATGCAAATTGATGACAGACGTCAAATTAAAAATATACGTTTTCAGACAATAAAACCAAAATACCTCAAATTATTCCCGCGGCAATTTTTTAGGTAGAATATTCCCAATATAATAATGTTTTGATTGGCCAAAACGTACATGAATGATTTGAATTGAAAGTTTCCATTGGTTTCTAGAAATGTCAAAAAGTAATCATTACTATTCATAGTTACTATCACTATGCATGGTTGTATCTGATATTATCGTACCGATATCCTTTTTTTTACCAGCACCTACCCACTTTCCTATGCTCAGGCCTGGAACGCTATGCCATTTATGTAAATGCTTTTTAAGTATAATTTATAATTGTGATTCTATGGGAAATAAATATCTCATGTAATCGTTCAGTGTTGAAATTCGCACATGCTTGGAATTCGTTTGCTAAGATCTTATTTCTTCATATGGTCAAATTTTACCATAATAAATAATTTTGTTGATGCCCAAAATAATTTTTAAGCAGAATCATAAAAATAGATTGAATTCATTATATTTTGCCCATCCTAACCTGATTAACCAACTCTACAACAGTATGGCTGAATACAGAACGATAAAAAGACGCTATACCGCATACCCTTTTACACAATCAACCAAATGAGACACATTTATATTACAAAAATTATTTGTGTCAATACCTCGGCGGTTCAAAAATGGATCATTCATACTTTGTTTGCCCTGTATGCTCTTTTTTAATGTTAATTAACCATATAACGCATTTAGTCTAGTCAATAGGTCATTCGATTTGGGATGAAATTCTGAAAAATATTTATTTTTTTCTACTGACGAAAATTGCAATTGTTATTAACAAAAAAAAGGAGTTTAGTTTTTTGGGAATAACTCAAAAACTATAAGCGATAGTGATAATCGGAAAATATATTCTTAAAGGAAAGGAAATTTCCAATAAAAAAAGTCCGGAACTCTATCTCCATTATTTATAATTTTAATTTAACGCTGAAAACAGGACTCCGCGTGACCGCTACGGCATGCACTTGCCATCTCTAAAGATAGTACATCTCATAAAATATTTTTTTTAGACAATTCAACTCATGTATAAAAAATCGCATATGCCACAGTGCAATTGTCAGTTTGACAGGGGCAAAAGTTAGCTGCAACTTTTACAGCGACAAATGCACTAGTGGTTTTTCACTTATTCATTTGTTTATCAATTATCGCGGTGTTGGTTGCCAAAATAAATAAAGTTTGCATTGATATGTTTTTAAATTTCTTATTCATTAAATTGTCCTACCAAATTACACTCGATGTTTGAATTGATATCGGGTAAATTTGTGTTGTTCAAATTCTAAACTGTTTCCTTTAGCAATTTGACTCGAAAAACTGTCAACATAAAAACGCTCCTCATTAAACAACCCAAATTTACCCGATAAAATACAACCTCTCGTGCAATTATAAGTGAGTGTTAAATATCAATATAAAAATTTGAATAAATTATGATGTGTTTTTAACTTTTGAAAGAACAAGGTCCCGTTGGAAAAACAAATTAGGTTTATTTTTCAACAAGTTAGGCATTTGTTAATTAGTCCTTATTTTTGGGACCTCGGTTTTCATAAAAAACGGCAAAAATGTTAATAATACCTCTAAAAATTTTTGCTCCAGGAGCGATATATATATATATATATATATATATATATATATATATATATATATATATATATATATATAATATATATATAATATTTATATTATATTTTATATATATATATTTATTTATATTTTATTATACAAGCTTTCGGAAATGTTTATTTCCATCATCAAGGAGAAACTTTGTTGAGATTGGTTTCAATGATGTTAAACATATTCATCTAACATAGTGATACAAAAGGAAAACAAACGTAGATCGAGGAATAAAACGAAGTTCAAAGTTACTACAACCATATTAGCGCTGTTTAAAATTATATAAATGTCTACTTGTCCACTTGTCACCACATAGAGTAGACATTTGTATTTATATAATTTTAAACAACGCTAATGTGGTTGTAGTAACTTTAAACGTCGTTTTATTCCTCGATCTACGTTTTTTTCCTTTTGTATCACTATGTTAGATGAATATGTTTAACATCATTGAAACCAACCTCAACAAAGTTTCTCCCTGATGATGGAAATAAAAATTTCCGAAAGCTTGGATAAACTTAAAACGTTTACTTTTTCATTCTGCTTACCCCAATATCCCTATTTTTATATATATTTACATATATATATATATATATATATATATATATATATATATATATATATATTAACAAGATCACATTTTAAAAGTTTTTAAAATGTTTATTTTGTTTATCATAATTTTTTGAATTTAACAAAAAATTACAAAAAAAAAATATTCCATATGTTTTGTTGCTGTTTTTGCATCAAACGAAGGCATTTAATATTAATGGAGATAGAGTTCCGGAAGTCAGGACTTTTTTATTGGAAATTTCCTCTTCTTTAAGAATCTATTTTCCGATTATCGCTCACTTATAGTTTTTGAATTATTCCAAAAAAACTGAATCCCTTCTTTTGTTTTTTGTTAATAACAATTGCAATTTTCGTCAGCAGAAAAAAACAAATAAAAACGTCTTTTTCAGAATTACATCCCTCATATTTTTTGGAGACTTGGAACTATTTTTCGCAGGAAACTCACTTCTCGACTAGTCTAATTAAACTTTTTCTTTCCAGAATATAATTTTATAGAACTGCTAATCTGTGACAAACGTAGAAGCTATACACCTCAGGTCAGCAATAGTTTGTTAGTTTGTAAAATATATATTTTCCGATTGTACGTGCTATCGGATTTTTTTGGTTCTGAGCATGGATGCTTTCTATTTCGGTTTCTTAAGATGGGGGAGCGAAAAAAGAGTTGAATGAGTTTATAGAAATCTACCTTCTGTAAATCATTGAAAATAGAGTTCATGCTTCCGGACCTGACTGAATTATTTTGAAAATAATTTTTGAACCTGACCCATTAGGCAACGACTTATAACTCACATTCATAATGTCGCTGCCAACATGAGAGTCAAAAAAATAATTATATACTTTTCGAAGACCTCAAAGCAGTGATTGATGCTAAAAAATATAAAAAATACCTTTAAAGGACCGTAATTCCTAAATTATTTGAGAGCACCTCGTTTTAACTTCTGGTTCGTGTATACCGTAACCGTAAGTACCATTAAACGGTTATTATCTAGGCGATAACTGGATATTTACCAACATCTTTGTTGATTCAATTAGGTAATGCTTTAAAGTAATAACGTAAAATTAAATCGTTTTTTTTTTGTACCAGCACTGCTACGAGCTCAATATTATTTTGGTTAAATCCAAATGGAGAACAAACTTGAAGAATTAAAAATGATCTGCAAATAATCCATGAAATGTAGTTATAATTATTTTGGACTCAATACGTCTTCAAACTATTTTACCTTTCGGAAATTCTGATAATAATCAGAATTGGTCGGCATATTTCAAATTGAAAAATACAATTGTGGATAATTACCGTAATGCACTTTCAGTTCCCGTAATGCATGATACATGTTTTTGAACCTCTGGTTATATTCTCTGTGCACCATTAAAACTTGCATTCTCTCGAATGGCATAAAAAAAGTTTCCAGAATTCCTGAGGCACAACTCGCGAAAATTTTCTCCACATATTCATTCAAACCATACTTCTTGAGGGGTATTTGAACAGAATTATAAACTCCAAACATAGTGGAAAGAGAAACGGCTTTCTGAACCAGAAGGGGCAGGCATCCACGATATAGATAAAATGGTCCCTCCTTACGTATTGTGTTGAAGGCATGCAGGAGCTTGTCATCTCCAAGAATCTGACGGTAAATAAGCTTGTTTATTGGGAAAGTGGCAGATGTGTTAACCACAGCAGCTCCTAGTCCACAGATGAAATCCTTTAGATAACCATCATAATGGGACATTTGGGTTTGACATTTTAATTTTGACCTGACAACTATGACAGGTTACAGGGATCGTAACATAAAAATGTTGAATTGTAATTATGTACTGGATGCATTCATATAGACCAAGATTACTACCCCTATCTGTTGCTGCTATTATGCTGCTAGATATTTGATGTTCAACAAAATATACGCAACTCAAAAACCAATGAAGAATTTATGAAAAAAGTAAAACTCTTTGATTCAACGCGTATTCCACCGTGCTGGAAATCCTTGAAACAAAAATTGTCGCGGACGATTTATGTTAATTAAATGTGGCAAGATGCTACGGAGTATCATTACTTTTCATATTTCATTATATTTGGTTTGCACGGTATCCCAGAATATCTTCTCGATAAATTTCTATAAAATTAATAAAAAACGCTTTTATAGAAAACCAGACTAACAAAATAGAAAATAAGAAAAAAATGTATTTTATTTAAAAAAAAGCGTGGAGTGCATGATATCAATAATTATATAGTACATTACACACCTAGGGCAGTAAAGTAAGAAATGTCTCAGATCACAGGTAATTGTTGGCCGAGGCGATACCATGCACCCCACGTTTTTTTTAAATAAAATACATTTTTTTCTTATTTTCTATTTTTTTAGTCTGCTTTTCTATAAAAGCGTGTTTTTTAGTTTTTTTAAACTATTATTTATTTACGTTACGTTTTACCTCATGTCTCTACGCAGCTTTAACTGGTGATATAAAATAAGCGGTACATTTCATTTACAAATTTTACAATATTTCATATGTCGTTAATATTTAAGTTTATTGTAGAGTACATAGGTCCCTGCTTCAGTTCTATCAGAATGAAGTGAACAGTGGTGAAGCATATAACATAAAACCTCGGGCATATCTTCAAAATGATAAAAAATAACAATATTTTGTGATGTCGGATGAATCCAGTGCAACATCGATTAATTGAGGTGTCAGAACACCAACGCAATTATTTTTTTTTATTCATAAAATTTAAAATTTTAAGCTTAATGATATAGCAATATTGATACAGACATGTTTTTTCTTTTACTTAGGGTAGTGGAAAGTTGATGATCGATCAACTCGTTCTATGAACAAGGAAATCAACTGCAATTGGTTTATTTTCCACATGTAGTCACTGTAACACATTGATCTTGCGTAGTGTGCTATGACAAATACATTTGATGGAGAAAATCAGCGGTGTATCGAGAGGAAAACTATGGAGTGGGAGATAACAATATGCAGAAGACAGAAAATACATGTGGGTTTATCAGTGTGAAAGCAGTGACGAGTTCTAGCCACGAATTTGACGTGCTTATGGCGATACTAACTTATATACCGGCGTGGATTTCAAGATCATAATTTTTAGGCACTTTTTTATTGATCCAAGAGATTTACGAAATAAAATTTTCATAAATACAGCGCCACACTAACATTTCCCGTTCCTCAAAGTAAGTTCTTGAAAATAATCCATATTAGTGATGATGGAATTTTTTTGAAAATTAATTCTTTGTAATTTTGTTATTCACTATAATCTGTTGAAAGGGCCATTATTACGGCTTTTTATTTATTTATGTCTTCATCTTTTTGGGCCCAATAATCGACTTCCGCTGTAATTAAGTTTTTTTCAATACTGGTGAATCTTACGAAAATGTGATATAAAATTCACCAAGGGTCAAAATCACGTCAATTTTGCCAAACCATAATTCTCGTTGGGATAATGTACTTTATGTATTGACACACAACTTTTTCTACATAGGTACAAGTTAAAATTTAGCACAAAAAAAATTCACGATTTCAAAGATTAAAATTATTCAAATATTCAGGGGGTAGTTTTAACCCCTTGAGAATTTTGGTAGTCCAAGCATATACTTTGAGGCGATTACCACAATAACTGAACTAATTTTGTTCAATAAAACCACAAATGCATATGACATCATAAAACTTTATTAAATATAACCCTAAAAACAGTACATCAATTCTTAAAACTGTCTATATAATAAAAATGTCGTAAGCGCAATACGTGAGAACGGCTGGACCGAATTGGCTATTTTTTTTAATGTTCGTAATAGCCCGAGGATGGTTTTTACGGAAAAAATCAGGAGAGTTGCTCGTAAATTGGAAAATTCGGGAATAAAAGAAAAATTTTGCCAATAAAGGAATATCGACTAAGCTTTTAGTAAAAGTCCGGTAGCTCAGTGGTTAGATTGTTTGCTTTGTAATTCCAAGGGCCCGTGTTCCATCCCCAGGCGTGGCCACACAAAAAACCTTTTTTAATTTTATTTTAAGACTCAAATAAATCAAACACAAAACCTCTTTTGTTGGTTGTAATAGTCCGAATAAGGTTTTTAGGGAAAAAATGGTTTTTTAGAAAAGTTATTGGATTCGGGAAAAATTTAAAGTGCTTTTTTTAAGTGATTTTTGAAGACCATAACACGATTCGAGCGATGGATATGCGGTAATTCTTTGGTAGTGCAATTGTTTTCAGGCATATACAATATATATATATATATATATATATATATATATATATATATATATATATATATTGTAATGTTATGATGATATAACAAATTATTTTGTTCTTATTTCGCCCCACACTTTGGGTCAATTTTATAGAATATAATTTTAGTTTTGCTTTCTTTGTGAGCCAAATTGATATGATATAGATAGATATTTTCGCCCTGTATATGTATTGCAATGATGTAATAACAATTGCTAGCGAACGTCACTGTTCTCTCGTCACGTCGCTGCCAATAGTTATCATTTTTCTTACCACAGCTAGCACAGTTGGTACACCTCTTATCTCAGATAGCCGGTTCAAGGCAATTTAGCCACTACTTGATATGTCACAACTCAATTTATTCAATGGTCGTAGGAATGATTGTTGATCATTGTAGAAAATAAACAACAATATATCAAAAAACAATTATTTCCTTTATTCAGGAATACTTAATTTTACCTGGCCTACGAGTAATAACTTATACTAATGTGAATCTACAAATATTCACGGATAATCATAAAAATGCAATCATGGATAGATAGACAGAATCTCACTTTTTCCTTGTGAGTGAAGTTTTCTGTTATTGTTTAAAATAAAGTTCTTCATATGTGAGATACGTTATTTGTGATATTGTTCATGGACCGGAAGTGCACTATAAAAGTTTTTATACCTGCTGGAACTGTCGGTGTTCAAGATATGCCCTGAAACTGGATCCCTTTTCACTCCAAGCTCGATCAGGAACTCCAATACCATAAATCAGGAACCATACATATGCAGAAATCAGCTTTGGACACTTGGATATGTCGTATAATTAAGGTAATATTAGTTTTGCTCTTCAAAAGTTGGAATAATTTCGTTTTTTTTTTCCCCAAAATGTTGCGTGGCATTTGCTTCCAAATTTATTTTCGATCTCCCTCGGCTTTGTTTTTTCTGTCGCCTGGATACAAATTTTCCTCTCTGTTTTCTCATTTGAATTTTTGAATTCGCGCACTAAATTGTCACATTTCACTGTTTAGGTTTATCTTACACAATTTATATATACAACTATTTCTCCATTCTTATTACTATCTACAATTTTCAATAATAATTGCTTATGACATGACCCAGTTGTTATTCTCCCACAAATTCCAATTTTTCATATGACCATCTATTCCCTGATTGGCTATTCTCATCAAGAGGTTTGCTGTTCTACCATTGGCTACTTTTAGTTAGCTACAATTTCATATACTGTATGTTTAAAATTTATAAATGTGTTGATAACTTTTTATTCATGAAAATTTTGTAAATCTAGACTTTTTGTTGTCTTTTTGCCAATTATGGGTTATAATCATTATGACAGTGTATGAAATTGATTATGTTATAGTATTTTGACATTTTTTTCTATCCATATCATACATAGGCTTACAAAATACATAGAACTTCAAAAATTATGTAAAAACAATCTCTTGAAACTAATAGCTATTTATTAATTATTCTTTTTATGGTTTTTTTCTTTTTAAAATATCTAACTGGTTTTTCATAACATAACAACATATATATATATATATATATATATATATATATATATATATATATATATATATATATATATAATAAAAACTGAACTGAAAACGGGATATGGAAAAAATGGGGTAACGGGAAAAGAGGAAAACGGGATAAGGGGATAACCGGAAGCGGGCAGAGTCAAAAGCATAACCTAGATGGAACAACTCAAAGAAAAACATAGGAAAAAAGAAAGTTTTCAGGATTTTTTTTTAGTTTATACCTATAAAAATTTGGACAGGACAACGTCTATCGGGCCAGTTAGTACAAAAAAATATTTTAATATTACATAGTAGAAATATAATAATGCCGGTTAACTTAACAAATTCTAACGTTAACCCTTTCCCATTATTAAAATCATTAATTTTGTTTTGAAGGTATGCCTTTCCGAGTGTTCGAATTGTTGAAAATATAATCTGTTTTTATGAATTGTGTATGACAATAACCTTTATCATTGTATATTAGATTGGTTGTTTTTGTTTATATTTTGATGATGTACTATAATGTCAATAAATCCTTTTATAAGAAAAGTCAAGTACTTCTAAGAAAGGTATATTTAGCAAGTAATGCGTAATAACTTTTAACAGGTTATGGGCCCAGAGCTAGAAACAGTGTTTTAGTTTATCCGTGAATTATCTGGAAAGTGAATTGATCAGAAACTTTTTCTAAATTCTGATCAAGTTCCTGACTGCTGTCAAATTTGAGTTGTTGAGCAAGTTGCAAGTGTAAGAATAGTCAGTATGGCTAATGGACACGGATCTTTCCATCTATGGAGAAATTGAAAGGCATGTCAAACTATAATAACTGGAACTTTGCTATGAAAATGTACCCAATTCATGAAGATCTGTGGGAATATGTATCAACCGAAGTTGCAACACCTGATCCCAAGAAGGATGCCAAGGCAAAAGCAAAAATTTGTCTTATGGTTCAACCATCTGCGTATGCTTATGTGAGATCTGCTTCAAGTGCTAAAGAATCCTGGAATAACCTCGAGAAAGCCTATGAAGATAAAGGACTTTCTAGAAGGCTGACATTACTTCGTTCTCTATTTGCTGTTAAGTTGGAGAAATTTACAAACATGGAGGAATAGGTTTCTGAAGTTATGTCTCTATCCCAAAAGTTAGCTGAAATAAATTCTCCCATTGATGACGAGTTCATCGCAGTTATCCTTCTTAGTGGACTACCTTCGGAATTCAATCCAATGATTATGGCTCTGGAAAGTTCTAAACAAAAACTCACAAGTGAATTTGTGAAGTCTAAGCTTTTGATGGAAAATATCAAAGCAAATAGCGATGGAAGAGAAACTGCTCTTGTTTCGAAGGAGAAACAACATGCGAGGAAGTTAAACAAACCTAGATGAAAGTGTTATAAATGTGGTAAAATAGGTCATAAGAAGCCTGACTGTCCTGAATTGATACATGCTAACAAGGACAAACTAATCAAGTCAAATGTTTTGCTCACTGCTCTAGGAGTAAATACAAATAATATGGATTGGTATTTGGACTCGGGGGCAACCATAGACAAATTAAAAATACTGTTTGAAACATTGGCGATCTTGACCACCAACCCGCAATCAACAGACGACATGATAATTTTCCAATTTCGACATTTGTCAGAGAATGACAAACCACGTAATAATTTCAGAATAATTCTACTGTTAATTGTCATCGAAAAATTAATTATAGAAATTATACCATGGACTTGAATTATGAACCCAACATCGAAAATGGAATGTTTTGTTATTCGAGTTGACGCTGAAATTCCTCGAAATATTCTTTCACAAGGTAAAATATAAGCTGCTTTTCACAAACTGATACTTATTTCCATCCATCAGTTGCAGAATTTTTTTCACAAACTGGTACTTGTTTCCATCTATCAGTTTCCATTTCCTATCACCATTTGAGGAAGTACGAAGTACATGGTCTCCTTTGTGCTAATAAATTAACAATATTATTGAAGGTTTGTTGTAAATGTAATTTGTTTTTATTTTGGTTGATTTGATGATAAGCGACTGAAGAATATTTTTAATTTTGTTGTTTTTCGGAGTTTTATTATTGTTTTGTCTGTAGTTGTACCTTGTCCTAGATACAATAAAATGTGTTTTTATAGTGTTCAAGTTATTATTCTTGTTTTATAAGATGTTTAGTTTTGTTCTTGATATCATGAAATAAAGATTTACTTTGAAACTTTATTTTAACCACGAACGAACTAACAGATTCTACGAATCGATTACTGTATATATTTCATTAGTGATCGATTTGCCATTCCTGTATTTCATACGATACAACCATTCATATGGAATACAAGAATGGCAAATCGATCACTTATAAAATATATACCATATCAATCATATAAAAGTAACACATTTGAAAAACCCGCCTTATCTCAATCGGTCTTACCAACTGTACTTAGTTCTGCCAGTTGCGAGATATGTCGCCACTGTCTAAACGTGGTGCCAACTTTTACTGCAGGTTTGACAACTCTCTTTATTTTTAGTTTCTCTATGGGGGCAACTATGCATATGACTATGAAAAAGGATTGGATGACTGATTTCAACGAAGAAAGCAAAGGATTGGAGGTGA
The DNA here is from genome assembly GCA_018342105.1 of Gonioctena quinquepunctata. Taxonomy (NCBI): domain Eukaryota; kingdom Metazoa; phylum Arthropoda; class Insecta; order Coleoptera; family Chrysomelidae; genus Gonioctena; species Gonioctena quinquepunctata. The sequence continues at coordinate 1,036,074 of JAFIRS010000184.1, forward strand.
CTGTAGCCAACAATGAAAAAATACTCACTAGTGGTTCTGGAAATATACAAATTTATATTGATGGAAATGAGAAAATCATTGAAAATGTCCTCTATGTACCATAAATATCAGCAAATTTATTGTCTGTGTCAAAACTTGTGGAAAAAGGAATGGTTGTCACTTTTGACGACACTGGCTGTCAAATATTTCACAAAAGTGATATCCGGAAGATACAAGGACATTCTAAAATCAATGCATCAAATGTTGGTGGAGTATACGTGGTGAACAATCTAACAATCCCATTGCAAGCAAATATAGTAGGAGCCAAAACTGAAACCTCTCATGACTTATGGCATCGGCGACTCGGCCATCTGAACAGAAAGTCGATGAGGATGTTGAGAAATGGTTTGGCAACTGGCATAAGTTTCAAAAATGATGATAATGGTAATCCATGCATAAGTTGTATTAAAGGGAAACAACCCTTCAAAGTTTCCAAGGGGAAGAAATCTCGATACAAATTGGAGATTATTCATTCAGATCTCTGCGGACCAATGTCAGAGAAGTCATATGGTGGAGCAAAATACCTACTGACGTTTATCGATGATTGTACCAGGAAGATTTTTGTATATTTTTTGAAATCTAAAAATGAAGTAACAAATATTTTCAAAGATTTTAAAGCTATCAGAACTGGAATCTATCAGAACTGACAATGGAGTGGAATATGTAAACAAGGATCTCCAAAATTTCTTGAAAATTAATGGTATAAGGCATCAAACTACAATCCCATATTCTCCTCAGCAAAATGGTTAGCAGAACGAATTAATAGATCTATTTGCGAAATGGCAAGATATATGATGCAGTATGCGAATTGTTCTAAAAGTATGTGTGCAACTCAGCTGTTTACCTAAAAAATCGATGTCCCCATAGTGGTATAAATTATCAGTTACCAGAAGAATTATGGACGAATCAGAAAGTGGATTTGAGTCATCTTAGGATATTTGGTTGTAAGGGGTTTGTTCATATACCCAAACAGAACAGAACCAAATGGGACACAAAAAGTAAAGAGTACGTACATATTTGTTGGATACTGTGAAGATGCAAAAGGGTATCGTTTATTAGATCCCGAAAATCCTTCAAAAATGGTGAGAGCCAGAGATGTTGTATTCATTGAGAATTTTGGAAATTACCAGAATCCAGTAAACAATGATACTAATGTGCCATTACATCAAGTTTTATCGCAGGAATCAAGTGATGAAGTTCAAGGAGATATGGTGGATATGGTGGAAGAAGAGAGATATGAGGATCATTCATCAAGTGAAAATGTATGCGATTCAGATCTAGAAGAAAGGCAATATCCCTTGAGAGAAAGAAAACCAAAAGATTTCTCAAACTTCAAGTTGTATTGGTATTGAAGATGATCCTGTAACCGTTGAAAATGCTATGTCCAGATATGACAGGGAAATGTGGAAAAATGCTATGAAAGACGAATATAATTCCCTTATTGAAAATAAGGTATGGGAGTTGGTAGACTTCCCAGGAGGAAAGAAATTGGTAGAAAACAAATGGTTTTTCAAGTTGAAAAACAATACAAATGAAGTGAATAAAGCACGACTTGTAGCCAAAGGTTTCACTCAAAAGTATGGTATTGATTTTCATGACACTTTTTCTCCAGTAGTGAGATATTCGACTATAAGAATGTTGTTTGCAATTTCTGTTGAATATGACTTTGAAGTAGACCATCTTGATGTCACAACTGCTTTTCTGAATGGCGATTTAGAAGAGGAGGTCTACATGAATCAACCGGACGGATTTGTCTAACCAGGTGAAGAAAACAAGGTTGCCTTGCTGAGAAAGGCTATTTATGGATTAAAACAATCTTCTAGAGCTTGAAATGAGAAAGTTAATGGAGTTCTTATTGATATAGGATACCAAAGGTCAAGCTTAGAACCTTGCGTTTATTTCAAATCAAATGGTAGAAGTTTTGTTATAATAGCATTGTATGTTGATGATTTTTTTATATTTTCATATGACAAAAATGAAAAAGAAATCCTGAAACATAAATTGATGTCGAAATTCAAAATCAAGGACCTTGGAGAAGCAAAGGAATGTCTAGGAATGAGAATTTGTAGAGACCACTACGGAAATATCCAGTTAGATCAGAGTAGATATATTGACAAAATTCTCGCTAGATTTGGCATGACGGAGTGTAAACCTATTGGTACACCTATGGAAACAAACTTGCAGCTAAGAAAAGCAAACAGTGACGAAGAACAGCCTGATGTACCTTATCAGTGTTTGATTGGATCACTTATGTATCTAGCTGTATGCACAAGACCAGATATTTTACATGCAACCAGTGTACTTAGTCAGTTCAATACCAGTTTCACACTGGAACACTGGAAACATGGAAAACGGATATTGAGATATCTGAAGGGTACTCGAAATCACTGTCTTTTGTTCAAGAAAAGTGGGCAAGATATAACTGGATATGTCGACGCAGACTGGGGTGGAAATGTACTGGATAGGCGATCATATACGGGCTATGCATTTACTCTGGCAGAAGCAGTTATTTCTTGGGAGAGTAAAAAGCAGCAAACAGTGGCTCTTTCCAGCACTGAAGCTGAATATATGGCATTGACAGAGGGAGCTAAGGAAGCAATTTACTTAAAGCGATTGTTTTCGGAGTTGCTGCATAGAAAATCTGAACCAATAGTGATTTATAATGATAACCAGAGTGCACAGAAGCTTTCTGCCAATCCTATTTTCCACAACAGGACCAAACATATTGATGTTCGTTTTCATTTCGTGAGGCAAGCCGTGGATGAAGACTATATCAAGATTGAGTATTTGCCTACCGAAGAAATTACTGCAGATATACTCACCAAAGGTCTGATTGGTCCAAAACATTTCAAGATGATGAAACAAATGGGATTAGTCCAATCGAATTTCATAACATCAGATTAAGAAGGGGTGTTGAAAATATAATCTGTTGTTTTATGAATTGTGTATGACAATAACCTTTACCATCTTGTATATTAGATTGGTTGTTTTTGTTTATATTTTCATGGTGTACTATAATGTCAATAAATCCTTTTATAAGAAAAGTCAAGTACTTCTAAGAAAGGTATATTTAGCAAGTAATGCGTAATAACTTTAACACGAATTAGGTACAAATGGCTTGAGATTACTTTGCAACTTCACATATATTTCAAAAACAATTGTTTTGCCCTGACTACGGGGTGTTGGGATTTAACCCACCACACCTGTAATACCAGACGTTATTCGTTAGGTTGGAAAAACAGTATTAAGAGCAATCGACTGTCTGAAGAAGGTCGATACTGAAACTAGGTCTGGAGCGGCTCAGATCTGATTTCATTTCTCTTAAATACCGGAACATGGGCTGTTTATTCAGGAAGTACTACCGTTCAGAAAGATTCGAACCAAACAATGATTTGATAAAATGATAATGCACTCATAAAAGTTAAGAATGTATATATATATTTAATAAAAACTGACACAATTCTCTCAATCGTCTATGGACGAATGATAGGAAACAATATTCATACAAAGAAAACTAATTTAGCGTAGTGGCAGATAATTCTGCAATGATCGTCACAATAGAAATAATTTTACTAAAAGAAATCTTGCAATCAAGTGCTGCAAACGACTAACAATAATTCTCTTTTTGAAAACTTGGTGATCTTGAAAACTATGGACATACTTTATAGACACATGCACATTTTAATGGGTTGGGTTTTGCCATAAACATAAATACAGAAAAACAAACATGAGACTCACCCTGTTTAACACTTGTTCACTGGATGTAGTTTTAAAAGGCAATTAGATTAGACTTTATTATTCGTTTTCTCCCGCGTCAATCGGTTATTCTAATTAATTCGTCCGGTATATTCGTATACAGTTAAGGTTTTTCTAAGTGATCGTGAACCATTGAACTGGCCGAATCCCGTTGTCTTATCTCTGTTTTGGAAGCTTTTACAATTTGTGGAAACTATACTGTTCACTCGTGTTTTTACTAGGAGCTTCAATACTTGATTTGAATCGGCTGAGTTTCTATGTTGGCTGAATTCTACTACATTTTATACCGCACTTTTGAGAATGACATGTTCTCCGAAATATTTTCGTATTATATAAGTGATTACTGAATGAGGTACTGCTTTGGACTAACTTGCATTCTAACCTTACTTTGAGGTTACATGCTCTTGGTTTAACTGTATAACAACGAACCGAATTGAATGAATTGAATATTGACATGAAGCTCACGTTTTTATAGTGTCGTCCGCACGGGAGCTAGTAGGCGGAGCTTAGGTTGTTGTGAAGTCGTAAAACTGATAAAGGGTCTTGTTTTGTTTCTGTCATACGCGGTGAATTTATGGCGTCTAGACGGGTGTTAGAATTATGGATATGTTTTCTTTCGGTAGTAAATAAAACTGATTTTCTTATCTCGCTGGGAATGTACCCAGTAGCAATCAATAATCGTTGTTTACGCTTCTAGTTGAATGATTTATGCGTCCGGTCTACAAGGGATATTTCTTGGTAATTATTTTTAAAAGCATTTTATTTGTCTCCCGATAACAACGTATGGTTTTACGAACGTATGCTTATCAGCTGTTTCAGTCTAGCAGGTGGTCCATATTGACCTTTACTGTTTATCAAGAATATTACGTTGTTTTGTATCGTAGAAAAATTTCTCTGTATTTACGTGGCTTAACACTCGTCCCAACCCTCTACAAAAAAGATTTGACAAACTCAAATTTTTTTTTTTTTTCAAAATAACATCACTTTCACCAACAATAAGCAAAAATGTTTTAACTTGCTGTAGTGTAATCCTATTCTAGCGACAAATTTTATAAGTCTTACTTTGACAATTACAATGGACTACGGTTTACATCTTCTAGAGGATAATTATACTCTATTACCAAAGTTATTAACCTCACTTCTCAGTACTTAATTCTAATTTTCTTAAAAATAACATGCAAATAATCATGCAAACACACAATAAAGTCTCTTTCTTCCATGGGGTAATTTCCATACTGTAAGGGTATGTACTCGCCTTCTTCAACGAGGGATTTTCTCACTTCTATTCCGGTGGGCATCAATTTAACTCTATCCGTTGGATCCTCTGGGAATTTTTCCTGCTACGCCGCTGGTTGGCTAAGGGTACGTATCAGCGGTACGGGACTATTTGTTCCTTTGTTTATCTTCTCTAACCATATGGCTTTTGGGGATTGTAGGGCCTTCCACACGATTCTCGGGTCAGTGATCCGTGATAATTAGTCGGTATCGGAACTAGACAGATAGCACAGCCTGTGTTTTCTGGTTCAGTGGCAAGTGCATTCGTTGGCGTAATGTTGTAAATGGTGTTCGGTTTCCGGTGGTCAAACGGTGGTAATTCATTCGTTTAAAAATCTTCGTTCCTGGGAACTATTTGTGCGGTACCATTAACACAGGTGATTTGTGTGGTGAATTGTGTCCACTGAATTCTGTGCGGAGTGCTTGAACTCAAACCACACTGTGAATTCGCACTGCTCTAGGAATCTGCTGGTCTCATCATTTCGCTTCGCCATGCTGGATTGTCCACTGCTGTTTGTTCAGAGATATTTTCTTGGGTTTCAACAATAATAGTCCACGATATTCCTGTCAAAACCTTCCCTATATGCGCGGTTAGTAAATTTTATCATTATTTATTTAGGTACTGTACAATTATAAACGTCGCGATGTTCTAGTGTGAATATTCTACCAATCCGTAAACACATTTTCCGGAAATCGTGATTATATTATTTATCTGTATTATGTAACTCGGCGATTCGCTATTCTATAACTGTTTCTAATTGCATTAATTTTCATAACATATCGCTTTTGTGGTTTTTATGGCCTGTAATCCGTACAGTGTTTCATTCTAGTTCTGTCGACCATTCTTCGTTTTTTCTATGACCTGTAATGAACTATATCCGTCTCAAAATAGCTTTGCTTGAATATTCCGGGGAATTTACTGTCATTATTTTACATCAAAACACTTGATAAAACTGTCCCTGTTCGCGTTTCCCGTTTTGCGTTGATTCCCTTATATATTTTTTCAGTTTGTTCCCATACTATGATACCATCAATTTAGTTCCGTTTTTCATTAGAGTATCGGTGGCATTTCGTATTTTATTCATTCCAATTTTTACAAGTTCATTATAACTATAAATATGTTTTGGCAAATTAACCTTCAGGGATTTTTTCAATTTTTCTGCGTCTTTTGCAATCTGCTAAAAATATAAAATTACCATACTATATATACATTACTACATTCTAATGCATACTGAAAATTTCATTGTTTACTGATATTTAACTGATGGAACCAAAGTTTTCATGGATGTCATTTGAACAGTGCCGCGTGTCATGGGTTGTGTAAGGGGGAATTTATTTTCAGAAATGCTTTCTTCATTTTCTTTGGACATTTCACTTGGCTGACATTTTTCTATATTTTCGGCATTAACTATTGGTAATTCATCTGGCATATTTTCTTTAGTTTGTACTAAAACTTGATCTAATTTTACCTCATTTTCTTGTGTCGCTTGTCTGCTGCTTGCATTCTATACTTGTTGAATCGATCAGCGTTTATTATTTGACTCTTGTTTCTTTCACTGGTTGGAGTTCAAAATTAACGTGCGATGTCTTTTTTAAATTAGATTTTCCTTTCTGTCTGGCTAAAGTTCTAATCTTTTTCACTTCGGGATTTATTTCTTTCTTTACTTTCGTATCTATATTAAAATCTTCTCCTATGCTTCGTAATTTCGTATCTTCGGAGTTCACTATACTTTTTGCTTGAACTTTACATACATTCAAAAATCTGGGCGGTAGGATTTTGTCCTTAGGCAAGAAATTTTCCTCCTTGTGATTTACGACTGTAGAAAAAGTCTTATCTTTGGCGACCGTCATTCCTAGGTGCTTGGCAGATTCCAACTTCCTGGTGGATAGAGCATCTCCCTTGGGCGATTCATATCCATCACTTAGACTATCTTTCCGTGACTTACTATTTTCTACATCGATTCTCATCCTTCGATTCCTTGATACATTAACTGTTGCAATTTCCGTTCTTCCTGAATATGTCTGGCTACTTCGGGAATATTTTCACTTTCAAAACTTTCATACCAACTTTTTCCTTTTTCTGACTATAATTTTCTTCATCCTCGCTGTAGTGCTGTATGGGCAATGTTCCGTTACATCTCTCCGTTTCTTTAGGCAGGAAATGCTCGTACCTATACGCATGCATTTCCACTTGTCGACTGTCACGTGTGACTATCGGTCCTAATGTACAGGGTGCGTCGGTTTTTCCATTTTCCATAGGTGGCACTTTTCTAAATTCCTCTCTTCTCTCTTGTTGCTCGTTTAAACGCATGTTTCGCTTTTCTCTTGTTCCAGACGATTTTCCATATTCTTCAATTCCAACTATTTCTTTGCAGACTAGCGTCTCCTTTAAATCACCAGTCGCTGACATCTTTGAAACTGTTTTTTCTAAACCTGGTGTCACAATTAAATCACCGGTCCCTGATATCTCTATTTGATTCGAAGTTGTACGTCTCGTTTCATGGCATGAAAATCTGTTGATAAATACTTCGCGGATTGCTTTGGGCGCGCTTTCCTTTTTCAATCCTAATTTTTCTCCAGAATTCATCCAATCATTCATCCTGATCGTGACATCTCTCAATCGTTTTTCTACTTCTTCAAATCTATTTTGCAACTTCCTCTGTTCGTCATCCCGATTCGTTTGGCATATGTGTGGGATTTTCTTCTTCAACTCGATAATTTCCCTGATAAATACATTTGATTTTCTCTCAATCAATTTGCACGTCATATTTTCGTAAAAATCTAATCCCATGTCCATTTCTGAGGTGATAAGGCAAACCATAAGTGTTATTTCAGTACTACGATGATCATTTTCAACTATTAAGAATTCATGTTCAATAATTTTCCTTCCTTTACTTTGATTGGCAATATAACCGAGCCAATATACTGAGTGAAATTTCCTTGTCCATTTCTGAGGTGATAAGGCAAACCATAATTCCATTTCATACCTCTAACAATATTAATATGAACCACTGATACTGGAGATCTCATATCTACGGATATATGTCTCAAAATTCCTGCTATTTCTAAATTAATAACATTTTTCTGTTCATCGTCGATTAGTATATTTTCCTCTTGCCTCTCACTATTTAAATAGTTTTTCCGGCAACCTTCATCTGAGGCTTGTTGAAAGCTGCCATTCCATTTAAATTCCTGTTATATTTTGCCTTTTTTCCATAACTATTTCCTGTTTGCTTTCTATAATTGATTCTCCTAAAATTTCCTCGTTCATTCCTGCTTCTATGAGATTGAAATCTATTTTCTTTCGAATTGTTAGAAAATTCTTTTCTATATTTCATTTATATAACAATCTCCTGCTGTGTGACCTTTTCTGTTACAATGTGTGCACAATATTATATTCGCATTGAAAGTTCTGAAATTTCTATTCGGTGTATTCGTAATTTGCTCAATTAATTCTTCTTTTTCTGCTAATGTGATGGCTTCTTCTAAACTGACAGGACTTTCAGATAAAATTTTTTTCTAACAGGATCTAACAATCCAATAGCAAATTGAACCAAAATATCCTGCTCGTATTTTTGCTCTAATACATTGTCAATTCTATTATTTCCTGTGAGGTGCCTTATCTTTGATGCACATATTTTTAATCTTATGAAAAAATGCCTAACTGATTCATTCGTTTTCTGATAACAATTCAAAAATTCTTTTTGTGCTTCTCCAGGTAATTTCAATTTGCTAAACTGCTTCAATAATTCCTTTTTAATTAATTGCCAGTTGTCGGTATTTTGTAATTCATCTTCTGCTTCAATAAATAATCTAGCTATTCCTTTCAATTTTAATCTAACTATAGAACTTATTTGACTGTCTGTCCATTTTGCTACAGCTGCCAAATTCTCAATTTCACGAATAAAATCTTTGATTTCTGTGGTACCATTATAAAAAGGAATATTATCCAAAGTGATACTAATTTGCGGTTCATATCTAACCCTCGGCACTGTTGTCTGAGTTTCCATGATTTAATTATTTTGATAAAAATCTCCATTGATTGAAAATAAAACTTCAATTGCCTTTTCGAATACTTCCTGAGTTTTTGATCGGTATAAACGCTATATATATTTATTTTCCCAATATCGTGTTTGCAAAATAACAACGATATTATACTAACTATTTTCACAATCTTTCTACTCATTTACTTCTGTTCAAATTAGTCTTTTTTCCACTGACACTTATTTGTAAAAATAAAAAATAAAATATTTATTAAAAAAAAATTCAACTTCAATTTTTGTTTGACACTTTTTTTTCTGTGGAAAATATCATATATGCGTTAATGTACTTCCTTAATTATTACTCGCACACCTGACATCAATTGTTTTGCCCTGACTACGGGGTGTTGGGATTTAACCCACCACACCTGTAATACCAGACGTTATTCGTTAGGTTGGAAAAACAGTATTAAGAGCAATCGACTGTCTGAAGAAGGTCGATACTGAAACTAGGTCTGGAGCGGCTCAGATCTGATTTCATTTCTCTTAAATACCGGAACATGGGCTGTTTATTCAGGAAGTACTACCGTTCAGAAAGATTCGAACCAAACAATGATTTGATAAAATGATAATGCACTCATAAAAGTTAAGAATGTATATATATATTTAATAAAAACTGACACAATTCTCTCAATCGTCTATGGACGAATGATAGGAAACAATATTCATACAAAGAAAACTAATTTAGCGTAGTGGCAGATAATTCTGCAATGATCGTCACAATAGAAATAATTTTACTAAAAGAAATCTTGCAATCAAGTGCTGCAAACGACTAACAATAATTCTCTTTTTGAAAACTTGGTGATCTTGAAAACTATGGACATACTTTATAGACACATGCACATTTTAATGGGTTGGGTTTTGCCATAAACATAAATACAGAAAAACAAACATGAGACTCACCCTGTTTAACACTTGTTCACTGGATGTAGTTTTAAAAGGCAATTAGATTAGACTTTATTATTCGTTTTCTCCCGCGTCAATCGGTTATTCTAATTAATTCGTCCGGTATATTCGTATACAGTTAAGGTTTTTCTAAGTGATCGTGAACCATTGAACTGGCCGAATCCCGTTGTCTTATCTCTGTTTTGGAAGCTTTTACAATTTGTGGAAACTATACTGTTCACTCGTGTTTTTACTAGGAGCTTCAATACTTGATTTGAATCGGCTGAGTTTCTATGTTGGCTGAATTCTACTACATTTTATACCGCACTTTTGAGAATGACATGTTCTCCGAAATATTTTCGTATTATATAAGTGATTACTGAATGAGGTACTGCTTTGGACTAACTTGCATTCTAACCTTACTTTGAGGTTACATGCTCTTGGTTTAACTGTATAACAACGAACCGAATTGAATGAATTGAATATTGACATGAAGCTCACGTTTTTATAGTGTCGTCCGCACGGGAGCTAGTAGGCGGAGCTTAGGTTGTTGTGAAGTCGTAAAACTGATAAAGGGTCTTGTTTTGTTTCTGTCATACGCGGTGAATTTATGGCGTCTAGACGGGTGTTAGAATTATGGATATGTTTTCTTTCGGTAGTAAATAAAACTGATTTTCTTATCTCGCTGGGAATGTACCCAGTAGCAATCAATAATCGTTGTTTACGCTTCTAGTTGAATGATTTATGCGTCCGGTCTACAAGGGATATTTCTTGGTAATTATTTTTAAAAGCATTTTATTTGTCTCCCGATAACAACGTATGGTTTTACGAACGTATGCTTATCAGCTGTTTCAGTCTAGCAGGTGGTCCATATTGACCTTTACTGTTTATCAAGAATATTACGTTGTTTTGTATCGTAGAAAAATTTCTCTGTATTTACGTGGCTTAACACAATAACCAATCAATTTTCCAACCTCGCTTCTTTCTTTATAATCTGTTGAAAATCTAAGTTTTTTTTTTATTTGTGGTCAAACAATTAAGCTGCATTATGGATAGCTAACTCAAGATTTGCCACAATTTTGGTGGGACAAAACGACAGAGAATATTCACTACACTTTTCAGTCACAAATTCGAAACACTTTTTGTATGTTTCTGTTGCTTTGTCTGATAGCACACAAAACACTACACTCCTACACACTACATAATGACCATTGAAGCAGCCATGTACGATGAACACTTGCAAGAAAATTTTTGTGCAGTAGTGTAATGTACAAATATGCTTTACATTTGTAAAATAGCTAAACATTAATATATTGAGCAAATTTGTTTGAAGAAAAGAAAGTTATACGCCACCCCTTCATAATATAAAACAACCAATGAAAGTGTTTAATACTAATCATCAATTGTTTTTAATTAGGTTTAGTTTTACTATATGCCAACTTTTGTATTTTTTATGTAGCACTAATACATTATTATTCAGAACACTGAATAAACAGTAATGCTTGTTACTTGTCTAATTTTTTTTTAGTCTACACTTTCCTGTTATTTTTTTATATCTTAGATCGCTTAGTGATAACATTTGCCGGTCCCAAGCCCGGCAAAAACAGAAGCATTCGATGCGAAATCAAAACAACAAATTATTGAAAATTCAGTTCCGTTAGTTTCTTACGAACAAAAATAGACAAAGTTACATTTGAAGTAAAAGAAAAAATATCCGCCAATGTTCGGCACGTAAGATCAAAGCCGCTATTATTCGAAAAAAATAAATGTATTAAGATATTGAATTCTAATTTGAATCTGATTTATCCAATTTAGCTAGTATTCTCGTTGTCACCCAGTGTGTTCACAATGATTAAACGTTGCTTAGATATAGAAATTTCTATCGATTAATAAGTTTTTTATCTTTTCGTTAAGACTGAGAAATTCAAAAACATATAATTAGCATTATAGATTCACTCGGGAACTGGGAAATAAGGTTAAAGCTACTTCCCGGTATTTGTTTTCTTTGAAAGCTAGAAAACATGTAATTTCAAGTAAACACAGTCCAGTTCCAAACCTCATTATTTTGACACGTGCCTATTAAAGTCCCCAAAAGTTTATTGCGTTGCTCTAAATTAGGGATGACGGTATTTTCCGACTGATGACTTTAATGAATGGTTCTCGAAATCAAGTTAATACTAAATTAATTGAGAGTGAAGAATCCTGACAGTTACAACAAATATTTGATGACTACCCATTACTTTCATGATACGACCCTTCATTATACGTAACCCTCTCGGTAATTCACTTGTTATTATTCACTCTATAAAATAGAGTTTTAATATACACCGTGTCTCAAATATTCCCTGGTGATTTCCCAACCAACATTATAGGAAAATTATACCAAGCAGAGGGGTAAAGTGGCTTGAAGAAGTCGGAATTTACCTATTTCTGACCAAATATTCTACCTTCAACTACTAACTAACTAACTCCAAAGTTATAATTCGAGTTATAAAAACCGTAACTGAGACCACTGGATCTCCTTCAAAAACCATAAACTTATTAGGTGTTATATATTAGGAATCACTCTGTATTTATGCTGACGTGATATCGATATTTATTTATAATTGCTGTGGTTACGAATTGTAGAGATTATTATGAAAACTTCTTTTGTACGAATCTGAGCAATACAAGATTGCAATCATAATCTTTTTGAATCATTCATAAGATAAAACATGGTGGCAGCGAGTTAAGAACCCAAGAAAATAGAAAAAGAAGTTTGCAAAGTCAGAATTCAAATACATCGGCTTTTTCAGCTCATTCAACCGACATTGGATATACTATAACTGGGACATTTTTCATCACGACGGCAATATCATCAACTCTAATGAAGTTGGTACCTTGACACCTTTCATTTCACGATTCTATCCATATCGGCCATCAATTAAGAATAAACAACGAAGTTTGAAAAATGTGAAATGTCCAAAATTCAGAAATTGGTGGAGCTGTTATCAATTTCGGCAACAAGCTAATCAACTCCTAAGATAAAAACCAAGAAATTTGATGATGATCTACTACCATACATATCAGATTTATCAAATCAAGACAGGAATGTCTAGACTATCGGGGGTAATACCATGAGTGCTCTCAATACTATCGATAGTAATTCTGTCATAAATCAACGAGATTAAATTGATTGGTAACACCACGAGTCCGCAGGATGAGTGGTGTTAACTCAAAATAATTTGATCGAGTTCAAGATTTCTAACAGAATTTTCGATAGTATTGTGAGCACGAATTGTATTTATTGAGACAATTTCACGAATCAATTCCCAAAGCGTTGTCTTATTTCGTTCATTATGACTAATGCCTGTCTGACTGACATTTAAGTCATACAGGTAACAAGATGTTGTTCTATTTAGATTCATGGGTGCAATAACGACGTGGTCTTACCGGCTCAAAAGGAAGGAGCAGCATACTATCGAGATGAGAGTTTCATATAGGTTGTGAAATTGTCAAGGGCAATTTAACAAGACCTTGATAAATAGTCGACTATTTTGGTTTGCATCTAAATTTCGACTGTATTTTATAATAATTTAACGAGACATAATTTTGGCGTTAATAATCTGATGAAAGCCGAGGCTGAAAGTCAAATTTGTAATGTTCAATCAAAGTTGAGCAACCTTCGCCCCCACGCCATGCTAATTCTACTAAAGCCAAGTAGTAAAAAATTTTTGAAGTCCATCTGGGTTTTAATCGCATTTGTCAATAATAGCAAACATATTTTCTATACTTAAGGCCGTTGAACTCCGTTTCCGTTTTTCCTGATGTTCCTGAAGTGTCCGTCTCTTGGCATTACGTGCGTCTCGAGAACTTTCGAATTCGCACGCTTGAAATGGATCTATTTTTATGTTATACTTCTTGAAATACAATTCTTGAAGTGTTTTAGCTGTAGAATTCCACATACACTTCACAGTATATTCTTTATAATCTTTTATATTTTCTTTGTGAATGGTGTCGACTCATTTAGTTCATATTGACGATGCTCGCAAAATTTGATGAACTGCCTCCATACGCTATTTTACTTCTCACTGTATTATGAGGGATTGTAGACTGGATTACACTATTTATTTCTTCGTTTTTGGTTTCGCCAAACCGATTCATTTTCGAACACTTCAACACGATTGATTCAATTTGACGTTTAAGATGTATTTATTTAAAGTATACCATCAGATGCACAGGCTTATTGATATCATTATCATGCTGAATAGTCGATGACTATTGGGAATTCAAAATAAGGGATATTCCCTCTGGTGTCGATTTTTGAAACTATACATACGTACATTGTTTACTTTTCCAAACATTAATGTTTATATGATTTTAGGCATTATCGAATCTCTTGTGATTGTTGACATTAATGAAATTATTGTTTACCTGTTGGCTATTGTTCGTCCTCGAGCGAAAAAACGAGTGATTCAAGTTCAAATCATTATTGTTTATTGTTGTGCTGTGTACCTTAATGTGACTCTTGGCAAAACGATACCGTTGTACTGGAATAAGTTTTCATCATGAGAAAATGAACGTAACGTTCGGTGCAGACTAACAAGTTTGTAATACTTCCCGAAACCAAAATATCATTTTTCATCACTGGAGAAAGTGAAAAAATTTTGGTTTCTTTTCTCAGCTCCTTTCCTTTTTCCATTTGACGAATTTCTTCACCAAAACATTCGTATTGTGACTGTTTATCCAAATAATTTCAGTCTCCTTCAATTTTTCCACTTTTAACTTCCCTTTTATTCTGTCATTCTCATTTTTCGTTTTCAAATTGTTGATAAATCTCAAACCCCAACCAGTTGTCCTTATTAATCTCAACCATTTCGAAAACTTTTTTATATCTGGTAAGACATTTTCATTTCTCTTGACCACCAGGCATACCTCGCATGACATATTCTTTTTCATTTCAGAGTCACTATTATAATTATTGCTTATTTCTTTGGGCCAATATTCTTCTGTTGATTTCAAAAATGCAGGTCAATTAAACCATTTTTTTGAGATAACCATTCCTTGGGTACCTTCATCAGATGATATATTCTTATAGCATTTCATTTCATTCCTCGTGGCTTCATCTGCTGGGTTGACTTCAGAAGGAACCCATCTCCAATGTTCGCATCTTGTTCGTTCTTGAATCTCCCCGATTCTGTGAGCCACAAACTGTTTGTATTTTCTACCATCACCTCTTATCCATCCAAGAACGCATCGTGAATCGGTCCAAAATAGGTCTGATCGATGGTTACTTCGAGTTCTTGTTTAATAGATTCTGCGATTCTACTTGCCATCGCAGCACCTTATAACTCAATCTTGGGATCGATAGAGGTTTCAGCGGGGACACTCTCGTTCTTGCTGTGATGAAAGACACATCAATTTCAGGGTTTCTCAATTACACGGAGATACGATACAAATGCTTTCTCACGCTGTCTGAGAATGTATGTATCTCAATTCTCCTAGCAGTTGGAATTTTCAAACTGTAACACTTCGGAATTCTCAAATCGGTAAGTTTTGGCAAGTTTCCTAACCACATCCTGTAAGTGTTTCTAAAACTTTCAGGAAGCTCCAAATATCTTGCATGAGTATTTTACTCTTTATGTTGAAGCATGCTATGAACCCTAAAGGATCAAATAAAGACATCACGGATCTCAAGACACCTCTCTATGTTGGCGGTTCTGCCCTCCATTTCTGACCTTGTAACAGTGAACGAACTAACGTCTGATCATTTTACCAGTAATTTTCTCACTCAAAAACAGATTTAAACAAAAAATAGAGCAAGTCAAGTATGACTATAGCACAACAAATTGGAAGGATTTTAAAAACTATTTGAATAACCATACAACTATCACAGCTCAAATTGAAAAAACCGAAATCGAATCCGAAGTGATAAAATTAATTGATAATATAAAGAAAGCAAGGAGCACAACCACTAGGAAAATTACCGTGAGGGGCGACAGGGATATGATTCCAGATTACATAAGGGATCTCATTAAGATTAGAAACAAAGAGCGGAAAAAAATGCACGCTGAAGACATGCCAGTAAGGCGTGCAGTTTTCAAAGAAAATTACCAGAGATTAGGACATGATATCAAAAACCTAATTAAGGAACACAATGATCAAAAATGGAATCATAAACTGGCGAACCTGGACGTCCGGGATCAGTCTCTATGGAAATTTACGAAAAAAATAAGCAGAAAATTCGTACCCATACCAGCTATAGAGACTGCCCCCGGATGTTCGGTGGCTGATCCCAGGGAGAAAGCAAAATTGTTCGGGGAACATTTTAGCAATGTGCATAAAACTGAGCCAGACAGTAACGCAAATCATGAAAGAATCTCAGCCAGGCGCTTGAAATTGTAAGTTCACCATCAACTATAATAAATAGAGATACTTTTATCAAAATAATGACAAACTATGACG